>SJYQ01001839.1:1275885-1361657 GCA_006410935.1 Redunca redunca | reverse complement strand
TTGACGCACTCCATTTCCTATTTGAAACCAATCTGTTGTTCCATTTCCAGTTCTAACTGTTGCTTCCTGACCTGCATATGTTTCTCAAGAGGCAAGTCAGGTGGTCTGGTATTCCCACATCTTTCAGAATTTTCCACAGTTTATTGTGATCCACACAAAGGCTTTGACATAGTCAATAAAGCAGAAATAGCATAAATGATCATAAAACACGTATTTGGTCATCTATGGGGTCACACAGAGTGGGACACAACTGAAGGGACTTAGCAGCAGGAGCAACATGCATTATATACTATATTTTTATAATAAAGCAAGCTACAGAAATGAAAATGTTAATAAGAAAATCCCAAGGAAGAGAAAATACATTTACAGGACCGCATTATGTTTATTAATACTGTAAGTTTATGCTGTCTGTTGAGCAAGATGAATTTTCTATTAGTATCTACATCGATATTTTCTTATATGATGTAAAACACTGTAGGGATTTACTAACAATAGACCTCAAAAGTAGAAAGATAATTTGAAGAAGAAATTCATATTTACGCATTCATATTTAAGGATCCACGCGTTGATAACAAAGAACAGTGATGTGATCACTATGGTAGGCGAGGGTAGGTGACCTGATTGTCTCAGGGTAGCCTGGCCTGTACAGTACTGAATGCATTGTCATCAAATTTTTATGCCACGCCATATTACAGTCATATTCATGATACAATATTGGAAACATTATTACTTTATAAAGAAAACACTTGATCATAGGCCAATAGGCAATTTCTCCAATTCAGAAAGGCAGACTGTACAGTAATGCTATTCTTTGAAAGCAAAGTTATAAAACAGTAAGAAAATGAACATATTATTAATGTTATATTAAAACTTTGATTCACTTTCTGCCTACTGTGTAGTACCTATGTATATTTTAGGCATTCATGACATTTCTAATTTTTTCTTAATTTTTAGATATTTTTAGGCTGCATGTGTACTTTGATGCTGGGAGGGATTGGGGGCAGGAGGAGAAGGGGACGACCGAGGACGAGATGGCTGGATGGCATCACTGACTCAATGGACGCGAGTCTGAGTGAACTCCGGGAGATGGTGATGGACAGGGAGGCCTGGCGTGCTGCGATTCATGGGGTCGCAAAGAGTCGGACACGACTGAGCGACTGAACTGAACTGAACTGAACTGTGTATTTTGTATTTTCTTCAAATTATCTCATATCTCCAAAACAATCTCCAATATATTTATTGGAAAAAAAATCTGTGCGTAAATAGATCTATGCAGTCCAAACCCATGTTGTTCAAGGGTCAACTGTATTTAAACTTTCACCTAAAAGTATGTTCACACATGTGAAAACAGAGTCAGAGAGATTCATTTACTCCCCAAGGTCACAGGAAGGGCAGAGTCAAGATGTGAACCTGTCTGATTCTAAAACCTGGTTTTTCACATGTTCTCTACTGGCTCCTATGCACATCTGAGACTCACAGTCACCCTGAAGATTGGGAGGCAGGGTCCATCATTCCCTTTCCTAGACTCAGAAGGGTTGAATGATTTAACTTTGTCACAAATGAAAGTGAACTGCAATTCTCTGCTTCCACCATCAAATCCAGAACTATTTCAACTCTAGTACCTGCCTCTCCTTTTCTCTGGAGCTGGGATAACAGGGTGGAATGGCCGCAGGCAGCCGCTGGCTGAGCTTGTGTCTCTCTGTGGGTTGTCTGCTATCCAGACAACCAGAGGCATCCCCTGCTTTGCCAAAGTTACAGGAACCTCCTCTCTTCAGCAGATCTTTCCTTTGAGGGCTCAAGTGGGTGGGAGAGAAGGGGGAGACATGCATTGAGTGAGAGACCCTGAATTCTCCAGGACCAAAATAACCTCATTTCCCTCCACCTCCACTCCCACCCTCCATCCAAGGGAACGAAAGCAGCAAAGTTTCGGTTGCCCAATATTTACATAAGAAGCTGCTTACATTTTCCTTTCCTATTTTTAGCTTATGAGCTTGCCCAGAGTCATGGACACCCACCCACGTGTACACGAGGATGTGTGTCCTGATTCACGTGTCTCACACACAGGTTCCATGTNNCCCCCCAAGCTGTGAGTCTTTGTTCATCATGCTGTCGACTGAATAAAAACGCACAACCTAGAAGTTGAAAATTAATATTTTACTTGGCAGAGTTACTGAGCACTGTAGCCCAAGATACAGCCTCTTAGAGGGGCTGCTCTGAAGAGGTAAGGGAGAAGCCAGGATATATAGGAATTTCTTCCAAAAGAAAAAAAAAAAAAAAAACACAGGTGGTCAAACTTCAAAGATAGTAATCCAGTTAAAGAAAAAACAGGCATCTCGAGTTGATGAACTGACACTCTTCTATGTATGAGAAGATGCAAGAGTCTGGACTGAATGAAATGATTCTCTTTATACGCACCTTGACTTTAGCACCAGCATCCTGGTTTTCTGAATCCCCTCAGGGTGCACCACTGAAGGACCGGGTGGGGTGGCTGCAGTGGCTGATGGCCTTATGGCCTCAACATTCTTTGTTGACTGAAATGACAGGTAACTTTCTTTGTCCGCAATACGAACGCGTCTACATTTGAGTTTCTTCAGAAGAAGCTCCTGAGATGAGAATTCAAGGGCAAGGGAAGTATTGGGAGGTGATATGGGGACTCCCACTAAGAGAATGGTCAAGCAACGCTGCAGGGACCGTAAGAAACATCCTCAGCCCACAGTGGTGACCAGGTAACAGGGCCCAGCCCCACTGTGGAGCTCTGGGAGGCGGTGCGGAACCTGGCTCAGAACTATCTCATCATCGGAGGGAGGAGGCTGGAACGTCTATCGGTCAAGTCTCTTTCTGTTGCGGTCGAGGGCTGGGGTAGAAAGAGAGAGGCAGAGGCATCTGATGCCCAGGTGCAGGACACAGCCAGCCCAAGACGGCTGCCCGGCGCATCCCCCAGAAAAAGGCTTTGATCCAAGCTCCTTTCCATCCTCGTCCGATACCTGGGATCATTCTTTTCTTCTCTCTGAGCTTCCAGTTCCCGCAGCCGTAAACTGGGGAGAAGATGAGGGGTGAGGCCGTGGTAAACTAATGCACATCGGGCATTGGCAATTTGCATCACTCAGTTTGCTTGAGAGTCAAGTCAGACTCTTCAAAGAGACTCATTTCCCATCTCACCACCACAGCTTTCCTAGTTCCTTTTCAACTTCTTGTTAATGGCCCTAGGCTCAGTTCTCTGGAGTCTTTCTTCTCTGTGTCACACCTCTCAGGTGATCTCATCTAACCTGAAAGTTTTGAACACCCTCTGGAGTAACTGTCAGGCATCCGTTCTTATGTGCTCTCTACCTCCTCCAAAGTGGATCTAGACTCTGACCGCTCTCACCTTGCCTTCTATCACCTAGGTCTATACCCCTCCACTGGATCATGGCAATAGCTTCTTAATGCTTAAAAAAAATTGTTTAATTGGAGTACAGTTGATTTACAATAATATCATGTTAGTTTCAGGTATACAGCATAATGATTCACTTGTACATAACTGCATATATATATATATATATTTCTTTTTCAGATTGTTTTCCCTTATAGTGTATGTGTTAGTTACTCAGTGTGTCCAATTCCATCTGCATCTCTCTTTCTACCTCATGGATAGTAACCCACAAGTCTGTCCGTGGGATTCTCCAGGCAAGAATACTGAAGCGGTTAGCCATTCCCTTCTCCAGGTATCTTCCTGACCCAGAGATCGAACCCATGTCTCCCTCATTACAGGTAGATTCTTTACTGCCTGAGCCACCTAAGCCCACTTTTTCTTTTGCAGATTCTTTTCCCTTACAGGTTATTGCAAAATGTTGAGTATAGTTTTAACTCTTCTCTTTCTAATTCCTTGTCAGTCTTTTCGCCACACAAAAGCCAAAGGAATTCTTTTATAACACGAGCTGGATTGTGTCACTCTATTCAGAACCTTCTCACACCTTCCCGCCTCTTCTGAAGGAAAAGCCAGCATCTTAACACTGGTTTACAAGAGCGCTTTGACCCCATGACTCAAATCTCAAGTCTTATCTCCTCCCCTGTTCGCTCCTGCTGACCGTTCAAGTACCTTTGGCCTCGGGCACTTTGCATGTGCTTCTCTCTCTGGGGGACATTCTTCCCCAGATGTCCTCTTTCACCTCCTTCAAGACTTGCTCAAATACACTGTCTTGGTGAGGTCTGCCCGAAGCGCCCTGTTTCAGGCGGTGATGCTCTTCCACCTCACCTCCTCTTCCTTCCCTGTTATTCTTCACAGCACTCATAACCATTTGTTTTACTGTATGATGTTTGTATTTCTTTAACTCATCATCTATTTTTAACCCACTGACCTCCAATAGAAAGTAACCCAAAGAAGGCACTTCTTTTCACCTGTTCTGATCATTTTAGAGCAATGCCTGGCAAAAGAAGTACTCATCATTCATACAGTGAATGAATGAATGCTGTGGTGTGGGATCATAGACATCAATTTAGTCTTACTTTCACAACCTACAATCTGTTACCTTGTACACATTACTCACCTGTCTAAATCTTAGTTTCCTGATCTGTAAAATAGGACAAAAATTAGTGTCTCCCATCTATGGCTGCTGTGAAGAGAGATAATATAAGATATATCAAACACAGCACCAAGACATAATATGCTAAAAAGATTAAAAAAAATTTTTTTTTAAGTTTATCTTTCATTTTGTTCTTTGATGTCTTCACAGATATCTTAGTGGGAAATTCAAAGAACTCATGGTGTAACAGTAGATATAAGAAAACAAAGAAACAGAAAGCAAAAAGGGGGATGCAAAGTGTATGTAAAAAGCTAGCATAATTATGTAAATCTACACATACCCACACACAGAGACAAAAGGTCTGAAGAAAATATGTCAAAATATTTACCATGATTGTTTCTGGCATTTCTGAGGGGATTGTGGGTGACTTTAAAGTTTCTATTCACATAATTTTTACATTTGTAAAACTTCCCATGGCAAATTTGTGTGAGTTTTACAATTAAAAAAAAAACCAATGAACATCTTAAAAGAAAAAACAAAATAGAGACCTTCTACGAAATGTGTCTCTCTTTCCTTAGGAAGAATTTTTTATTCTTCAAAACATTAGAAATTCTGTGGACGTCCAACATAGAATATGAAATAGAACTAGAAATAGAATCTTAAGATAGACTATTACACAACCCTGAAAATGAGATTGTATAGCATTCGTATGTAAATATATCCTAAATGTAACTGTACTGAAATTGACTTTTTTAACACCAAGTTTTCATACCAGTCAAGAGTGAGTTCAGGTCACATTTGAATTCTTGTGTGTCACTCATTCACACTTTGATTTACAAATCCACGTCTGTCTTCTCCAAAGCCCGTATTTCTACTCATATCAAGTAGTAGCTTCTATATACTGAGAACAGATATTCTCAAATGTAGAATAACTAAAAAACAAATATGCAACTTCTAATCAATTGACTGATTGCGTGTTTCATTTCCCGTAACAAGAACAGCAGGTGCGGGCCAGAGGGCTGAGTTGCCCAGATTTGCCTCTCTCACCTGGAGCCCTACCTCTGTTTTCCTGAGAGCTGAGCTCCCAAAGACCAAACTCTGAAAGAGAATGTTTACATCGTGTGGGCATCATTTGGTGCTTCCCAGGTGGCTGAGTGGTAAAGAATCTGCTGGCCAACGAAGGAGATGGAGGTTCAATCCCTGGGAAGACCCTCTGGAGGAGGAAATGGCAACCCACTCCAGGATTCTTGCCTGAAAAATCCCATGGACAGAGGAGCCTGGTGGGCTACAGTCCAAGGGTCGCAAAGAGTCAGATACAACTTAGTGACTGAGCATGCACACACGGCATCATTAGGGGACAGCTGAGGACATGGACCAGACATCCAGTCCACATCAATGTCCAGAGATCCAGGATGCAGGCAAACCTGGTGGGAGAGGAGGCTGGGAAATGCCTGGTCCTGCCTGTTCACCCCAAAGGGTCCCCACAGGTAGTGGCAGGGACTCAATTTGTCAAGAAATGACTGCATCCTGTCGTTTTCTGTTACCTGACCAAAAAAAAAAAAAAAGGGGGAGGGCCTCAAAATAAGCTTTATATTGAACTTTTTGACCTCTTTTGGAGAGAGTAAAATTCAGAACTCACTGTCATGATAATTAGAATGTCCCTCAGGCGGTAACAAGGTTCCTGTCTGAGGGTTTTTCAAGCAATGATAACACAGCCTGTAAACAGAGCAATTATGCTCCCAGGGTCCAGCTTTGTTTCCCCGAGGCAGCATCCTCCTGAGCTGTGTGGAGGTCCACACTGGTTTGCTCTGGTCATTTGAGAGAGCATCCTGAAACCCGGAGCAGCAACTGAGGCTTTATGTAGAAATCAGGAACAGACACGGGAGGGAGGGACTAGACTGTGGAGAAACAGAGGAGCTAGGAGAGGATTCGGGAAGATGAGGCTGCGTGACATTTCCGTTTGGCTCTGTTCACCATCTATTAATACCAAGAAGGAAGAGGGGACTAGAGGCAGAAGTAGACGTTGTAGTTCAGTCAGAAGAAATTGCTAGCCTGGGAGGCTTTTTGGGTGTCTTAATGACCACGAGGCTCCAAATGCATGAGCAATCGTAGGGGGCGGTGGACAGGTGGTGGGGAGAGGGGACTCCCCCCCTCGCCCCGCCGCTTCCCCAAGGGAAAATAGTCAGTGACAGCAGGGCCAGTGAATCAGCCATTCAGCATGCTAGATCACCAGCATGGTGGTTCCGATCCACTCCACCAAATATCAGAACAGGTTCTCCCCGGAGCAGCAGAAGGTACACCTGTGAAATTACAGGGTGGCCTCTGCTCAGGACGACACCGTGCCCGTGGGGTGCAGCTCCCAGCACAGAGGGTGGCCCCACCCTGGGCCCTTTGATGTGGCCACTCGGGAGCTGCCTTTCGCTGCATCAGGATGTCCGGGTCTGACTGGCCACCTGCTCTGCTGACTCGGCGTGCTCTCAAACATCCCCCAGCCTCACCCCAGGTCCCCAGCCACCGGGGACTCTCACAGCAGGGTCGGGGCATGGATCAGGAGCAGGGGAGGGTCTTGGACAGGGTGATGGACTGGTATGAAAATGTGGGTGTTTCTGTGATTTCTCTGTTGGATGCAGTCTCAGCGGCCCCATCTCAGCAGAGGTGATGCTGTGCCCTGCCGACGTGGCCACCAGGACCTTTGGGGCTTCGGTGACACTCCAGGCCCTCCTGGGAAGGCTCCGGTTGGGGGCATTTTGAACACAGAAGGCAGAGGTGGCAGATGGAGCTGTGTTCTGGGGAAGGGAGCCGGGCCAAGGGGGAGTCTGGTGATGGAGGTAATAAAGGGTTTTCACGGCCCTCCGAACCTTGGGGAGGGAACCTGGGTCCTCAGAGGCACCACCTGGAGGCAGGGGCGAGCCAGCCGGAGGGCAGGGCTCCCAGCCGCCAGTGGTGGGCCTGCGGGCTTTCGGAATGAGTCAGGGCCTGGCCGCTGACACTGGTATTTTCCATCCCAGGCCATATGGGCTGATTCTGAGTTTCAGAGGAAACCACTTGGCAAGAGGCGGCCTGGGAAATCTCAAATCATATACAAATGTCTCCCGGCCCGCCCCCTGACCTCCATCTCGGGCGAATGTGAGCACACACACACCACCTCCAGCCCGGAACACAGATGGTCATGTGAGCACATACACACCACTTCCAGGACTAGCACGAGGGAGCACGAGCCTGCACACAGCCTCCAGCCCTGTCACACGTGCCCACATGTGTCCACACACACATACAACACGCACTCACATGACTTCCACCCCACCCTATGTATCCACTCTCCCTGCTAAACACATAAAGAAACAGGGTTTGCTCACTCATTCCTCCTGTGCCAGTGTGAAAGGAAAAAGCTTGCAGAACCCATGACCAATAGGCACCTCCACTGGACCCCAGGCCCTGCCTGAGCGGCTGGGGGCAGGTGGCCAGGGAGGGGCAGAGTGGCAGCCCCTCGAAGGGGGTGCCGAGGGACTCCTGCAAAGCCTCTGAACTGTTCTGATGAACAAGAGCTACGGGTGGGAAAGATGGAAGGGGGACTTCCCTGGCGGTGCTGTGGTTAAGACTGCGCTTCCATGCAAGAGGTGCGGGGTCCACCCCTGGTCGGGGAACTAAGATCCTGTGTACTGTGGTATAGCCAAATGAAAGAAAAGGCGGAAGGGATGATGTAGCTGACGATGCTGGGTGACACTTTGGTTTAGAAAAAAGGCCATCGAGGGCCTTTTGGATCAGGACAAGCACAGACCACTCCCCATCCCACCCCACCCCCCGCCCCAGGACGTGGCAGCAGAGTGGGTAAAGATGACTCACCTGATACTGTAACAGGAATTCCAGAGCTTTTCTGATGGGCAGGGAGGGAGGGAGAGGCCAGAGTCAGGAAAGAGAAGAGGACGATATCACAAGAGTTCCATGGGTGAGCAAGTGGGCGGTAAGCCTGGGGAGAGGCTAGGAAAAGAGGGCCCAGGGTGTGATGGCCGAGAAGCCCAAATGTCTAGGTTCCTGTATCCAGTTGTTCCTGATCTGTGTGGGTGGCGTTCATGACCCCAACCTTTAGTATGAGTCTGTCACACAAGCAGGGGGTCTCTCACGTGAACAGGGTGGGGAGATGCCAAGGAGAGGAGGGCATTATGGGAAGGAGGTGCAGAAAAGCAGGCTGAGTGAGGGGCAAGGGGTCCAGAGGACCACACTTGGGAGGGAGAGTGAGTGTGAACATGTGTGTGTACATGTGTGTGCCCATATGTGTATGCATATGAGTGTTTCTGTTGCAGCACGGGGAGCCTCCAGGCCCTACATGTTGGGCCACTATTAGGGAGTCACTGGAGTTGGGGAGGAAGGCCACAAGGTCATGGACATGGGATTGGTTTTCTTGCCACAGAGAAACCTCTGAGTCTGGGTTGGCACGAGGAGAAGCCACAGGAGCCCAGCCTCCTCTCACCCCACAGAGGCAGGGGCCAAGGCGGCAGGGTGGCTCTGGCTCCCAAGGAGGTGGCTGTCTCTCTTGGTGAGAAAGCACCCTCGTCGGTGGGGGATTGCACGAGCTGCCAATGGCCAGGAGGTCTGCTTTCAGGGGCGAACAGTTTACAGCTGTTGTCTAGGCAACCAGCTGCCCAGGCCTTGGGGAGCTCGAGGACCATGGGAACCTGGTTGCCCAGACAACAGCTGCTGTGACTGGAAGACCAAGTCTAGAGTGTAACCCAGCTTGGGTGTGGCCCCTCAGACCAGGAGGATGAGGGCCCCACTTCTGGGTGGCTCACCATCCAGGTAATTGGGAGTGAGTCCCTAGGCCACTTTCAGACACGTTGTTCATGGGAGGGCAGTGGGCTTCCTGAAATCTGAGGGTTGGAAGCTTGAGCCATTGATTCCCATTAAAGAAAAAACACACAAAAAATTGGGAAGTTAGAGGGCATGAGGTCACTGACAAAGGCTTTCAACCTACAGAAATTGTTAAGACACGTTTCCAGCCTTTGAGCAGCTCACCACCCAGAGATGAAGGCAGGCAAGTTACTGACTGGGTCAGCATTTTCCGTGCTGATGGGACAGTGAGTAAAATTCCGTGGAAGGTAAAGAAGAGAGTTCCTGAGGGCCCAGAGGGGCTGAGGCTGGCTTCGCAGGAAGGGAGACAGGAAGGAGAAGAGCTCGCCAGGAAGAAGAACAGAGAGCATTCTGGAAAGGGCAGGGGTGGAGGTGACACCGCCTGACCCGGGGGCTTGGGCTGGCCACAGGAGGGAGTGGTTCTGCAGCTCTCTTCTTTCTTGACTTCCCCCGAGCTCATTGTCTGCAACAGAAAAAACTGAGATCTCAGGCAGAAAGTTCTAGTTTTGAATGTTCAGCAACCTGATGGACCCACCATTTTCTCCCATTTTCCCAGCAGGATTGAGGAGGGGGTGGCCTGGCTGGAAGAAATTCTGCATTGTTAAAAAGCTTGAACAACAAACTGAGGAGGGAGAAGATGACTCTTAACAAGTACGTGTCCAGCCAGGGAGATAGAGATCTGTAGTTATCAGCAGAAAACTCGATTGAGCGATGCAAACAAGCCTTTGTATCTGGCGGGGAGAGTATCATTCTGCACCGCAGCATCGGCTTAGTCCCTGCCAGGCAGAGAGCAGTGGCTGAAATCCATCTCTTGTCTGTCACCAGGCCGTGAACCGACAGGGGCCTCCCCAGAGTGGTGCACCTTGTCCTAAGCAACATAAGTGCTCTATATGGACGAGCTGGGCACCCAGAACATGGCCCTGGAATTAGGAGCCCTGTGTTCTAATCCCACCATGGGACCCAGAAGGTACTGCCCTAACTACTTCCAGAGAAGTGGCTCTATTTCTCCATCATCTTATGAAACACAGCGTGACCCAGTGGGTGAGAGGAAGTGTGCCAAAATGCCCTGGAGTTGGTATCAGATGAATGACCCAAGGAAACCCCAGGGACCAGCTCTGTGATGGTGGACAAGTCACCCAACACTTCCGAGCCCGAGTGTCCTAGCTGTAAAAGGCAGATGAGCACTGCTCTCCATACTTGCCTGAGCTGCTGTGGCGATCAGACAAGTTAATCGATACCCATAGCCTGTGGACACTCCCAAGACAGTCATGTTTATATAAAAGAATCCAGGAGTGGGAGTCTGGTGACCCCACCCAGCCACTCAAGGACCATTCGAGAAGCTACTGCTGAGGCCAGGTGACATCCTCTCCAGTGTCCCCCCCAGCCTCACTTGAGGGCCCTGATAGCATATGGCCCAGCCACTGATGACCTGCTAGGGGGCCCCTTCCTCTCCTCCAGCTTCAGTTCCAACTAGAAAATGGAGAGGAGAATGAGATGATCCTAGATGCCCCTTCAAGCGCTGCCCTTCGGTGCAGCTATGGTGCTATACAACACGGTCTCTGTGGTGTGACTGTTCCAACCCTCAGATCTCCTTGGTCCTCACTGAGGAGGTACAATGAGGTTGCTCAGTCACTCAGTTGTGTCTGACTCTTTGCGACCCCATGAACTGTAGCCCTCCAGTCTCCACTGTCCATGGGATACCCCAGGCAAGGATACTGGAGTGGGTTGCCATTCCCTACTCCAAACTGAGGCTGAGGAAGGTCCAAAATGGTGAAACTGTGCCATGTTTTCATTTAACTTGTGGGTAGTCAGCTCTATGCACTAAGTAATTAATAATAATATTGATATGATGGAAATAGAGAAATGTTTTGAATCAAATGCCTATAACTACAAGCCATTTATTTCTCTTTCATGTTCAACCAGAAAAAAACAAAACAAAACAAAAGAACCGGGATCTGCTCCAACATCAGAGTAAAAGTTCAGCTTTGAAAGTTCATATTCAATACAACTGTGGGCTTCCCTGGTGGCTCAGACGCTAAAGAATATGTCTGGCAATGCAGGAAACCCAGGTTCGATCTCTGGGTTGCAAAGATCTCCTGGAAAACGGAATGGCAACCCACTCCATATTCTTGCCTGGAGAATTCCAGGGACTGAGGAGCCTAGAAGGCTACATTCTATGGGTTACAAAGAGTCAGACATGACCGAGCAGTTAACACGTGCCGCACCACACACATTCTATCCAACTGTACCTTACTGGACACTTACAGGAGAGTTTCAAGATCAGTGTGGGCGGCATATGATTTTTACTCAAGATACCAGAGCCGAACCTCCTTCCAATACTGCAAGATTCAGAGTAATAGTAGCACTAGATTCAGTACTGGAGTAATACTAGTACTAGGTTCAGTACTAGAGTAGTACACGAATTCTTTACTGGCTGAGCCACCAGGGAAGCTCCGTGATTAAAATTTACTTAGCAGAATAATTAACGATGCAGTAAGTGCCCACATCTGATTTAAAAGTTTTGTTTAAAGTAAGCTACAAAACAGTACCTATCATATGTGCCATTTTTGTTTTTCAAATGCATAAATAATTATATGCTGTAGGACTATGTTGGTAAAAACTCAGAGTAGAAAGGTTTCTGTCTGTGTACTGAGGTTTGCTGTGATTCCATTTCTCTCCTTTGGCTGGTCTGCTTTTAGCAATACTTCTTATGCCTCTGCAATCCAAGTTGTAAGTCGACGATTCATCTAAGAAGCTGCTGGGAAGAATCTTCAGAGGTTTCCAGAAGAACAGCGGTGGCTGGCCCTGGAGGTCCCATGACCCCGCTTCCCCTCTCTCAACTGCTAACATATGTTGGAGCTCTTTGGGGCCGTGATGTCACCCAGTGGGCCGGCCCACTGCTGTGGTTATGATGTCATCTGCTGTCTGGCTATGTGGGTCTGTGGCCATAAAGTGGCTGGAGAGGGGCAGTCCCTGGAGGCGGTCCCTTTGTCTCCTGCACAGGAAGCTACCCCTACAACTCAGTCTACAGGAATGTGCCACCGTAGCCCAAGAAGCTCCGGGGCTGCAGGCTAGGTCTGGGGGCGTGGGGATTTAGGCCTTAAGCCTCTACGTGCATGGAGGCTGAAATGCCTGGGCCCTCCCTGGTCATCCCAGCCTGCCTACCTCCTGCTGCTGCATCACTGAGAGGGCCCATCTCATAACTGTATCTACTGGATTTTGCAGGAGGTTTTTAAGGTCAGTTTTGATGATTCTCCAGCATTCTCAGCATTCCATGATGACTCTGAACTTTGCCCCATGATAGGCCCTCTGGCCAGCAGCAGCCTCTGGTACCTCAACATGGTTAGTATCAGCCCATCCTTTAAAGAGTCCACTGCAAAGTCCCCTCTCCTCCTGCCACAGGGAGGCTGCCAGGTAAGACATTCACGGCTTGAGCCCTCGTGCCAGACTTCTAGGTCCAAGTCCCTCTTACTGAGTATGGACTTGGGCAGGATTTCTCATTCCTCTAGAGCTGGGTGAAATGGGTTTTTCACTGCTCAATTTGCATGAGAAGGAAATGAGGAATTTCATGTATGATCCTGGCAGAGCTCGGCCTCAGTCAGGGTTACTGTTTGCTGTGGCACGTGACAAATAATCTTCTTTTGTGTCTCACAGCAGCTCCTCCTGGACATTTCTGGAACCTCTGGCACCTTATGTAAACCCTGCCAATTTCCTTTCTCATCAGTAAAAGGGGGATGGAAGTAATGATTAAGTCAGGACAGGTATCTAATGTTAGGGGTTTCCTTCATGGCTCAGAAGGTAAAGCATCTGCCTGCCATTTGGGAGACCCAGATTCGATCCCTGGGTGAGAAAGATCCTCTGGAGAAGGGAACGGAAACTAACTCCAGTATTCTTGCCTGGAGAATCCCATTGACAGAGGACTAAAGTTCATGGGGTTGCAAAAGAGTCAGACACGACTGAGTGACTAACACACACACATATATAATGTTAAAACTGGAAACAATCTCAGAGAGGGACAGCTGGTCTACCTTCTCTCCCAGGCACCTGGAGATCTTTATGAATAAAAAGGGAGGTCACTGAAAGACCAGGCAGTGTCTCTGGGTCTTTCTGGTCCAGCTGACTGAGTTTGCCGTGTCTTATTTTAAACCATTATGCACCCAAATCTTTGAACCAGTTTTAGCCCTTGCGAGCAAGAAAAGGGGTGAGAAGAGAGGAAAATGGTTGGTGACTTTTACCTTAGTGGCATGAGAGACCACAACTAAAGGATTTTTGCCCCAACGTGTTGGGCATGATCTACTTAAGATATTGAAGTTCAAGATGGAAGTAGCGATAAGCTGTCTTTCCAGCAAAGTTTTCTCCACCTGCTCCCTGTCTCTACCCTTCCCCCACTCATAAATCCCCACCTGTCTACGTGCCCCATCAAACAGATGCAAGGTGTTACAGAGTTGGAAGGAGTGCCATCAATGAGAAGGACCTCAGGACGATAGTGCATCATGGGGCTTGTGAAATCTTTAGGGAAAAATGACTTTGTTTGGACCATTACTTGACTCCTATTGTATAGAATATGTTTACTTCCAATACAATTCCCCCAAGATTCTCCCAGCCAAAAGATCTTGGCCTTAATTTATCCTGCCTGGTACCCTAGGGGCCTGAGGTCTAACGGTCCATGGGCCTTGATAGCCATACAATAAGCTACCTTGAAGGGTGATATGACGTTTTTAGGAAGAGAGGGATATGCAAGCCACAAGCCTGGGGCCTAGATCTCAGCAAACACACAAATGGTTTGTACCTCCAATATGCTTGGTAAATGTTTATGGTAGCCAAGGAGTTTAGTTTCTGACTTCTTCATGACCTGGAGGCACTGTGTATTGGTCTCCTATTGCTGGCGTAGCCAATCAGCTTAAAAAATACAGAATTATTTTATCACAGTCTCTGTAGGTCAGAGGTCTGTCAGTCACCCTAGGCTAAAACCAAGGTGTCTCTGGGGCTGCATTTCTTGCTGGAGGCGCTGGGGAGGACTTCACTTCCAAGCTCCTTCTGGTTGTTTGCAGGATCCTAGATCCTTGTGGTTGTACAACTGAAGTCCTTGCTGGCTGTCAGCTGCGGGGGGCAGCAGGGGCACCCATAGCTCCAGAGGCCTCTGTCTGATCCTTGTATGCACTGCATCTCAGAGACATTGAATCTTTCTCATGCCTGGAATCTCTGAGCCCTCTCTTTCTGCAGCATCTCTACTGCCTCTGGCTAGAGAAAGTTCTCAGTTTTTAAGGGATCAGGTGACTAGATTGGCCTTCACCCCAACTAGATACTCTAGAAATCTTCCTTTATTAAGGCCCCTATCCTTAATCACATCTGCAAAGCCCCTTTTGGCATATAACAACCTATTCATGGAGTCCTGGTACCAGGGCATGGCTATGCTTGCAGGGCCAGTATTCAATCTGCCATACCCCTCAGTGAGTTCTATGCCAACATGAGAAGTCTGTCTGATATGCTGAACTGAGTTTTCCTTTATTCTTCTGAGCACTCTTTGTGCTGGGAGCTTTCTAAGTGCTTGGGTTATGAAACAGAAGTGATAATACTACCAAGAGGAATGAGAAAAAGAACCTGACTTCTGTCGAGCATCTGTGATGTGTCACGGGACTTCCTGCATTTTCTCTAATGATCAAGAACATCCCATTGTACAGATGAGAAAACTAGGGGTTGAGGGGTTCAACAATGCATCCAAGGTCATCCAGCTTATATGCTGCACAGTAAGGACCCACTTGCTCGTTCCTTCCAGGCCCTCCAGGTTCTAGACCCTCCAGTCTACAGAGGGGGAAGCATCACACCTGCTGGGACCAAGCCCTGGACCCTCCCCACCAGGGGCCACTTCCCTCTTCCCTAGAGTGTGAGGCTGTCTGCCTTTGTGACCTCCCTGAGTGACCCTGGGGTTTTCCCGGGGCAGCTGGAACGGGGAGCCAGCTGGCCTTTGGCCCTTGACCTGGATACCCAGCGTTCTTATACAGAACCAAGAGGGGAGACTATGGTGCTGGGTGGGCTCTGGGCCCTAAAGTCTCCTCTGGCCAAATTTACATGTTCTTGACTCCCCAGGTGTGCGTCTTCCTCTTTTTGATGACCCAGTGTATTTATAACTCATCCTTCAAAGGGTAATGAGTGGTCGGCTTCAGACTACAGTCTTGCAGAGAACTAGGAACAAATTAGGTGTTAATACATGCTATTGAACTAAGTGAGAAGAGCCGTGGCAAAAAGGCAGAAAGGTTGAAATGAAAAATCCCGCATTATAAGAGTCATTCACCTCTAGTTACTAATTATTCCTAATTATGACAATCGCCTCCTGATCAGCTGCTGCCTACAGAAGCTTTTAGGTGCCGTTGATAGCCGTGAATTTATTTACTCTTCATGGGGCTCCTGAGAGGTGTAGATATGGGATTTCATCACTAACTCTGGAGGTGTTCAGTGACATTAAGTAACCTGCTCTAGGACACAGATCTGGCAAGGCACAGAGTCTGGATTCAAAGAGGCAGGTGTGCCCTCTGCCAACTCACAGCCAACCAGGCCGGGCAGAGAGACCAACAAGGCCTTTAGGTCCCTGGTTTTACTGTAGTCTCACAGCTCCTGTGTTATTGGTTATTTTCTTCCCCTATTTTACAGTGAAATAAAACAAGCTTCAGAGAAGTCAGGGGCCCTGCGCTAGAAGGGCCAATAGAAAGAGGAAAGAATAGTGGCTTCAGCTTTGGCATTGCTATGCTGCGTTGCCCTGCTCTGAGACCACATCGGTCCAGACACTGGGCTGGTGTCTGAGGTCACACTCACTTTTCCACCATGGAACAGGCTGGGAACTCCGCTGCCGGGGGTAGAGAGGGGCCTGTCTTTTTTGTCCTGGTTTGCACTTTTTTCTTCCTCACTCTTCCCCCAGCTCCTCCAGGACTGGCCCGTGCATTATAGACACACAGAAATGCCATGTCCTCACAGAGGGCCTCTGGCCAGGCACACCGCTGGACTAGAGGGCGCCTGGGGACAGCGGAACAGGGGCAAGGGAGGAAGGAGGAAGGTCCATTCAGAGGGAGGGGAGACCCAATAAATTCTAGTTTGAATATACAGAAACAAAGAGGAAGAGAAGATGCCAGGGGTTATCTCAGAGAAGGACCAGCAGGCAAAGGCCTGGGATGAACTCTGGGTCCCACCTCCCCTTTCAAGGTGGCCCACAGCCCTGTCCAGGCAGAGCCTCAGACACTGGTCACTGCGCCCATGCTCATTGGTAAAGCCCCCTCACTTGTCTCTTTCCCAGCCTTGACTCACTTTTCAACCTCGGAAAGGCCCAGAAGTCTGGCTCACATGGGCGCAATCGGGACAGGGGTCCCAGCTCGGCATTCAAGCCTTGCTCCAAGGTTGGAGGCTGAACACTGGGTTGGAGGGTAGAGCCAAAACCATCGAGGGTGGGGGCAGGTAGGCAGACCTGGAGTCCTGGACAGATGGGAAGCTGATGGGCAAGGGACTCAGAAGGGACCTGGGGCTCCCCTGGCAAGTGAGGAGCTTGCCCGAGCTGGGTGGAGGCAGCTCCTGAAGGTGTGAGCTCACCAGCTCACCAGATGTCGTGCTTTGAGGGCTCCTGTATGACAACTGGGAACCAGCTGTGCTTTACTCCTGCAGGGGATGGAGGGGCGCCTGCCTAGAACACCATCCCCACCCAGCCAAGCTGTCTGTGCCAGGCTTACTTTTATTCATCCTTCATACTCAGCCTGGGGCCACCTTCCTGGAGAA
Source organism: Redunca redunca (assembly GCA_006410935.1). Taxonomy (NCBI): domain Eukaryota; kingdom Metazoa; phylum Chordata; class Mammalia; order Artiodactyla; family Bovidae; genus Redunca; species Redunca redunca. The sequence continues at coordinate 1,344,555 of SJYQ01001839.1, read as the reverse complement.
CGTTCTACTATCTGACTTAGATGCCCTCTCTGGCTCCTAGGACCACTGTTTTGTCTCTATCATCACACTCGTTGCCCTCAGTTGAGACTTTGCTTACTTGTCTGAGCTCCTCTAGGCTCGGAGCTCCTCAAGCACTGAGACTGTTTATCTTTGTATTTTGCCCGACCCAGCGTAGGGAATGAACTGAATAAAAGCATTTATCAGTCATGAAAACATCTTCCAGTGATTGTCTATCCGTTTCCAATTATGCAGAATGGTGGTTTCTCTGGCCTCACAGGAGCCTCACAGCCCTGCCAGCAGAGTGATGACTTGTCCACATTTCCCAGATGCAGCTCAGGGCCCGACTGGTGGAGGGGTTTGGCTCATTCAGTGGGAGAGCTGCTGAGTCAGCACTCAGACTCCCATCTGAATCTGAAAGCCATGTATCATCCTTAAGGCAGTGATACCCAAACCTGGCTGAGACCCATTAAGGAGGATGTAAGAATACACACATTCCAGGCAGATACTAAAAAAAAAAAAAAAACACACAAACAAAAAGGAAGATGGAGGGAGGGAAGAAGGGAAGAAGGGAGGGAGGAAGAGAAGGGAGAAACGAGAGGAAAGAGATTGCAAATGCTAAATAAAGCAAGAGGCTAGTGTTATGGTCTAAACAGAAATCGCTCTAAAACATAGCATGATTTTAAGGAACTGATGGAGTCTCATAAAAGAGAAGCTATTTGATCTTGAGGCTGGGCATAATACTCTTGAAATGCCCAGGGGCTGCATCACAGACCAAACGTGTAATTCTAATTCATGGCTTGGCCTGCAAACAGTGTCTGTCGAGTCTTAACCGGGTAAATGATGTGAACTGTGGGAACCACCCCTAGGGAACAAAACATGGTCGGCTCTGTGAGGCCGAAGGACAAAAAGAATCTATGGGCGTGCACAGCGAAAAAGAAGAAAAGGAGGAGGGAGTGTCGGGAAAAAGCACACTCATCATTTACATAGCAAGCTAGCAGTTGTTAGAAAATGGACAGCATAAGAAAAAAAAAGATCTTGTTCAGAATTACAAAAGTATCTAAAAGAAGAAATAAGAATTGCACCGTTACTGAGCTTGTGGAGGTCTGTGAGGGGGAGACTGGGTGAGGCAAAGTATGTTAAACCTTCATCTTTCTCAACAGGAAATCAACAGTCCTAGTACGAAGCTGATAAATCACAAATACACACCACAGTATGTAAAACAGACAGCTAATGGGAAGCTGCTGTACAGCACAGAGGGCTCAGCTTGGTGTTCTGTGATGATCTCTGGGGAGGGGTAGGGGGTGGAGAGGCTCAGGAGGGAAGGGATATATGTATACCTACAGCTGATTCACTGTTGCTGCCCAGCAGGAGCTAACAGCATTATAAAGAAATTATGGTACAACAATAGAATAAAATTGGAAAAGAAATAAAATAAGCAGGCTGTAAACATGGCTAAAAAAAAAAAAAAAAGAAGACATTGTCTAGAATCATGGGGGAGACCAAACTAAAATGAAACTGAGACGAATTTGGGAAAATGGACTTAAGGCGGACTGGGGACCAAGGGAGGGCATTCCTTAAGAACCCAGAATTTCTTAGATTTAGGAGCCCCCGAGACCTCTGCAACCTCAAATATTTGGAAACAGGAACCTCAGGTCATTATCGGGCACTGTCCAGACCCATCTTGGACAAATTGCCTGATGGCCTTGAGTGATCTGGGAGGAGCAGGGAAGCCAGGGGTCCCTGAGTACCGACAATCCAGGCCCTTGCAGCTCACAGCTGTGTTTCAACTTCCCTTTGAGAAGGTTCCTCACCTCATCCCCTTGTCCGTCTGGGTTGCTTCCAGCTCAGACAGAAGCTGACTCAGACTAGTGCAGGGCTCCCGGGAAATGTCGTCACTTCCCTTCCTGATTCCTGCTGTACTGACCCCCAAGGTCACTCTGGGTCTCAGGGGGAGGTGCTGTCCCCTTCACCTCCTGACTCCTGGGTGACCTTCGCCTTGATGTCGAGTGTTCTGGGGGCCTTCCTGTCCTTGGCAGAGGAGAAAGTTTGTGACGTCTTCATGGTTGCCCTGACCCATGTCAAGCTGACCTGGCCCCTCTGGGAACGGACAAGGACTGGCAGAGGCATCTGTGTGATGCTGGAATGGGAACTGGGGCCTATAGGGTGAGTGTAGCTCAGCCCTTCCTTGTGATGTGGGCTCAGGCCGCCTCCAGCTCAAACAATGTAACTACTATATGTGTCTCTTTGGCCAGGCATTTTTTGAGAGCTGTCTCAGGGCAGGACCAAGACGGCCTGGTCCTTGGACCATCTGATTCCTCATTCCTGCCTTCCTAATGGGCTGACTCATACACAGCAGGTGCCCTGAGTTGATGGTTAACTCTCCAGGCTCTGGGGACATCGAATTAGTGTTTTCTGTTGGTGTACACAGCACCTCCATCAGAAGGGTGAACCTGCAGACTAGGCATTATGATAATGACAGGATGTTCAAATGGGATGTTTTCTATCTCAGTTTTCAGAGGCTGAGAATGAGTAGCAGGTGGCATCCGGTGCTAGGCCCTACGTGCAGGGATGACAAAAGGGGTGGCCCGGGTGGGCTCTGTGAGCATTAGTCCATCACCTACCCCAACCTTGTTGGAGAAAGTGAATGTTCCATTTCACTATCAATAGTGAATTTGGGGTTTTGATATTGGATGGCTGAGAACTTAGGGGAAATAATGAGCTGTGTCTGAGCTTTGTTCCAAGAAGGATAAAACCTAGCTCTGAACAAGTGCAGTAATATGTTACTTTTCTGCGGTTGCTGTAACAAATCAGCACATGTTTATGGACTTAAAGCTACATGAATTTATTATCTTACAGTTCTACAGATAAGAAACTGACATACGTCTCAGGAGGCTAACTGAGCGTCAATAGGCTCATTCCTTTCTAGAGGTTGTGGGGAAGAACCTGCTTTTTCCAGTTTCCAGAGGCCACTCACATTCCTGGGCTCATAAACCCTTTCTCCATCTTCAAAGGGGCTTCCCAGGTGGCTCAGTGGTAAAGGAATCCACCTGCCAATGCAGGAGATGCGAGAGATATGGGTTCGACCCCCGAGACAGGAAAATTGCCCAGGGAATGGCAATCTGCTTCAGTATTCTTGTCTGAAAAACTCCATGGGCAGAGGGGCCTGGCAGGCTACAGGTCACAAGAGTCGGACACAACTTAGCAGGTAAAAACAACAAAAACCAAAACCACCTTGGGCGTCCCAGATGGCACTAGTAGTAAAGAATCCACCTGCCAATGCCGGAGATGCAAGAGATGAGGTTAGATTCCTGGGTTAGGAAGGTCCCCTGGAGTAGGAAATGGCAGCCCACGCCAGTATTTTTGCCTGGAAAATCCCCTGGTCAGAGGAGCCTGGAGGGCTACAGTCCAGGGGGTCTGATAGAGTCAGCAAAGAGTCAGACATAACTAAGCGACTGAGCAGTGCAAAATGTGGATATGAATGTATTTGGAAATATGGGGTTTGCATATGTAATCATGGATCTCAAGATAAGATCATTTTGGATTTAGAGTGTCCTTGTAAGAGAAAGGACAGGCAGGTTTGATGCGCAGAGAAGTCTGTGTGAGGACAGAGGCAGAGATAGCAGGGAGCCCCCAGTCATTAGCCACCAGAAGCTGGGGGAGGAGCATGAAATGGATTATCCTTCAGGGCCTTAGAGACAGTGGCTCTGCTAGCCCCTTCGTGTTGGATTCTGGCTTCTAGAACTGAAATCATGCACTGCTGTTGCTTTCATACTACCCTCTGACCCTTTACGGTAGTGTGTGACAGCAGCCACAGGGAGCAAACAGAGATCTCATCCACTCCCACCTCTGGATCCCCCAGGAGACCCAAACAAGGCCTGGAAAGGCAGAGCGCGCCTCCTGGGGCTGTGCCGCTGCCCCTGCCCCCTGTCTGAGCCCCCAGGCCCGGTAACCTGCTCCTGAATTAAGGGTACCTGGATCCACCAGGGCCATGACCCCTAACGCTGGGGCAGTTGGACTCATCGGATTTCACAGTCCACACTGGACTGAGGAAGTAAAGAGGTGCTTCAGGCCAACTCCAACCCTGGGCCAAGAAAGAATGGCCACAAGGGTGAGAGGGCAGGATCAACTCTCATGGTCTTGGGAGAAAAGCTAATTTTGTGGCAGAGTGGCAGCTGTCTGCCCAACAACTATCTCTCCACTTGTCTCAGCTAACTGCACCCCAGCTTTGTTGGAACAGCAACATCTCCTGTTACAGGAAACAAGTCACACCTAGTCTAATCAGATCATGGTAAGCCCATTCCCTACTGTCTAAAAGTCTAAAGTAACTGGTCTAAAAGTGAGAATACAATTCTATTATGGACAATGAGATGTAAAGGGAAATCTGCTAGGAATTTCCAGGAAAGATTTTCCTCCAAGAAAAGAAAGAAGCACTTGAAAGCAAGGCCCTTGGTACTCTGTCCTGCTTACTTCCAGCATGGGATGCTATCAGGATGGGATGTGATGTCTGGAGCTGTGGCAGCCATATTGTGTTAGTGAAGTGAACCATCATCCATGGACTGAAGATAGCAAAGAGGAAGGCTATACAGAGTCTGAGTCCTTGATGGCACCACTGAGCCATTGGTCAGTCTTGGGACTACTTGCCTCTGGAAGTATCCTTCAGTTAAAGCATTGTAGTTGGGTACTCGTTTACTTACATGGAACCATCTTTGCAAAAAAAAAAAAAACAAAACACCTATAATGCAGATTAGAGGTCACCTGGGATTTCAGTGCTATCAATAGGCTTTTACAAGACACATAGACTTATCTGAAGTCCAGGAAGCACAGGGAAACAGAAATCAGAAGACTTGAGTTGAACTCTGATCCTCCACCTCTCCCCTGCATGAATCTAGGCACCATATAAGCCTTTCTGAGCTCCGCCTTCCACATCTGCAGAATGGAAGTGATAGTCCCAACATATGAATATTCACTGGCTTTGGTCTGAGTTCAAATGAGATGACGTGTGAATACAACTTGTGACATGTCATGTCAACGACAGACTGTGAACCAGCTCCACCTGCTTCAACTTTGGGTTGTGTGTATGTATAAAGTGGGGGAGCGAGGGGAGAGAAACAGGAGAGAGAGAGAAAGGTTGGGGTAGAGGTGAGGGATTTAAACAGAAGATAACAGAAGATTTGCCTTCATAAGTATGTCCCACAGGAGGTGAATGATAAAATCAGGTGCTTACCTGGGAACGCAAGTCAACCAAAAGCTAGGGAGAATTCTGCATCCTTGCACCTCTTTCCTCTCTCCTGTCGCCTCTAATTTCTAAAGGGTTCGTGGATCTGTACCTTTCCCCCCTCCCACCCCATCCTTTCTGCCTCCATCCAGACCTCACCACCTCTCATTCAGAATACTGTCCCAGCCTGAGTTGGCCTCCCACCTCCGTTTTGGAATCTTCACAAGAAAATTCTTTCCAACACACAGGTGAGACTGTCTCCTTCTGGGGTTCGCCCTTGATAGATCCCCCATTCCCTGAGTCACTGTTGACCTGCCTGCCTCTCCTTCTGGAGGGGAGGGTCCTTGCCCCCCCACCCCAGTACCCTGCACAGGGCTTATTGCAAAGGGGATGCTCCATCAATATTTGTCAGAAGGAAACAGCACCCTGGGATTCAAATCTTGGGAGGATAAGGACATAGTTTGGTGTCTCCCAAGTGAGTGAGTGAGTGAAGTCGCTCAGTCGTGTCCAACTCTTTGGGATCCCATGGACTGTAGCCCACCAGGCTCCCCCATCCACGGGATTCTCCAGGCAAGAGTACTGGAGTGGGTTGCCATTTCCTTCTCCAGGGGATCTTCCCGACCCAGGGATCGAACCCAGGTCTCCTACATTGCAGGCAGATGCTTTACCCTCTGAGCCACAAGAATCCCTGGTGTCTCCCAAGGACTGTGAAATTAATGAATCTGAGTCACCAATGCTTTTCTGCATGTAGACACTTTATTGATAGCGGCTATCTTGGAGAATAAGGTGTCCAGGGTGGCATTTGGGATGGGGCTGGTCACTTGCTGTAGGTCTTGGAGGCTAACTCTGGGAGACCCAGGAGGTCCTCTGTCAGCCCAGAGCCAGCCAGCTGGTCCTCCTCTTCGCTCTCTGCTGACGGCCCATCCTTAGTTTCATCTGAAATCGGAGAGACAAAGCTGGTCCAACCTGGATCCGATTTCTCCCTCATCTCTTCCCCTATGACCCAAAAGAGACCCCAGTCTTTGATGGGAGCTCCCTAGTAATGCCCCTCCAGAGGGACGTTTCTGGGGCGGGGCACCAGACTTATAGCCTGACTCCAGGGATATACTAAGAGCACGATGGCCTTGAGTTCATCAACTGAGAAGATAAAATCAGAGCTGAGGACTTCCCCTGCAGTCCAGTGGTTAAGAATCTGCCTGCCAATGCAGGGCACATGGTTCGATCCCTGGTCTGGGGAGATTTCGCATACCGCAGAGCCAGGAAGCCCATGTGCCGCAATCACTGAGCCCGCAACTCGCAACTACTGAGCCCATGCCTCCTGGAGCCTGTGCTCCGCAACAGAAGATGAGACCTCAAGGAGAAACGGGCACACCGCAACTAGAGAAAGCCCATGCAGCTACGAAGACCCAGCACAGCCCAAAATAAATAAATTAATAGTAATAATAAAAAGCCGAGTTGTGAGTCTAAAACGTATATTGGCCAAGTTGCTTCCCTGCTGAGCACTCCACCCTTTTGCTCCCCACAGGAGGAGCTCCTGTCAAGCTGAAAACCTCAGCTCCAACATCACCTCCCCCAGGAAGCCTTCCCAGAGGCTCCAGGGAGATGCTAGCCCTCGCTCCCTTGGGACCTCCCTAGTGAAGGGTCAGGCTTCCATCATGGCACCACAAAGCGGAAGGGCATTTGCTGGTTATGTCACTCACTCCCCCACTCTTCCAGAAGCTTCTGCACCACTCTCTCTGTTCCCAGTGCCCTCATGATTCACTTCCTCTCAGCACCTTTGCAACAGGAAGTTCTCTTTGACAGGAAGAGATGCAATGCCCATTTCTCCCCTGACAGAAAGCCCTTTCTAAGCTGTTTCAGCCAGGCCTCCAAGGGCAGCGAGCAGGAAGTTCAAGGTCTCTCCCCACAAGTGCTGCCTGCTGGTGGCTCCCTTCTCAACCCTCCCGGCCCTCCCAACCCCGGGCCACCAGGGTCTTCTCACTGTGCCGCCATCAGAACAGGAGGCCTTGGCAAAGAGGACTCACTCCCCCTGCCCCCAGACTGTGAGCCCCTCACGGGAAGGGGCGATGTCAATGGCATCCCAGGGGCCCGGCGACCCCCTGCTCCCCACCTGCCGAGGCCTTCAGGGACTGGATGTACTTGGACCAGAAGGAGCAGTCAGCTTTTTTCAGGCCCTGTCGGTTGGGGAGCAGGACACTGAGCTCCTTGTAGCTCTCTGCGCCATCGCGAGGGACAAAGTCAGGCCAGGGGGCTGCAAATTCAGGCGCTCTCCTGGAGAACTCATGAGGGTAGTTGGGATTTCTGGGGAAATGAGAAGAAAGCAACACCCATGAGGAACGATGCTCTTTCCTTTCATCATCTGAGATCACTGCCCACTCGCACACAGTCTCTGAGCACCTAGTCACACATCTTTAGGTGTCGGAGCAGGAGTTGAAAACCCGCCCCGTCTGATTCCAGGGCTGTGCTCTGAACAGCTGTGTTACACATGAGTAAAGACACAGAGGCCCTGACTCTCCCCTCTTAGCCCATTTCTCGAAGAGGAAAAGACGCGAGTTCGGGACCCAGCAGTGTTTCCCAGGACCTAGCCCTGCCCTTCTGACTTTCTGATCGCTCAGGAGGTCACATGTCCTTTTCAATTCTGGTGATCTTTGCTCTGCCAGTGTCTGGAATGCCTTTGTTTGCCCAAGGCATGGGCAGGAAGGTGGGCCTGGAGCTGGACAAAACTTGTTGGCCACCTACAGGTCAACTCGTCCTTTGAAGTTTCCAGGGGGCTGAGCGCTGAGCTCAGTGAGCGCTGCTGCTGCTGCTGCTGCTAAGTCACTTCAGTCATGTCCAACTCTGTGCGACCCCATAGACGGCAGCTCACCAGGCTCCCCTGTCTCCGCTGCTGGTCTGGTGTAAAGGGACAGAGGTAAACCACAGGGGGGCAGGCAGTGAGGCAGGAACTGGTTCCAGAAGAAGCAATGGTGAGCACACTAGCTGGGCTAGAATAGACGTGTGTGGGAAGGCTGGAGGAAGACAAGGAAGGGTCTTGAGCACTGGAACTTCATTTGATCATCTAAGATGGCAATCCTGCACTTGGGATGATTCTGCCTTCCAGGGGGCATTTGGTAATGTCTGAGATATTTTTGTTTTCATAAATGGAAGGATTGATGATGAAGCTAAAGCTCCAAAACTTTGACCACCTGATGCGAAGAGCTGACTGCTTAGAAAAGACCCTGATGCTGGGAAAAATTGAGGGCAAGAGGAAAAGGGGGTGGCAGAGAATGAGATGGTTGGATGGCATCATCAACTCAATGCACATGAGTTTGAGCAAACTCTGGGAGATAGTGAAGGACAGGGAAGCCTGGAGTGCTGCAGTCCATGGGGTGGCAAAGAGTCGGACACAACTGAGTGACTGAATAGCAACAACATAACTGGAACACGGGTAAGGTGCTCCTCGCCTCTAGTGGATGGAGGCCAGGGATGCTGCTAGACAGCCTACAATGCCTAGGAAGCCCCGCCACAAAGACTCACCCAGACCAGTGTCAACAGTGCTGAGGGTGAGAAAGTCTAGAGCCATCCAAGGGAGTATACGATTGGGATGTTTCTGTACCAAGGTCACTTTGGATGGAAGGGGAGATTGAGTCAGGGAGACCACTGGCAGGGAGGCAAGGGTGAGTCCATCAGTGCAAAGTGTGACCTTTCTGTTCAGAGGGAGGGGAAGGGATGCACACAACAGGCTCCAGGCACACATGGTCCACTCACCCAGATCGGATGAAGTTGGAAAAATACTGCATGATTTTCAGGGAAAGGCTTTTCTCCTCCAGAGTAAACTGCCCCTCGTAGGCAGGGTAGAAGGGAAGCCCAAAGGCATACAGAACATCTGTCAGCAATTCCAAGCTGGGAAAACACACGGAAACAAAAGTTACAAGAAAAAACAAAAGTTAAAGGAATATTAAACTGCTGGAAGAACCCACATGAGCCAAAATCCAGTATTCAGGCCCCAGTGAAGATTTTCTCTCTTTATGTCTTAGATTCCTGTGTGGTGCTTAGTTGAGTTGAGATTCTGCTTGGCCCTTAGTCCAGTGGCCCCTTGGGCAGATCCTCAACACATAAATTGAAGAGTACCCAACCCTGAGAATGCAACTCCCTGGAAACATCTGTAAGACTAAGCAATTTTCTAAGACAATGTTCTCTTGACTGCATTCCATGATACTTAGAACACTATCAATTGAACATCTGTTTGTTCAAAGTAACTTGTATTTTCAATCCCTTCCTGTGCTAGTCCTTATAATCATATATGGTTTATACTCTCCAACTCTTTTCCAGGTTGACACTCATCCATGTAACCCATTCAGCACAATGCCTGGCACGTAACTGGTCAATAATATATATGCTACGCTTAACCGGAGATCTGGATGGATGTGAGAGTTGGACTGTGAAGAAAGCTGAGCACCGAAGAACTGATGCTTTTGAACTGTGGTGTTGGAGAAGACTCTTGAGAGTCCCTTGGACTGCAAGGAGATCCAACCAGTCCATTCTAAAGATCAGTCCTGGGTGTTCTTTGGAAGGACTGATGCTAAAGCTGAAACTCCAATACTTCAGCCACCTCATGTGAAGAGTTGACTCATTGGAAAATACTCTGATGCTGGGAGGGATTGGGGGCAGGAGGAAAAGGGGACAACAGAGGATGAGATGGTTGGATGGCATCACCGACTTGATGGACTTGAGTTTGAGTGAACTCCGGGAGATGGTGATGGACAGGGAAGCCTGGCATGCTGCAATTCATGGGGTTGCAAAGAGTCGGACACGACTGAGTGACTAAAATGAACTGAACTGAATAAGCAGCAGGCAGGAGGGAATAAAGATTTGGAAACCCAATGAGTGGTTGAAATGGACTGAGCTGGCGATGGGGAGACAAGTCCAGTGGTACACAGGTCCATGGGAGTGAGTGCTGGGAGAAAGGCTGGAGGGACTTTACAGCAGTATAGTAGAGAATCTGGCTTTTCCCGAGAAGTCTGGCCCATGCCCTCTGGTGGCTGGGAAGTAATCCACGCCATACTGATGTGAGTGTCTTTCTTTAGGGCAGCACTTTTTTGGCCATGCTGGACCTTCCTTAAATGTAGCAAGATCAGCACAGGGGCTGGCCATGCCAGATCAACCATGTGCCTTAGTGTGGGGGCTCTGGGTCATATGATAACAGTCAACCTGGAGACCAAGGTTAACCACACAGGCAATCAGTGAAGCAGACAATCACGTAAAGGGGCTCCTATCAGACCTCTGAGCACCATTTGAAGGCACCTCCCTGGTGGACGCCACTCTGGGTACATCTTTGTTGTTGTTCAGTTGCTAAGTTGTGCCCGACTCTTTGCTGCTCCATGGACTGCAGCATGCCAGGCTTCCCGATCTTTCACTATCTCTGAGTTTGCTCAAACTCATGTCCATCAAGTCAGTGATGCCATCCAACCATCTCATCCTCTGTTGCCCCCTTCTCCTCCTGTCCTCAATCTTCCCCAGCATCAGGGTCTTTTCTAATGAGTTGGTTCTTCACATCAGGGGGCCAAAGTATTAGAGCTTCGCTTTCACATCAGTGTCCAGAGCATGGCCCTCCCGATTCCACAGGGAGAGGTCAACAGCAGAGCTTCACGTTCAGAAGCCCCCTGGACTCTGTGCTCTGCCGCTCTTCCTTTGTCTGGTTGTAATCTACATCCCTTCTTTGTGACGACCTCAACCATGACTACAGCAGCTTTCCCTGAGGTCTGTGAGTTCTTCCAGTGAATTTTCAAACAAGAGGGTAGTTTGAGGAACCCTCCAAATTTGTACTTGTCTTCAGAAATGAGCGAGGTCTTATGCTGAGGCTGTGTTCTCTGACCTTGCACTTGGCCCAATTTATCACAAGAGCCAATTTCTTAACTTTATATGAGGAAGATGAATTTCAGAGAGGTTTCCTGACTTACTCGGAGACAGCAGGAACTTGAACAGCAGAGTTGGGCCAAGAACCCTGCTAGGAAGGCATGATGTTAACAGAAGACCTGAGGGGAGTGGCCCAGGGACAGTGGCCCTGGGCCTGGCTCCTCTACTCTCAAGCCGAGCGACTTCCCAAAAATTACCTGACCTCCCTGATTTCCTGTTTCATCATCTGGGGAATGAGTGTGAAATGCCTACCACACATGGCTGCAGTGAAGTCTGAAATATGGGGGATGCACTAGGTACCTTTCTCATCCATCATTCTACTTCCAGATTTAATCAACTATCTTTGAGGTGTCAGTGGCGTCTCTGAACAGGGGTACAGAGTCACCAGTGATTCTCATCAGCGCTGGTACAATGGGCAGATATGCCCAGTGCTGGTCCTGGGAAAGGGCTTAGATTACATGACTCCCATGTAAAGGCAATTTGCACAGAGACTAAACTGCTCTAAAGCAAGAGGCAAAGTTGTGTGACTAGACAGTGTGACTCTGAGTGACCCACTGTGATGACCCCAGAGCTGGGAAGGGAGACCCTCAAGATGAGGGATGTGAAGGGGGACATTTCAAGCGCAGAAGGGGCCTTCTCTGCTGTTCCTCACCTGCTTAGGCTGGGAACTGCAGTGACCCATGGGCCTGAAGTGGGGCTGGGGGCCCGGCACCTGGTCTAGGCTAGGGACTTCCTAGGGGATTGAGGGCCAGAGTGCCTCCTGTGACCATCAGACTTATCAGCAGGCGTACATGTGACTCTCAGCAGGGCATAGAAGAAATGACATGCTACTGAGTCACTCAGCTGAGACCCTGCTCTATCTGTCACTTGTCACCCGTGTAACTTTAGATGAGTCATTTGATGTCTCTGAGGCTGAGTTTCTTCATCATGAAATAGACCAGTGCATCCATGGCACGTGGAGGCTGTTAAAACAAGTGTTTCACAAATGCCAGGAACTAGTGTGATTATGGTTTTTATTGTTCAGTAGCTAAGTCATGTCCAACACTTTGTGACCCCAAGGATTGCAGCATGCCAGGCTCCCCTGTCCTCCACTATCTCTGGAAGACTGCTCCAGATTCATATCCATTGAGTCTGTGATGCTGTCTAACCACCTCATCCTCTGGTGCCCCCTTCTCCTCCTGCCTTCAATCTTTTCCAGCATCAGCTTCTTTTCCAGTGAGTTGGCTCTTCGCATCAAGTGGCCAAAGTATTGGAGCTTCATCTTCGGTATCAGTCCTTCCAGTGAATATTCAGGATTGATTTCCTTTAGGAATGATTGGTTTGATACCTTGCTATCCAAGGGACTCTTAAGAGTCTTCTTCAGTATCGAAATTCAAAAGCATCAATTCTTTGGCACTCAGCCTTCTTTACAGTCCAACATTCACATCCATACATGACTACAGGAAAAACCATCGCTTTGAGTATATGGACCTTTGTTGGCCAAGTGATGTCTCTGCTTTTTAATATGCTGTCTAGGTTTGTCAGAGCTTTTCTACCAAGGAGTAAGCATCTTTTAATTTCATGACCACAGTCACCATGCACAGTGATTCTGGAGCCCAAGAAAAGAAAATCTGTCACTGTTTCTGGTGCCTGCATGAAAGGCATCATAGAAGGAACATGAGACAGTGTGAGCCCCCAGGACCAACGGCACTCAGAATAACAGTCCTGAAGGGTGATGTCTCTTTGCAGCTGTTGGCAGGTACCCCAATCCTCTCAGAACCCAGGTAAGCTTTCCTTCAGCCCTGAGCAGGGAGGAGGAAGTGACACCAGAATTTATAGGTTCTGGAACCCAAAGAGCCAAGCCCCTTGTTCAGTGACAAAGCATCCACGGTCAACTCAGACAAAGCCCCGAGTCTGCAGTCCCCACCTGGACCATTCAGCGGCCAGCTCTCCTCAGCACCTATTCAGCTACCATCTCCCGAGCACCTGTGATGCGCCAGGCACTGCGGTTGATCTTTGATCAGCAACATTAAGGACCAGCCAGGAAGTAAGAGTAGCACCTGCATTGTTTGCAGGTGACGACCCAAGGCCCAGAAAGGTGATACATCACAGGAGAGCAGAAGTGTGTGTTGGAATGACCTTCTGCATTTTATAGATAAAGAGTCCGAAGGTCAAGGAGCTTCATGTGATTTCCCCAAGGACAAGCGGTGGTTGGTTATAGAACAGTGAGCTACTCAGCTTCTCTGAGCCCCAGAGAAAACCGGAAGTTTGGGAACCACTCGAGGGCATGCTCATTAAGGTCTTTCGGCTCTGGTCCTGTGAAAGGCGTGAGAACTGAGACCAGAGGAACTGAGGGCCACATCTCAAGGGATGAGGGACATCGGTGATCTCTACACAAGCCAGTCACCAGCTGATCTCTTTGGGAACCATTGCTGGAATAGGCTGGGAAGATAGATTAGAACAGAAATTGCAGGGTGGCTGCAATTATCAGGTAGGAACAGAAGGCTGCTTCCTTTAACAGACTGCACCCTGCCCCCCCCGCCGCCCCCCCAAATCCCCACCCTGGCCCTGACCTTACCTTCTAGCCAACCTGCTCACCTAAAATCTGCTGGATTTGCCGGGAGGTTAAGCCTGCATTCCAGCGAGTCAAAACCAAAGTCACATTTCGGAGACTATTCACACACAATCTCCTAACCTGAGCTCTGCTTCCAACATAAGGGAGGCATCACACATGAACTCCAGGGCTTCTTAGGGAGTAGGACTGAGGTGCTGTCCCCAGAGGAATACACTTGATTCTGGGCCCTGTGGACACAGTGACCTGCACTGGGGAGCAGTGGGGGAGGAATGGGTAGGATCTTTCTTGACATAAACAGGCCATGTGTTTGCCTTCTCGAGGTTGAAGAGGCTTGGCTGCTGAAAGGCCATTGCTCCAGCCTATGTGACTGGATTGATCTGAGTTTCTATCCTTGTTGTTCTGACTGCAGGAGGAAGTTTGTTGACCTCATCCCCATAAAATATACTCCTTTTCTTATCTTTAGCCAGCATCTCTCTCAACAACTTCCTCCCAAGGAAATTAGGGAACATGAAGGAATAAAAGTCCTTCTGCTTCTCAGGCCTTTTTTTTTTTTTGGAAGGGTTGTTAAATAACTTACAAATAGAAGCTTACCAGTATGCTTCTCTTTGTGCAAATCTAATCTGCAAAAGTTCAGATTCTGCCCATGAATTAATCAAGAAGTAATTATATGCTTTGGCTTGTGTTTTACAAAAGGATTCCCTATATAATGCTTTAAATAACACAGCCCCATCCATGGCTCCAGATGAAATAGTTGCAATATTTCCATAGCTCCCTAAAGCCCAGCAGAGCTGGATGATATATGCTTTGGCAATACAGGCAACACTTTCAAAGGACTTGTTGGATTAACCTGGACATTTTATTCCCTACATAAGGCATAACAACTGTTGCTCAGAAAAGGCTGAACTTTCCTGGCCCAACACATCTGTTCTCACCAGGAAGTTATGTGTCTACCCAACTGTATTCCTTGCTAATCTATTTGTGCCTGTCATAGTTCTCACTGTAATTACAGAGCTGAATTAAATGCATTGCATATCTCGTGGATGCCCCACTTTCAAGAAACCAAAAGTGGACATCACAGAGCTTGCATTATGGTTTTGGTTTTGCACAAATTTCAAAGAGAGAATTCCAAACTGTGTTTTCCTACTCAAACTTTTGACCTTGCACGAAGCATGGCAAGTAAATGTACGTTTATATGCTTACAGTTCAAATTAAATGTTTAAGGCATATACATACCTTATTCATTTTTCACAAGTTCCCATTTTCGTTAACTTTCCTGATTAACTAAATAATCATAATATTGGATAACAGGGTTTCCACTGGTTTTTAGTGAGTTGTGTCATGAATGTGAAAGAAAAGATCGATGTGCATTCTACATAATCTTAAAAATCTCCAATGCCTTTCTTTCATGCTCAGTTACAATAATATCTCTGCCTGCCACAGCTTGCAAACTCCTATGTGAACTGCAAGACCCCATCTTTTTCTCCCACATCTCCAACTACTCTCCTCCTCTTCAAAAGACTTCAGTTCTCCATCCCTCTTTATCCTCAGACATGTCAAGCTTTTTTCCATTTTTCTTCCTACTGCCATTATCCAAACTTATTCTACTTATTTATCATCTTTTCTTTGCAACCTATTCTTAGACCCTTATCAGCCTTACCCCCTGACAATAGTGTTAGTCCCAAGGGTGTAGCCCTTCTCTGTCTTACCAGTTGCTCTGTCTCTAGTATTTCCATCTCAGAGAATCTGGGGCATAGAAGATAGTAGTTATTTGTTGTACCAGTGTTTAAAAGGATGCATAGCACAAGCCCTTATATATCATGAGGTTGGCTTCAGCCTCAGAAAATGATTTACTTCCATCTTTACTGGGAAATTATCTTGTTAATCACACAGGATGTAGCCAGGCCAAGGGACTCAGTTCAAGAATTCAGCCTCTTAATATTTTCTTTGGTTTGCTAATTTCAGCTAATCCACCAAGACACATCAACTAGAAAGATAAGACTATGAATCTGGAATGTTAAAGGCCCCTGGAATGCACGGAAACATCTAGAATGCACATGCAGTGGTGTACAAAATGTCTTGAGTTTGAAATTGATGGCTTTGTTTTTCCAGGGTTGGGACAACTTGTGAAGGAGGAACATAAATGCTTTGTTAGTCATTTTGAATTTTTTTTTTCTCAGACCTTATTTTTGCTAAAAGGAAAATAACCCAAATACTGACCAGCTACAATATGCCAAGTATTTAATGTATATTGACAGGAATCTTCACACTATGAGGCAGATGTAACTAAACCCATTTTCTAGATGAGGAAACCGAGGCAAAGGAACTTGCTCAAATGCAGCAGCTAACAAATGGAAGAGATAGGATTAACATCCTAGTTGGTTTAATGTCAAAGGATGTGTTCTTCTACACTGAATTGCTTCTCCCAAAGGTACAGAACAGTCCACATCCTATGTGGAGCTTGGAAAGGTGTTTAATCCCAAGAGTCCGACCCCACCACCCATTCAAAGTCAAATCTCAGCTCTATGAAATGTCTTCTGCACTGCAGAGACACGGGAATCACATCTCAGGATCCTGGAGACCAAAAGCTTTGGAATAAGGACCTGAACAGAGCACACGATTCAAGTCTGATGGCTCATACAGTCCCGAGGTGAATTTCCATGCGAATGATGACCTGACTCGACCTGCCAGGAAGCTTAAGATCGTGGGCCTCGGTCTCCTTTCTGAAGTGGCCACAGCAACCCTTTCGGTGGCCAGTTCCCCAAAACTACTTTATCTGTGGTTGCTTTCTTCCTCTCACCTGCTCATTCCAACGTGGGTTCTCCCAGGATCATACATTAAACAGTAAGAGTAGCACCTACTGAGTGCCGACTTTACGCCAGGCAGCAAGTTAGGCTGTTTGCACACACTCCTGTACATGTCAGTACTATTACTAGCTCCATCTGCGGATGAGGAAACCGAAGCTCAGAGAGGCTGTCACCAGCCAGAGGTGCACAGTACAAGGCAGAACCAGACTGAGCCCCCTAAGGACAGGCAATATCAGAGAAAACACCAATGCTCCCTGCTATGCTTGCTGGGGCCTGGCTCCTAGAGGAAGGTTTGGAGAGGACCCCCCAAAACCTGAGTCAGTCACAGGGGAGTCCTTTTGCTCATGAGTGGCAGAGAATAAAGCGGGGGCCCGTTCTGAGAAGATACTTGGCAAGTGTGTCCTTTGAGAGGAGCTGGTTAGAGAGAAAGACATCAACCATAGTCAACAAGATGGTGAAGCCGGGACTGGCAGGGAGGGAAGAGTCCCCGCAGAGTGTGGGAGGTGATGCTTAGAGACAGCTGGGCAAGAGAGACAACGCCCATGGCCTAAGATGCAGGAGCGGACAGCAGGCTAGGGCCCTGCCTGATGTGACCACCAAAGAGAGCCTGTCAGCTTTCCGGGGCTTTGTAATAGAAGCACCAAAGGTTCTGGTTGGGTGGTACGCTATAGTCTGCCTGAGACTCTGTGGGGCTAGACGTGGTATCTGGGGGTGGGTTGGTCCTGTGCTTATTCAGGGATGGGGTCTGAGAAAGGGGTCGCCACTTCCCTCCAGTGCTATTAGTGATAACTGCCGTTTTGAGGGACGCCAGCAGTGTTTATCAACTGAGGAGCATTTTGGCCCCCAAGGAAAGTGGCCATGTCTGGAGACATTTTTAGTTATCATGACTGGGAAGGTGCTTCTGGCATTGAATGAATGGAGGCCAGAGTTGCCACTAAACTCTGCTAAACAGTATGCAATGCACAGGATAGGCTCCACGCCAAAGAGTTATCCAGCCGGAAATGTCAACAGTGTTCAAGTTGAGACACCCTAGATTATAGTCACCACTGAAAATTCCTCTTTCTGAAACAATAGGCTGTATAGATGGAACCATGGAGGAAACGGCTCAAAATCTCTGTAGTGAGCAGAACTGAGCAAAAGAAACATCCTAAGTTGTGTTCACTTAAGTTCAGTCACTCAGGTGTGTCCGACTCTTTGTGATCCCATGGACTGCAGCACGCCAGGCTTCCCTGTCCTTCACCAACTCCTGGAGCTTACTCAAACTCATGTCCATTGAGTTGGTGATGCCACCTTCCAACCATCTCATCCTCTGTCATCCCTTCTCCTCCTGCCTTCAATCTTTCCCAGCATCATGGTCTTTTCCAATGAGTCAGTTCTTCCCATTAGGTGGCCAGAGTCCTGGAGTTTCAGCTTCAACATCAATCCTTCCAATGAATATTCAGGACTGATTTCCTTTAGGATGGACTGGTTGGATCTCCTTGCGGTCCAAGGAACTCTCAAGAATCTTCTCCAACACCACAGTTCAAAAGCATCAATTCTTCAGTGCTCAACTTTCTTTATAGTCCAACTCTCACATCCACACATGACTACTGGAAAAACCATAGCTTTGACTAGACAGACATTTGTTGGCAAAATAAGGTCTCTGCTTTTTAATGTGCTGCCTAGGTTGGTCATAACTTTCCTTCCAAGGAGCAAACATCTTTTAATTTCATGGCTGCAGTCACCATCTGCAGTGATTTGGAGCCCCCCCCCACCCCACCCCCGGAAAAAAATAGTCTCTCACTGTTTCCACTGTTTCCCCATCTATTTGCCGTGAGTAGATGGGACCGGATGCCATGATCTTAGCTTTCTGAATGTTGAGCTTGAAGCCAACATTTTCACTCTCCGTTTTCACTTTCATCAAGAGGCTCTTTAGTTCTTTGCTTTTTGCCATAAGGGTGGTGTTATCTGCATATCTGAGGTTATTGATATTTCTCCTGGCAATCTTGATTCTAGCTTGTGCTTCATCCAGCCCAGCATTTCGCATGATGCACTCTGCATATAAGTTAAATAAGCAGGGTGACAATATATAGCCTTGACATACTCCTTTCCCAATTTGGAACCAGTCTGTTGTTCCATGTCCAGTTCTAACTGTTGCTTCCTGACCTGCATACAGATTTCTCAAGAGGCGGGTCAGATGGTCTGGTATTCCCATCTCTTTCAGAATTGTCCACAGTTTATTGTGATCCACACAGTCAAAGGCTTTGGCATAGTCAACAAAGCAGAAATAGATGTTTTTCTGGAACTCTCTTGCTTTTTTTGATGATCCAGCGGATGTCAGCAATTCAATCTCTGGTTCCTCGGCCTTTTCTAAATCCAGCTTGAACATCTGGAAGTTCTCAGTTCACATACTATTGAAGCCTGGCTTGGAGAATTTTGAGCATTACTTTGCTAGCATGTGAGATGAGTGCAATTGTGTAGTAGTGGGAACATTCTTTGATATTGCCTTTGGGATTGGAATGAAAACTGACCTTTTCCAGTCCTGTGGCCACTGCTGAGTTTTCCAAATTTGCCGGCATATTGAGTGCAGCACTTTCACAGCATCATCTTTTAGGATTTGAAATAGCTCAACTGGAATTCCATCACCTCCACTAGCTTTGTCCGTAGTGATGCTTCCTAAGGCCCACTTGACTTCACATTCCAGGATGTCTAGCTCTACATGAGTGACCACACCATCATGGTTATCCGGGTCATGAAGATCTTTTTTGTGTAGTTCTTCTGTGTATTCTCACCACCTCTTCTTAATATCTTCTGCTTCTGTTAGGTCCATACCATTTCTGTCCTTTATTGTGCCCATCTTTGCATGAAATGTTCCCTTGGTATCTCTAATTTTCTTGAAGAGATCACTAGTCTTTCCCATTCTATTGCTTTCCTCTATTTTTTTGCATTGATCACGGAGGAAGGATTCATGTCAATAGTTTTAAACAGTGTAAGTTGTGTTCTTATGTCAACAGTCTTGGAAGCAAAGCTGCTGGATATCATTGTAGATACACACACACATACAACACACATACA
This sequence comes from Redunca redunca, assembly GCA_006410935.1. NCBI lineage: Eukaryota > Metazoa > Chordata > Mammalia > Artiodactyla > Bovidae > Redunca > Redunca redunca. Next base: position 1,325,033 of record SJYQ01001839.1, on the reverse strand, counting down.
CCCCAGATGTAGGTATTCTCTCCCTGAACCCTTCCAGTATCCCTATGGGACATGCACTATCATTCTCCCTTGTGCAGATGAAGATGCACTGAGGCTCAGAGAGGTTAAGCATCTTGTCCAAAGTCACACAGCCAGCAAGTGGACTTAGCCATGGTAGGGACTCGGAAGTTTCAGGCTGAAGTAGGTGCAACTGAAAGAAAACTGGAGAAAGGGCAGGAGACAGGGTTTGAGTTCAGACTGCCACTTACTGACTCTGTAGCTGGCACAGAACTCCAGTCTCCCCTGAGCATTTGTTTCTTTATCTGTAAGATGAGTTGGACAAAATCATCTTACATAGTGTGTGATTCTTTGAATCTGGATCTTAAAAATCACACCTTCTTCCCATACTGTAGATTTTCATTTCTTTGTCTCCTCCCTCATGCATTATGCCTATTCTTTCCTCACAGAATTTCACAGATGTAAATCTCATCTACAATCCAGGTAAGCAGGTAGAAGACCAAGCAGTGCTGCGATCAATTGACAAGAGGCTGTGAGAAAGTGGTAATTTATTGTGTTTTGCTCTCTGGCTATGCCAGGAAAGCTAATATATGCTCACAGAAATGGAGGTACCAGACAGATGGCTGAAACCATAAGGCACGCACATATATTTTAAGTCTGTAGATCTGAGCCAGAAATAAATGAGACTGTGACAGCTCCAGGGCAGAATGAAGGAGATGTCTTTTCAGGCAGTAAAAAATAAACTTGCCAACAATTAAACGGGTTAGTTCCCGTGATTCATTCATTCATCTACTATATAGATGGCACCGTATTACGGTTGTTGTGGGAGAGATGATATATGCCTAGAAAAATGTCAAGAACGTGTTTTGATGGACAAGAATAATGAGACACTCTCACCATTTCCTGTTTACCAGGTCCCACTCTATATACAAATGATCATAGCAACCCTCTGAAGTAGACACTATTATTATTATTCCCATTTTCAGATGAAGAAACTGTCACCAAGCAGATTAAGTGACTTGCTTTAGATTCCTGAGCTAATAAGACAAGTTTCTAACAAGGCAGCTGGCCCAGAGTCCCTGCTCTAACCAGGACACTCTCTGCCTTTGTACAGTTAGCAACATCTCTGTCTCTAAAACGTATCAGTGACGCAGAGTCTCTTTGCCCCAAAATTCATAGAATGTGAGAGTCAGAAGGTGTCTTAAAGGTGACTGAGCCCAGACGTTTTTCGTATCTCTCTAAACTGCATGACCTTGAAATTTTACCTGAAGCTCAGTTATTGAGATAAGGGGCTGGGAGGCTCAGATTACCCCCACCCTCTTCTTGCTGTCCTCCTCTCAGGGACCCTGGGTCCAGGGCTCTACAGAGCCCAGCTAAGACTGAGTGCTTCTGACCTCTCACCACCTTACTCCCATTCTGCAGATGGCAAAACTAAGCCCCAAGGCACCCATAAACTAGAGTGAAAAGGACACTTTCCCACCTATTAAATGAGCTAGCTGGATCAGCTTCTGTCCTTCAGCATGGTTTCCTGAGCACCTACTATGCCCTTTCTGTGTCAGGAGGGTCTCTTGGCCCTGAGGTGCTGTGACTATAAAGACTCAGCAGACACTTTGTATTCTCATGAACAAACATGTCTTCCTTTCAAGGGAGGTTCTGTGGACCAGCCCCGTCTGTCGGTCCCCAGGAGGGTGTGAAGATGCTCTTCAGCAACACAGAATACCAAACTGGCCATGGAAGTCTAAGGATATGTCTTGGACTTTGTTCAAGGATCGCTCCTCCCAGGACCACCCTGATCCTAAGTCCCAAAGAGCCAGCTTTGAATCCTTGTCTCTCAGGAGCCTCCCCGGCAGGGCTGTCATATTACCAAGAAGGGTGGTGCTTCGGGTTGAATTCTGTCCCCCTTAAAAGACACGTTGGAGCCCCTGCCTCTAGGACCTCAGAATATGACCTTCATTGGGAACAAGGTCTTTGCAGAAATAACCAAGTTAAATGGAACTCATTAGGGTGGGTCTTAGTCCAGTAGGACTGATGTCCTTACAACAAGGAGAAATCTGCACATAGACGCACAGTGGAAAGATGTTCATGGACTAGCCAAGAAATGCCTGAGGCCCCTGGAAGCAGGCGGTGGGGCTGGGGCTGGAGCAGATCATCCCCTCCAGCCTCCAGGGGGAGCATGGCCCTGCTCCCGCCTTGATTCCCGACTCTGGGCCTCCAGAACTGTTGTTCTAACTGCCGCCCCCCGCCCCCAGGGTGGAAAAGAATTCAGATGGGGTCAAAGTATTACTGATTCTGGCTAGAATCCTATGGATCTTTTCCTTATGCTTTGTTTTGATTGTTTCTGTCCTCATATAATAGGTGCAGTTCTTTTTTTTTTTTTTTTTGACACTTATAAATTCTGGAGTCCCAGCTACTGAGGTGGCTCAGTGGTAAAGAAAGAATCCACCTGCCAATGTAGGGGACACAGGTTCGATCCCTAGTCTGGGAAGATCCCACATGCCTCAGGGCCTCTAAGCCTGAGTGCTGCAACTGCTGAAGTCTGTATGCCCTAAAGCCAGTGTAATTAGAAGCCCGAGCACTGCAACTAGAATAGCCCCTACTCGCTGCAACTAGAGAAAAAACCCTTACTGCGGCAGAGACCCAGCACAGCCAAAAATAAATAAATACATGAAAAAAAATTATCAAAAAAATTCTGAAAGCCAAAAGTACATGCATGTGTTGAAGGCTTTTGATGAGCTTACTTCTGGAGGCTCACAGCTTCTGCTATAACCTCTACCTTAGAAGAGAGGAGGGCAGACCAGACTGAAGAAATGCACTGGGCGCAAATTCCGAGAGCCCTGGTATTTGGGAGGTGCTGCCAAGGCAGCTTCCACCACCGACTTCCCACCCCTGGCCCCCCAGGACGCAGTGGCCACAGGGTTACGAGGCTTCCTTTCATCTTTGTCCAAACCCTCAACTATCCTCACCACCCTCTTCCTTCTCTACTGACTGCCTTCTCAGCAGAATCCTCGCCTGACATGACTCCCCTTCCCACACCCTGGAGGCAGTTGCTTGACTCTAGGAAATGGAGCAGGCTGACAGACTTCTAAGCAGAGAGACCACACGTTTTCATGGAAAGAGAACTCTGGGGCTCAGAGAAGCTGAGTAGCTCACTGTTCTATAACCAACCACCGCTTGTCCTTGGGGAAATCACGTGAAGCTCCTTGACCTTCGGACTCTTTATCTGTAAAATGCAGAAGGTCATCCCAACACTGCTGACCTCACAAAGATGGATGTTCTGTGTGTGCGTGTTAGCCGCTCAGTCATGTGTGTCTGACTCTTTGCCACCCCATGGACCGTAGCCCGCCAGGCTCCTCTGTCCATGGGATTCTCCAGGCAAGAATACTGGAATGGGTTGCCATGCCTTTCTCGAGGGGGTCTTCCCAACCCAGGGATCCAACCGGGGTCTCCTGCATTGCAGGAAGATTCTTTACCAGACATTCTGTGCAGTGTTACAAATTTAAAAACCTGTCAAGGGAAGCCAGGTAAACAGTGAGGGCTTGCTTAGGAAAACCAGAATATTTGGGAGACTGTGTTAGTTTCTTGTAGTTGCTGTAACAAATTACTGTAAACTCTGGTGACTTGTAGCAACAGAAATGTACTATCTCACAGTTCTGGAGACAAAACCAGATTTACGGAGCCCAAATCCAGATGCGGGCAGGGCCATGCTGCCTCTGGAGGCTCCAGAGAAGAAGCCAGGTCTTATGCTTCCAACTCTGGTGCTGCTGGCACTTCTTGGCTTGTATGTGGATCTCTCAAGCTCTGCTTCCTCCTCTTCTATGTGTATCAAATCTCCCCACCTCCCTCTTATAAGGACACTTGTGAATGCAGTTAGGATCCTTTGGCATAATTCAGGATAGCTTTTTGTTTTGTTTTGTTTTTTGCATCAGGATCCCTAGTTTATTCACATCTACAAGCCCTTTTTTCCTTAAGAGGTCACATTTAGAGTTTAGGATTTGGTATCTCTAGGTGATCATTATTTCCTTTTGTTGCAAAAAATCTTTTACTTTGGAAAGCCATTTTCTTAAGCTAACTGTTCAGTTTTTAGAGCCACAAACACATAGGATTAATAAAGATGGCTCCTCCCCCCACGCCAGATCCAACCAATGAATAGCTAATGTTGCAATCCCAAACTGCTTTCTACATGTTTTATCCTACATGCCCTTCCTGCAGTGCTGTGAGATACAGTGGCGATTACTGTTCTACCCATTTTTCAGATGAGACTCAGAAAAGTTAAGCGATGTGTTCCATGTCATTGAACCAGGAGCTGTACGGCGGTCCTGCCATCTTTTCTCTGTTACCCTGTGGACCGCAGAAGTGACAGGGACCCTCGGCCAGATTCCCTTCACGTGCCGATACCCACCGTGGCCATGCGGCCACCTTACCTGCTGTGGCTGTAGCTTTCTGGAGCATGGTACATGAAGACGTTTCCTCGGACTGTCCTTGCCCAGTGGCTGGCCATGTCGATCACAGGGCAGATGATAAAGTAGTCTCTGGTGAGAGGAAGACAGAGAGGGGTGTTAGCCATGTCCAGCTCTATAGACAACCGTGCTGGGCAAAGGTTTCTCCCAAGTAAGGGTCGCTGGGCTATCAGCCCCTCTGCATACACCCACAGAGAACACTCCTGCTCCTTGCACCCCCAGCTTTCCTCTTGCCCCAGCTGGGCCCCCTGCCGAGTCCAGCCTGCTTCATGGATGGCCATGATCACATGCTGTGGTCCATACAACGCATCTGAGGGTCAAGAGACCAGTGGGAGAAACACCTTACCAGACATCAATTTTATCCAACAACTTGGGAACAAAACTTCTTATCTTCAAATAAATACAATACACGGTGGAGCTGAACATAATCATGCATTTAAAAAGAAGGTGGAGACCTCAAGGGTCTGGGGCCACCGGGCTTTGAATCCCAGCAGCATCTCTACGTCTCCTTGACACTCCACGTCCTCAGCTGAGAAACGGGGCCCATGAGCCCGACGCTGCAGAGATTCTGGTAAGTGATGGACTCATGGAAGTCCATCACTGAGGAGGGCTGCCTCCTCCGGAGGTGGAGACCAGCACCTCCAGGGCTCACAGGGAAGGTTCTCAGAGAGCACGTGGCTGGCAGGGTGAGGCTGGAAGTGCACATGGAGGCAGCCCTCTTCAGCTCACCGGCCCCTGAGGAGCGGTGAGCAGGACAGGGGTGGGAACAGACCTCCAGAGAGGCCCACCCTGGTAACACTGTGATGAGGACACTGGAGGCAGGGAGGCCCGTGGAGGCTGTTGCGTCAGTCTGGCTGGGAGGGAAAGACGGCCGGACCTGAGGGAGAACTGGAGTTCGCCTCGATGAAGCCTTCCTGGGTTACCTGCCCTCCCTCAGACCTCTGCTCCTGCCCCCAGTTCATGGATTGCTCTCAAAGACAGTTACAGGCTAAAGCTGGAACAGGAAGGAACATAGGTTTCTGAACTCTAGCCTGAGCTCTTTCCACAACATGGATCTGAGCCAGTCCCGACGTGGCTGTTGAGTGTCTCAGGGCCCAGGAGTTGGACATCTGTGAGCCCTTAGGATCCATTCTGGGGCTGGGCCTCCAGGAACAGCTGCTGGCCATTTGGCTCAAAGGGTTCAAAGCTGAACTCTCCACTGGAGGGAAAATTAGAGCCTTCTTGGGCCCCGAGGTCCCAGGGGGTGGTACAAAGTTCTATTTGGAGTCAATGATGCTCTGACTGGAAACCCCAGACTCTTGGGCAGAGAGACCAAGCAGGGAAGCGTGTCTCATCACCCTTCAGTCCCGCTCATTCCTTCATTGGCAAGTTCAGCAGGGGCCTCCGAGCCTCGACAGCAGCTCTGTCCCCAGGGACGGAAAGGGAGGGCCAGTGCGGACCTCCCGGAGGACAGGAAATGAGCCACAGGATGCCAAATCCCCCCGACCAGGTTCTCCCCTTGTGGAGGGGGGCCTGCCAGGGAACCAGGACATGTCCAAGGGGACTCACAGGTGACTCGAGAGCTAGAGTCCCCGCTGTGGTCTCATCCCAGGGGCTCCACAGGCAGAGAGAAACAGAAGTTGGCTGTTTCTTGACTGATGAGAGAGAGGCACGGCCTGCGGACGGCAGAGGCTGCGTGGGTAGGGGGCATCCATTAACCACTCCTGGGTGGGGGACCTGGGCTGACTCCCCCAGGGAAGGAAGCTAGAGGCAGTGACCTTGAGCAACAAGGCCCATAAACAGTGAGCGTAGAAACAGCATCCTGGGGAAGGGGTCACATGGCCTCAGGAGCCCTGTGTCCTCAATTCTGGGTGTGACATCAGGCACAAAACTTCCCGTCTAGGCCTGTGTTTCCTGTGCAAGGTGAATTCTGGCCACAAAGCAGAGTCACTTGAGGGACCCTAGAAATACATTTCATGGTTAGTCACTCCATCCTGTTGGACTCTTTGTGACCCCATGGACTATAGCCCACCAGGCTCCTCTGTCCATGGGATTCTCCAGACAAGAATGATGATGTGGGTTGCCATTTCATCCTCCAGGGGATCTTCCTGACGCAGGGATTGAACCCAGGTCTCCTGTACTGCAGGCAAACTTTTAACCATCTGAGAGATATATACCAGCACTTATGAGGCCTGGGCCCTTGCCCCACCCTTCAAGTGCTCCCTACACGGTTCTCAAGGGTAGCCTAGGTCCAGACCGCTGGATTGGAGGACGGGGGTCCTCTCTGCTGGGTTGGGCTGTTCCCTTCTGCACCAAGCGGCCCCCTCCCTGGTTCTCCATCAGCACCAGCTGAGCTCAGATTCTAAGCGCAGGCACAAGCACCATGGAGGGAAGGATGGGGTCACCCCTCGTGTCTCCCCGATGCGGGCAGGCAGCCCGCACTTTGGATTGAATGAAGGAGGCAGTGAAAAGCACCAGCACTGTGCCCGGTTCTCCCCAATGGCCTGAGCACCCCCACATCCGCGTGGAGGCAGACCCGCGCGCCCAGGGGCCTCACCGCGTGGCCTGCTCCAGGGCGCGGGAGAAGGAGGCGTAGTCGTCCGAGTCATGCTCCAGGGAGTAGTACCACGTAGCTGCAGCCTGCACACCGGCGTCCGCTGCCTCGCCACCCAGGGAGTTCTGTAGCGCCTGATAGAAGGCTGTTTTGCTACTGGTCCGGCCTTGACTTTCCTCAAATTGCTTGAAAAAGAAAAAGATACAGAAATCGCCCGATCAGATTCTGAAAGGCCTCAAGTCAGTGTCGCTCCAACACTTGGTTTAGAATTTTCTCTCTGGAAAGCAGTGGCAGATGGTGTGAAGCCAGACTGCCTGGGTGCGAATCCAAGCACTGCCTCCTCCCAGCTGTGTGGCCTTAAACAAGCACCTGTACCTCTCTGTGCCCCCATCTCCCAGCCTGAAAATGGACAGAGCGGAGCCTGACCCCACCAACCCAGGCAGGGCTGCAAGGAACAGTAAAAGCTGAACACACGTGAAGCACCGAAAAGGGCGCCGGCAACAGGCAAGCACTCACTGAACGCTAGCCTTTGCTGCAGGCTGCTCTTGGGTCTCACGGTGGGTGCTCAGCCAGCTTGTCACGTGGTCTCGTTAGGACAGCTGACTCCTGTCTCCTTCACTGACTCAAACAGTCAACGTAAGGACGTTCTCTGTACCCTCTTCTACTGATAAACCCACTCCCAGTCCAGGGCCAGCTGCTTGCCAGGCCTGGGAAACAGCCCTGAGCATGCTGTTCAGAGAGCCCTGATCAAGCTTCCCTGCTCTCGCGGGCCTCATGTTCTAGAGAGTGGAGGTGGAAAATAAGCAAATAGTTACGCCGTTCATCCGAGACAGGTGCTATGAAGAGAAGCAGAGCAGAGTGAGAGCGCGAGGGCAGGGCGATTTCACAGAGGATGGGCGGAGATGGGGAGGGGTCCCCGGGCACCTCTCTGGAGATGGGCGTCCAGCTGGAAATAAGTCTTTCCCCTTTCCTTCTTACTTTCTTTCCTCCGTTCCTACCTGTCTTTCTTCCTTCCTCCCTCTTTCACTCCCTCCCATCTTTTCTTTCTTTCTTGTGTCCTTTCTTCTCTCTTCTTTTCAAAATTTGTTTTTAAACTGCATTATCACTGGACTATAACGCTGGATGAGTTTGATGTGTACATTCTATTCCTACTTCTGGGTACCCGACCGTGAGCTCACCACCCAAGGTTTAGTTTCCATCCCATCACATACGCTTGAGACAGTAAATGAAACTGAAGTCAATCCCTTTTACCCGTCTTGCCCTCGCCCCTTGCCCTTGCTTGGTTTGTTCAGTTGTTTTTCTCCTGCGAGTAAAGTCGTATGGTATTTGTCTTCCTCCTCTTCCTTCTACCCTTCCTTACTTGTCCTGTCTGCCTGGGAGAGTCTGGGGAGGGCCATGTCTCCCCCAACAGGACTCAGTGTCCTTATTTCTGAAGACAAGGGGTGGAGGGAGATGCAGCCCCGCGTGTGAGGGCCAGGCCCCTTGGCCCTTGTACAGTCCTAGGATGTGTGTTTACATATTTCTAGACTTTTATGTCAACACCAACATGTGCTTATCAGGACTTCCTGGCATATTTAGATTGTTTTCCTAAACATTCCCAAGCACACTGGACCTGTAATTAGAATTCAAGGAGTGGGTATGATCAGTAAGGAATCCCTGCTGTTTGAGACATAACCCACTGGGGTCACGGGCTGTGCTGTCTTCAGCCTGGCTCACCGAGAGTCTGGACCAGTGGGTGAATTGCTGATCAGAAGCATGTCTGCTGGTGACTACACACCAGCTTCAGGAGAGATGAAGAAAGGAGATAGGGAGAGGTGTGCAAAGATGGCTTAGTCTGAATTCTATCTATAATGGGTTGTTTCTTGGAAAAAGATCTGAAGAAAATATGGCAAAAAATACTAATACCTGTTAAATCTGAATAGCAATGTGCTTACTGTATCAGTGTGTATTATATCAACATGGGTTTATTATACAGTGCATATATTATCAAATATTTCTGATCGTGATCTATAATAAAAAAGACATTGGATACATGTGGAATTCACACACACTCACACTGAAAGGTCTGTAGTAATGTTCACAAGTAACACTCATTCTAATTGTTGTTAACATCTATGATATAACTGATAGTTTTCATTGTATTGTATTGAATTATATTCTAGTTTAGTCTAATCTAGTCTATTCAAAATGCTTGCCTGCAATCTAATTGACTTCACAATCTTCTAATTGTTTAGGGGGAAACCATCATGTTATTATCTGCCCTTTTTCTGAGTTTTTGAAATATTTTATCCCGCAAATTATATTAGTCACCATTCACATAACTCTGATTATTGCTAAACATTTAGCATGTGTATTTCACTGAAATATCAAAATCACCATGAGCTGGGCAGTTGCATAGAATCACTGTCAAATTCCAACAAAACTTTAATATACAGGGCATAGCACAGCTCTGGGCACACATGGTCAGTAGATGTGAGTGGTCTTTTTTTTCCTTGTCCCAGATGCAGGCAGGGGCCCCTGGGTGCCTTCAGGATGCTTTACTGAATCCCCAGGGGCTATTCTTGATCTATTCTTGTTCCAGTACCACCAGGGAACCCCTGAACCACAGGACTCAGTGTGGTGCTTAGTAAGTGCTGGATAAAATGGATAGTGAAGACCCTGACCTTCGTAGAGATAACACAGGAGAAGCTGCAAGTCCAAAGTCAAACCTCCTAGATTCAAATCCCCAAAGCTGGAAACACCTGGACTTGGATGCCAGCTTTGCTAGGTACTAGATGTGCATCACGGGCTAGTTCCTGGACCTCTCTGCCTTTGTTTTCTTCTCTGTGCAATGGGCACAGTAACATTACCTTCTTAATTAAACTGTCCTGAGGTTAAACATTCACACTGTCAGCATGATGCCTACTGCTGGGTGCATGCAGACTCAACCCTGGGCCCAGCTCAGCTGGCTCAGAGGAGCTCATGTTTTACAGTAAGACCTGATCTGTGCTGGTCCCCCTGGCTGTGGGTCCAGACCTTTGGAACTCCTCTTCTGAATCACTGCTGGAGAATGACTGACCTTGTCCTGGTGCTGCGGAAATTCTTTCCACAAAGAGGCCGCTTTTTGGAGCAGCACGCCATTAAGCCCTGGGCCTTACTAGAAACACCTCGAACAACCTGAACAGTTCCACAGCTAGAATGCTGAAGGGAAGGGCCCAGTTTCTGCTGTCACAAGACTGCGATTCATTTCACATTCTAACAGGACCTGAGTTGCTCAGATGAGCTGGGACATGACAGTATCCATGGTCACTAGTCTGGAGAGACGGCTGGAGTGTGGACCACCCAGCGGGGGGCGCCTGTGGATGCGAAGGGGCCTGATTTCAGCAGGACCCAGGTCTCTTCCTGCTTGGCACGGACAGAAGCACAGATGCCATCGCTGGTTTAATTAAAGAGGCAGCGGGAGGGAGTGGGGCCACCACGTGACTGCCAAGCCGGGGACCAGTAGCACAAGCTGTAATTACAGGCAGGACAGCGGGTTTGCTGGGCGTGGGCTCATTAAGGGCCATCAGGGATTGGCACATCTGAGCTGCGTGGTTTTAAAGGGCTGCCCTGAATATGCCCCCACAGAACAGTTAGAGGAGCCCTGGGGAAAATTTAGAGACTGCAGAGGGGTCCAGAGTCACCTTGCATGCTGGTGGCCTAGGGAACTGAATGTGGGGTTCAGACCTGGCTCTGTGTGTGGCCTCAGAAGATTCATTGCCCGTCAGTGTCCCCAGCTCCCCAAAGCCCCAGCAGTGAGCCTAGGAGCCCCTAGTTCTCCGCTCCTTGAAGTTATGCAAAATGGTTGTGACGTTGTAAGCTGGAGAGGGAGACCCGGAGCGGCATCTCCAAAGGCAAGCAGGTGCACGCTGAAAGGAGGAGTAAATGGACAAACGTCCCCAGAATTCTCTAGAGCTCCAGGGTACCTGGAGACACAGATCCTCCTTCATTTAATGGGTTAGAGACCTACTATGGCCAGCAGCTGAGGAGTTTGAAATGAACAGGACACAGATCTTCCCACAGAACAGCCTGGTAAAGTCGAAAAGGTAACGTGTCAATGAATGAGGTGGTCGTGGCAATTGTCAAGGGTTGGTGTCCAGCGAAGATGGGGATGAAGCAGAAAGAGGGTGGGTTTGGGAAGCACACGATCGCTTCCTCACTCCCTCCTCAGCCTACCCTCATCACTCAGGCCTTCCCCTCACCCCGCTGAGACAGCCCTTATCAAGGGCCCCCGGGACTTACATCTTGTCAGGTCCAGGGGTCAGATCTCTGCCCTCATCTCACATCACTTCCAATGACGTTCTACCCTTGACCTCAGCTTCCTTTCACAAACACGTTCTTTTCTTGGCTTTCTGTGATATCAAGATTTCTTGGTTTTCTTCCAGATCTGTATCTATAGCTCTGAACTCCCAGCTCACCCACCCGACTGCCGATCCTACACATATCCGCGTCTGGGCCTGTCTCGCCTCTACCGTGTCTTTAACCCTAACAACGCACCAGCTTGCCCCCTGGACTTTGCAGTGGACCTCAGTCTGGTCTCTCAGTCCTTTGTTAGCTTTCCACAGTCGGTTTTCCATAGAGCTGCCAGAATGCTCTTCAAATTCACTGATCAGGAGTATCACTTTCTAGCTTAGACTTTCTGATGACGGCCCCCTGCAAGTAGAATCAAGTCACTGTTCAGATGGCCTAACAGATCTGCTTTCCGCTCTTACTGCCCCCTCCATCACCCACTGGGTTTAACAGCACCTGGCCTTCTCATCCCCCAAACCAGCCCTGCCCCCGGTTCTTTGCACCAGCTCCTCAACTGGCTCCACTCACGGCAGGCTCTTCTCACCACTCAGGACCAGAAGTCCCCTCCCCGACCTCCCTGCAAAGTGCTTTCCCCCATTGCTTCCTTTCCTCTCTTATTACAGTTACAGCTTTCTTCAGAGCACATTCCATGATCTGAAACCCCTGTTTCCTTTGTTTATACACCATTGCCACTGTCCTTTCCCTGGAACATAAACTCTATGAGCCAGGAGCCTGATCTCTTTGGTGGGGGCTGGGGGCAGGGGGTTACAATGTTCCCCAGAGCCATGAGGTGAGCCCTCAGAGAGTTTGTATTGACCCCTCCTGCCCTGACTACTGGGTGTGGAAGTGACCAGACCAAAGGCTGACCTCACCTTCCAGCAGGCTTCTTGCCAGGCCCTGTCATAATTGTAGGGGCCATGATAAAATGTTCAACTTTTTTTTTTAAATCAGAAGAAAAAATAAATAATAATAATGAACATATACTAATGAATCCAGGGACTTCCCTGGCAGTCCGTGGGTTAAGACTTCACCTTCCAATGCAGCGGGTACATGTTCATCCCTGGCTGGGGAGCTCAGATCCCACACAACCCAGGGCCAAAAATCCAAAATGTAAGACAGAATCAATATTGCAACAAATTCAAAAAAGACTTAAAAAATGGTCTGCATCAGAAAATCTTAAAAAAAATAAATAATGAATCCAGCCTGGCTTACGTTTATCTTTTACTGGCACAGTCAGAAAATATTTTTACTGTTTTGGGGGAATGAGTCAAACCCGTTGATCCCTGGTTTTCTCTTCAGAGAGCACAGGGGATACTGAGACTAGGGACACGGGTCAGTGACGATGCTGAGGGTCAGGTGGTTACGGCACCAGCGTGGAGGGGTCTTGGTACAGCTCCCATGGTTGGGTGCTGTCACCTTGCCTAGAAGTCCTTAAAAAATAGGACTAAAACTACCCTACGACCCAGTACTCCTACTACTGGGCATATATTGAGAACACCATAATTCAGGAAGACACACATAACACAATATTAATAGCAGCACTATTGACAATAGCCAGGGCATGGAAGGAACCTAGACATCCACCGACAGATGCATGGATAAAAAGATTGTGGCACATATACACAATGGAATATTACTCAGCCGTAAAAAGGAATGACGTTGAGTCAACTGAACTGAGGTGGATGAACTTAGAGCCTGTGAACTTCGAGTGAAGTAAGTCAGAAAGAGAAAAACAAATACATACAGTAATGCATACATATGGAATCTAAGAAAATGGTACTGATGAACCTATCTGCAGGGCAAGAACAGAGATGTAGGTGTAGACACGTGGACACAGCGAGGAAACGAGAGGGTGGGGCGAACCGAGAGAGTAACACGGTGGTGGTTTAGTCACTAAGTCGTGTCCGACTCTCTCGACCCCATGGACTGTAGCCTGCCAGTCTCCCCTGTCCATGGGATTCTCCAAGCAAGACTATTGGATGGGGTTGCCGTTTCCTTCTCCAGAGTAGCATAGAAATATATGCACTACCGTATGTAAAATATCTAGCTGGTGGGCAGTTGCTGTATAGCACAGGGAGCTCAGCTCGGTACTCTGTGATGACCTAGAGGGGTGGGAGGGAGGCTCAGGAAAGAGGGGATATACATACACACACACACACACACACACACACACACAAACAGTTGATTCATGCTCTTGTATGGCAGAAAGCAACACAACATTGTAAAGCAATTATCCTCCAATTAAAAATAAATTTTAAAAGAGGAAAAAAACAGATGTTCTCACTTAACTACAGGGTTGGTTGCCCTGTGCCCATTCAAAGACTAAAGAGATGCTAGCTCTCAGACTGGTTCAGCTGCCTGCATGGCATGGCTAAAGCAAGGAATCCCAACCTGTTTTTTTTTTTTTATTCTGGGTCCTGGCTTTCCAGAGGGCCCCAGGATGTCTAGGGTCTGCACCCTCGCATCTCTTCACCCCAAAGGGCCGGGGATTCGGCGCAGCAGTCCCGCTCTCTCTCCTCAGGAAATCCATGTGCTCCCTGAGACTCTGGCACGCCCCTCTGCTGTAATCTGTCACCAAAGGCTTGGTTTTCCCAGGCTGGGGCTCATGCCAGCTCCTGGGGCTGCCAGGTGCCACTTTCCAACTCTCAGAAGAGCTGCGCTCCCCCTCCCTGCTCCCTGCAGGGCCCCCACCCCACCTGCTCATGTACGAGGCCAACTCCTGGCCAAGCTCAGGGGCAACGCGGTGGGGGCCGATTGCGGTTTTTTTTCTTGCCTTCCTTGGAGATGCTCGTGCTTGGAGGGGAAGGCAGAGCATCGCCTCTTGGAACAAATCTGCTTTTGATCATGCAAATTAATGCCCGGTTAATGTAGGCAGACTGTCAGTTTCACCAGTTAGAGAGAGAGAGAGAGAGAAAAGAGGGAAAAATCCCCACTACGGTGACTGACGAAGAATTTCAACGGAAAGCTGCTACTTCAGAAAATAAGATCATTCTCTGTGAACAGAGCCATCCCAGGCATCTCAGGGAGCGCCGATGCGCCACGGGTACGTGGTTAACTCTGCTGGTGTCATTAAGGCTCCTCGGGTGGGCCATAGGCAGCCTGGGTTGCTGGGGGCTGAGGGTCTTCACGTGGACTCGCTGGAAGCCCTACTCACCCTCTTTGGGCTGAGGGAATTTATTGGGTCTCCACTGCTGTGACAGACAGGTGAGTCCGGGGGCTCATTTGGGGTGGGAGGGACGTCTATCTACCTCTCTGTCCCTCGGAAGCTGGATGGTGTGTGTTTGGGGTTGGGCTCTGGATAGTACTGATGCAAGGGTGGAATGATGAGAGGCAAGCATGTGTATGTATCTGCCACAATTTGGAAAACTAGCGCAGGTCAGGCGAGGTGGTTCAGTGATCATCCGCTCTTTGTATTCCTGCCTCCTTGGGATAATTCTCTGGACTGGGGACAATAGCTTTGATATTGATTGTCATAGCACAGTTAAAGAATCAAGGGAAAAGCTAATATTTATTGAGCACATGCTACTTATTGCCTGTATTTTTTTCTTTCAACATCTTTATGGGGATATGTACTGATAATCTCCCGATTTTGCAGATAGGGAAACTGAGGCTCAGGCTCTAGTGAGCTCAGATTCTCCTGATTACAATCCGTGGACACCCAGGACACTCTCTTGCTCTGCTGACAGCTCGGGGACGGGGTACTGGCCAGTTCCGTCATCACTGGGTCACTTCTGTTTTCAGTGCTACTGCGGGTCCAATGACCCCTTCTTCCCCAGCTGTGCAGAGGTCCTGCAGTAGGTGTCTGTCTCTCCAAACAGTGTATCAAACTGCCTTTTAATGAGTTATTTTTGCTCATTTTCTATTTTGTTCCTTGACTGTGAGCTCCTCGAGGGCAGGGATTTAATTTGTATTTATGTCCCAAACACCTAGCACAGTGTTGGGGGCAGAGTAAGTGACCTTGTTAAGCGTCGCATGACTAAGTGAACAGGGCTCTGTGCTGGGAAAACATGCTTGAGACTCTGTTCTAGTGGGTCTGTCCTGCTTCTCAGCACAGACAGGGTAAGAGAGGCGGGGCCAATACGGATGGAGGGAGGACTGGGGAGAAGGAATTGCTTGGATGAAGGTCCTTGGGGATATGCCACCCGGGGCTTCTCCCTGACTAACGGCAGTTGGACTCAAGTGCTACAGAGCATTCCAGGGGGAAATGGAGAAACCCCACAGCCCAACCCTGAATGCAGGTCACAAGCAGGCTGAAACAAGGCAGCGTAACCTGGAGGGCAAGCGGGCGCAGGGTTGTTGGAAATAAAAGAGGAACTTCAACACCACATCCAGAGGGCAGCTGGTAGCGTGGTTCCCACTTGGGTGTCCACGCTGGTCCATGGCAGCTCTGTGTCCGGCAGGATTCTTTTTTTTTTTTTAATTTTTACTTTATTTTGCTTTACAATACTGTATTGGTTTTGCCATACATTGACATGAATCCGCCACGGGTGTACATGAGTTCCCAATCCTGAGCCCCCCTCCCACCTCCCACCCCATTGGGCAGGATTCTGAGGACTCCCCTCTGGGCTATGATCTGTCTGTAGGGTGTAGATGGTGCTAGTGCATTTCCACCCCCCAGTTTCCTAGAGTTGAATACAGAAAGCACCCCCAGCTAGAGCCAGAGGACCTGCAGTGGAGACTCGGCTTTGCAGATGACTAGTTAGGTGACCCGTGTACGTGCATGTTGAGCCGCTCAGTGGTGTCTGACTCTTTGTGACCCCATGCACTTTAGCTCACCAGGCTCCTCTGTCCATGGGATTCTCCAAGCAAGAATATTGGACTAGGTTGCCATTTTCCCCGCCAAGGGATCTTCCCCACCCAGGGATTGAACCCAGGTCTTCTGCACTGCAGGTGGACTCTTTACCATCTGAGCCACCAGGGAAGCCCCTAGGTGACCTTAAGACAATATCAATGCTCTCAAAACATGTTTCTTCCTCAGTACAATGGTGTTAAATGTTGCTTCATGAGTATGGACTTCGTAGCATTATGGCTGAGATAAAAGAAGAGTGCGGGAGGAATTGCAAAGCCCTTTGCATTGAGTGGTCCTGATTCTACCTGAGTTCCTGTCCATGGGAGCACCCAGCACGCGGTCACTGGTGGACAGCAACCTCATGAAGGGAAGGCTGGCTTTTCCCAGAAGGCTGGGATAGAAATAGAGTGCCTTTGGAGTTGGAGAGACTTGGATTTGAATTCTGACCTCTCTTTGGTTTCTCATTGAAAAATTAGTGATAATAATCCCTGATCCATAAGGTTGGTTGGGGATGAATTATTGGTTTTGGTCAACCCAATATTTCCTTGAAGACTCCTAAGTCAGATCCATAATTTTATTCTTTCAAACTAATAAAGATTCATCGAGCACTTACTGTGTATCAGTCACTTTTATAGGCACCAGAAATAGAGCAGAAAGCAAAACAGATAAAGTCTCTGAGCTCAGGGCGACTTATACGTGCTCACATTCTAGTGGGGAAGAAGTATGATAGACAAACAGATGACATTCAGGGGTCCACGTGCTGAGGATGGAGAGCAGGATAAGGGAGAGAGAGAATGCTGGGGGTGTGGTGCCCTCTCCACCAGAGTGGTCCAGTGAGTTCTTTCTGAAGCAACAGGCCCTGAAGGAGGTGATTTACCTGGAGAAGAACATCCGAGATAGTCTAGTGGTTAAGACCCCACCTTTGAGGGTTCGATCCCGGTCAGGAACTTAAGGTCCCACATGCCACAGACTACTAAGCCAATGAGCCACAACTAGAGAAGCCTGCACCCGCAAAAAAGAACCAGCACAGCCAAAGGGCATTCTAGAAGAGGGAATGGAGAGTGCCGAGATCCTGAAGTGGGAGTGTGCTCAGCAGATCTGAGGACTGCCACAGGGACCAGCTGGGTTGAAGCACAGTGAGCAAGAGGGGAGCAGCAGGAGATGAGGTCAACGACCACAGCAGATAGCAGTCGTGATGGACTGGGGCTTTTCCCCCATGTGAGCTGAGGCCGCTGGAGGACTTTGAGGAGTGAAGGGCTCTGACTTATCCTGTGAAGGGATTACTCCAGCCATGGTGGTTCTTATACCTCATAAGAGGCGAAACCAGAAGCTGGACGATGGTTGGGGGCCATTATAAAAATCCTGGAGAAAGATGATGGTAGGGGTCAGGGTGAAGGCAGAAGCGGTGGGGAGAGAGGGCTGGAAATGTTCTGCAGATAGATCCACATAGACACGCTGATGGGAAGCTGGGAGCAAGAAAGAGAGGTTTGGAGCCTGCACCTGCAGAAGCAGGAGTTGTTGTTTGTTAACGATGGTGAAGACAGTGGAGGACAAGCTGGTTGTGGATGGGGGAGGGCATCAGTGGAATCAGCAGTTCTTTTGGCTGTGTTAAGAGTGAAAAGTGATGAGACCTCTAAGTGAGGATGCCAAGTAGACCCTGGGCTAAGCCAGTCTAGGGTTCAAGGGAAAAGCCCGGGTGGGAAATAAAGAGTCGGGCTGGAGGCACAGGTCAGTCCAGGAGATGCAAGCATGTACACGTGACGGCTCTGCAAGTGTGCACTTGGCTCCAAGCCTGACTGTTACCGCATCCTTCTTCCTCCCAATTCTCCAGTCAGCCCCTGGGTGAGTTCCCAGGGGGACACAGTCTCCCAAGACCCTGCCAATGGCCGCACTAGTGCCTCCTCGAAGGAGGACAAGAACAGAAGGGAAGTAAGACGGGGACAGTCCAACCAGAACAAAGGCGCTAAGGGAGCACTGGCTGGGACGGGGTTTGGATACAAGCAGAGACGGGAACAGAGCGCTACTCCACCCTGGCCTCCCGGCCAGTTCCTTCATCTGGAGCCTGGCCCCCTACCCGCCTCCTGATGTAGGCAGAGAGCTCTCGTCAGCAGACACCATCTTTCTTTGCAAGGGACCAAGGAAACAGCTCCCTGAAAGCCTCTAAGGGAAACTCAATGAGAGGAATGGAAACACTTTGCTGGGGAGGCTTCCCAGTCCTCTGGATCTGGGCTCCCTGCCATGGGGGCTCTGAGAGTCAGGGCAGAGCTGGCAAAATCCCAAGATGCTGCCAGGAGAGGAAAGACCAAGGCAGCCGCAGACCATCCTCTTTCACTGTGCCGTCATCACCCCCAAAATATAAACCTGAGCTGCCCTACAGTCAACCCAGCACCAGGTCCATCAGCTGGGGATCAACGCGTCCACACTGCTACATTTAAAATGGACAACCAACAAGGACCCACTGTGGAGCACAGGGAACTCTGCTCAATGTCCCGTGGCAGCCAGGATGGGAGGGGAGTTTCAGGGAGAATGGATATATATGTATATGTATGACTGAGTCCCTTTGCTGTCTACCTGAAACTCTCATAACATTGTTAATCTGTTATTCTCCAATATAAAATAAAAAGCTTACAGATTAATAAATAAAAGCGCCCCTCCCCCAGTTCCAGTGGACGGATGGCTTTTCCACCAGGAGTTGGGGGTGTCTAGGAATTTGCTGCCAGGGCCTGCTTCCCACCACCTGTCTAGGATGCTCCCTAGGCTCCCAGGAATGCAGTTCTTCCCCTCTCTCTAAGGTTGGAGATGGGCTAGGATGCATTTTCAGTGCATGGTCCAGACTTAGAGTTTTGAGGATCGAATATCTTCTGCACAAAGCTTCCCATGTCCTCCCCTGCCGGGTCATGTGAAATGAGGAATTGCACAGAAGGGAATCCAGGGCCGAGGTGCACGTCTTCCCAACCTGCCTGTGCTGTAGGGCATCGTCTCCCACATGGAGCATGTAGAGTGTGCAGCAAGAGAGGACATTCATTTCTTTCTCATGCTTTCAAACGTTCTGTTTTTGTGAATCTTTATAACAATTAGCATAGGACTATGCATGTATATTATTTATCCTCGAATGACTAAGCTTACTACTTTTTAACTGATGACAAACTTGATCAAAAGTAATTTGAAGAGCTACTGCTTTAAAGAAAATCCAGGGCTAGTGGTGGAGAGCGGCCTTGGTTCAGTGTTTCCTCAGTGAAACCGTCAGTCTGGTTCATAACCAAGTTGCAGACCCTCGAAATAAAGGGCTGAGACATAAATGGGTGCTTGGCAGAAAAATGTAGAGATGGATCAGACGCAAAATTCCTTCTCCATGGCTGTGAGTCAACCGATGGAAGCTGATAGTGACTAAGCTTTGTTGTATGCCACCTCCCAATACACATACACACACACACACACACAGAGCTCTCTGTTTATACACATATACATGGTTTATACACATGGTTTGTACACATATACATGGTATATATTGTTCAGTCACTAAGTCACTAAGTCGTGTCTGACTGCAACCCCATGGACTGTAGCACGCTAGGCTCCATGGGGTTCTCCAGACAAGAATCCTAGAGTAGGTAGCCATTTCCTTCTCCAGGGGATCTTCTTGGAGCAGGGATCGAACCCGTATCACCTGCACTGGCAGGTGGATTCCTTACCACTGAGCCCCCAGAGAAGCCCATACATACCTGTGCAGGCACACATATATGCATATATGTTACAGATAATGTGTACATGTGTATGTAATGTTCACAATACTAAATTCATAGTATTATGAAAATTCTTTTCACACCGATGCACCTCCTGAGATAGTCCATGTTAATTGTTTGCTGTATGTTCTTTCATATGGAAATATATACAATTATACACATTTACATATTTACAGATATATACTGTTTTTTAAAAATATATGAATACTACCTTAATTTCACACTTCTCTGGGTTCTGACTTTTGTTTTCCATTCAACAACATACCACAGGCATCCTCAAGATGGGAGAGATGAACCTGGTTCATTCTTTTTACCATCTACATTATATATATCCAATAGTTCGTGTGTATCTTCATTCAGTTAACCATTTCCCTGTTCATAGATATTTGAGTTGCTTCCAATGTTTTACTATAACAATTAATGCTGTGATTAATACCTTTATATATTAATACATCTCATCTCAAAATGGTAGTTTGCATTTTTTTTTCTTTTGCTCTAAGATAGATTCCCCTCAGGAGGTAGATTACCCAAGGAAATAGAATAATCCAAAGGATGAGAGATCCCATTCGGTTGTGTCAATGATCCTTATTTGCTGTTATTAATTCCAATGATACTGCCTTATAGTCAATAGAGTCAAACTGAGCCAACACTGAGTGTCTGTCCTCTGTGTGTGTCATGAGCTGGGACCACTATCCCAGGCTGACAACCTAGAGGGCCATCAGGAGCAGCTGGACAGGGAGGGGGGGTGGGCCAGGGGCCAGTGTGCCTGACCCCTTCCCAGGGGTGGCCACATGCTAGTGAGGAGTGATGGCTTCTCTGCTCTGAGCAGGAAGCATATGCTCAGGCAGATAAATGACCCCACGAGTCCCTCACACTTTGCTGTGTCTCCAACAAGCCACCACAAGGCTCGCATGTGGGCTTCCCTGCCAGACTCCCTTCATCCACCCGCCTCTCCTTCTCATAGGCTCCATGGGATAAGCATCCTTCGTGGGTACAAGGGGTATGCACAGCCTGGAACCCTGAAGCTACAGAGCTCTTGAGTCAGCCTTGCTGATGGTTTCCCACTGTGATTCATACATTCACAGATGTAGTTTCTGGATCTGTCTGTGTCTGTGTTGCTCACAACACAGCAGGTGTCTTATTTCTGAACCCCACCCCAACTACCATCTCCTAAATTCCTTACAGAGCTTTTGTACATGTAGGTTTTCATTGACTGTCTTGAAAATAACAAGCAAGCAAGTCCATGACTCTTGACCAAGGTCTTGCTTAGGTCCAGAGTCACTGAGCCACACTCCAAGGCCCCTCCTGCCTACCTTCACAGCCTTGGCTCTGTTGATGAGTCCGTCGTCCTGAGAACTTCCGATGAGCAGATCCACCTTGACCCGTGGGGCCCTCTGCAGCGCTCGGGCTGGGGCCTCTCGGAGGTACTGGCCGTCGACCACCGGACCCCAGTAGTGGAAAGGACCACTCACAGCCAGCAGCTGCATCAGGTGCAAAGGGATATCATGGTTTATATAGACTTCATCCTCAAAAACTGATACTGAGATAGCCAGCTGTATTGCTTCACCAGAGGCTTCCCAGGTGGCTCAGTGGTAAAGAATCCCACCTGCCAATGCAGGAGATGCAGGAGATGAGGGTTCAATGCCTGGTAGAGAAGATCCCTTGGAGAAGGAAATAGCAACCCACTCCAGTATTCTTGCCTGAAAAAATCCCATGGACAGAGGAGCCTGGCGGGCTATAGTCCAGAGGGTCACAAAGAATCAGACACAACTGAGCACAACACAGTTGCTTCACTTAATCAAGTCTTAACCATAATGAGCACCAATGCTGTCTGTTCACCCAAAGCTCTCCTGGGAAATAAGGGTAACGTGGCCAGAAGAGCAAGCAGGCAGGACACCAGGCCACAGTGCCGGGGTCAGGACGGCGAGTCTTACTCGGAGCAGTGACTAGTCCCTAGGGGAGCATCCCAGAACCTCCCACCAAGGTGACAACAGATCCACTGGGAGGAAGGGTAAGCCTGAGCCTGTAAGAGGTATTGATCGTGGCGGTGGCCAAAGGCAGGACATGACAGGGGAAATTCATCAGCTTTAGTCACAATCTGATTAGCCCATATTTGGAGGAGCTGCGGATAAGACCTGCTCCAGGTCCATGAGTCCAGGCCCACTGCGGAAGGGATTAAAGCCTCAGCTCAGATGACAAATTATTCTTTCTGGAGTCCCCTTTGTCAATATCAGGGCCAGGGAGCCTGGGGGCTGTGAGCACCATCTTTATAAGTTGGAGAAGAAGCACACAGCTGCCATGTCTAAGGGGTGTGGCGGCCTCGCTGCACTGCAGCCCTGCCCACAGTACTCAGTACATGTTACTGTGACCTGACCGGGTGACATCACGATCCCAGCAAGACCCTTTACAGATGTCACTTCATCTTCTTCTCCTACTCTGTAAGAGTCCCATTATTAACCCCATGCTGCGTGCATGCTCCTGAGTCTTTGGGACCCCATGGACTGTAGCCCACCAGGCTCTTCTGTCTATGGAATTCCCCAGGCAAGAATACTGGAGTGGGTTGCCATTTCCTCCTTCAGGGGAATCTTCCCAACCCAGGGATCACACCTGGGTCTCCTGGGTCTCCTGCATTGGCAGGTGGATTCTTTACCACTGAGTCACCTGGGAAACCCTATTATCCCCATAGTACAGACAAAATCTGATACACAGAGACCAGTCGATCCTCAGGACCCAAGTTTGGTCCATGACGTACTGCAGCCCAGGCACAGCTCGGGGAGGGGGTGGGGCGGTCAGGGAATATGCCTTTGACCCCAGCTGGTCACCTATTGCGTGGCCTTGGGTGGGTCCTGTTTCCTTTCTGGCCTGGTTTCCATTTGTAAAAGATCCCTCCCTCCCCAACTCTCACACAAGTGCCTGCCTTGGTCTGGGCATCATTGAGGATGCTGGCCGGCTCCTGGCGGAGGCAGGATACCATTTCTTGGACAGACGAGCTGGGGCAGCCAACTTCCTTTGCCAAAGCAGCTGCCTGTTGCTGAGCCCTCTCTGGCCTGATGACCGCAGCAGGGGAAAGCGCGGAGCCACCCTGGAAGAGAGAGCAGACTCAGAGCCCGAAGTCTAGATCATCTCCCACACCCTGCTCAGCCCAGAGACCCCAGGGCTGCAGCAGGGCTCTGCGTCCTTCTTCCAGGTGTGGGAGTCCCAGAACCTTTCCCTCGAGTGCCCATAGGCGTCTGGGAGGTCAAGGCTGATCAATATCACATCAACATGCTGTGTGGTCTTGAACGAGTCTCTCTGGGCCTCAGGTTTCTCACCTGTGAAGTGAGGGCAGTAGACAGAGTGATCTTCAGTCCTGACTATGAACTAAGGTTGTGCATGTGTGTGTGTATGTGTGTGTGTGTGTGTGTGTGTGAGTCATGCAGTCCAGTTCTTTGTGATCCCATGGACTGTAGCCCACCAGCTCCTCTGTTCATGAAATTCTCCAGGCAAGAACACTGGAGTGGGTTGCCTTGCCCTTCTCCAGGGGATCTTCCCAACCCAGGGATGGAAGCCGGGTCTCCTGCATTGCAGGCAGATTCTTTATCATCTGAGTCACCAGGGAAGCCAGAACTAAGGTTGCATATTGAGACAAAGAGTTGTGGTGGCTGAACAGGGACAAAAATCAGAACGGTCCTCCGAGAAGAGGACTTCACAAAAGATGGGTACATCCCACCAACGCCTCCTGAGGATTTCTTAAATAGCAAGCTTTCCTGGCTCAGTTAAGATAGAGTCAGACTTTAAAATAGATGCCCACCTAGAAGGTGAAGGAAACACAGTCATCGTGGAAGTAAATTGTATTGGCAGTCATTGTTTAAGTCTCTGTAAAATCTTTAGGTCTCTGGGAGCATTTTCTAAGAAGGCAGGTGGTAGTTGCTAGGTCCTGGCCTGGACAGTTGGTGGGACTGGATCTTCCACCCAGGGTAGACGAGTTTAGCTGAGCAGGTAGGATCCTGGGGCCTGTCCTCTGTGGGTCAACCCCTCCCTCCAACCCAGACATAGGCCGGGGCCCACCACGGAATCCGAGACAGCCAGGGCGGGACTGCTGGCATCACTGCCATTACTCACAATGCTGTCTCTAACAACAGTAACAGAACGGCCATTGACTGAGGACTTCAATTAACTTGAGTTAATCTTGTTTTATCTCATTGTTTTATCACAATAGCTGTGTACCTTAGCAGCTGTTACTGTCTCCACTGATAAACACAGAAATAAAGAAACAGGGAAATGAGCAACTTAGCCAAGCACAAAAATCTTATCAGAGGCAGAAACAGCCTGTGGCTTCAGACAGTCAGGCTTCAGAGCGTACTGTGCTCAGGACCCCAGGAAGAAAGTAGAAGGGTCTAGATCGATTCCTGGGTTGGGAAGATTCTCTGGAAAAGGGAATGGCTACCTACTCCAGTATTCTTGCCTGGAGAATTCTATGGACAGAGGAGCCTGGTGGGCTATAGTCCATGGGGTCACAGAGAGTTGGACATGACTGAGCATGCACCCACACAATTTACTTAAGCCTCACAATCATCCCATGAGGCAGGGGGAATTATCACCCAATTTTGTAGATGGGGGTGTTTAAGGCACAGAGGGTCTCTGTGGGTCTCCAGTCAAAGACTTGCTCTGAGCTTCAGCATCTGTTAACCAGGGCAAGTCCTAACTCCAGGCTTAAGCAGTAATACAAGGAAAACACCAACCAACCCAGGGCCTGGAGGTCAGCAACGGTGGCAGTGAATAGGTTCACGATGGTTGAACCCTCACCATCATGAGGAGTCGAGTCCCTGGGCCCTTGGGTTTGTTTCCGATGATGAAGACCACCGCATGCGCTCAGTCTTAAGGGAAAACACACACACACACTAATACACACTCGAGATATTCAAGGTCAAAGCCCCATGTTCTAAATTATGCACCGAGCTGACAGAGTGCAGGAGGCCGAGGTGGGCTGGCTTGACCCACAGGTAGGCTGTGGGGAGACGTGGGTTTCAGGAGGGGGCCCTCTAACGTGTTCTACATTTTCTAAGATATAAAAAGCCAGAGTCCCTGACACGGTGAGGAAGTGGTTAACAGCATGGGTTACACTAATATTGCAAGATGCCTCAGAGAACTTTTTTTCTCTGCAAGGACTTTGTCTTAATTGATCTTTCTGAAGGAAACCATGTTCTTCATGGAAAATCGGTGGTTAAACAAGCCAACGGCTGGCTCAGCCCTCACTTTGAAGCACTTGGTTGAAGACAAAGAACTGGGGGTGGGAGGAGGGGGTGGTACATAGAGTTGTGCAGAGAGAGGGGGCTCCAGGAGCAGAAGAACCAGGTTCAAACCCCAACCCTGCTGTTTACCGATGAAGTGACCTTGGGCCAGTGAGTGGCCCCTGGGGCCTCGGTTTCCTCATCTGTAAATGCGGACAATGAAGTGACCTCCCAGGTCACCAGGAGGATGCCCAGAGGAGGGGCAGCGTCCTCCCCACGGAAGGCAGACAGGCCTCCACTGCTCTGGGCACCACAGGGCTTCACAGACCTGGGACCGGCAGTGGAGTCCCTCCAGCCCACCCTGTCACACTGGCCAGCCATCCGCAGCTCTGGGCCCAGACTTTATCTAAATCTGACCTAGCTATCGAGTGGCAATGAGTTTCCGCTTGTTTTTTTTTTTTTTAACTTTAAAAATAGCACAGGGCAAAAACCACAAGTGCTGACCACTGCTTCTTCGTTCTGGAGCCTCCAAACATGGGAAGGTATCTTGACCTCAGTCAGCCACAACAGTCGCTTCAGAGTCAGGACCTGCCCTCGGGCGAGCACGGGCACAGACCACACGGTCAGACGGAGAGGCACCTCATGGTAGAGTCACACACACACACTTACAGAAACACAGCCTCACACAGAGACACAGATAGAAAGACACACGCAGACACACTCGGAAATACAAAGGCACTCAGCCACACACACACCTCAGTGAACCCTTTCCAGGCCTTCCCCGGAAAGCAACACAGAGGGGTAGTTTCTGTGACAAACGTGCCATCCCAGGAGGGCCTGGGGGCCCTTCCTTTCTTTGGGGTGTGAGGAGGGGGCTCTGGGTGGCAGGTGAGCCCTCCAGGAGGTGCAGGCTCCTCTCACCACCTCCCTCACCCTTCTCCGCCCACCCCTCACTGTGCATTTCTCACCCGTGAGGTCGGGGGCGGGGGTGGGGTGGTGGTGGTGGTGATGATCACTCGTGAAGAGAGAGGGGGTGGGTGGGAAGCTGGGTGCCTGCTGGGGCCACAGTGTGAAATCAAGGAGTTAATTCACGCTGAGCCCTTGTGAAGGTGCCCTGCAGGGAGACATAACAAGGATGGTGGCAATTTTCACTTAAACAGCACTCACTATGTGTCACACGCTCCAGGACGCTGAGCTCATAAAGGTTGATTTACCCTCAAAGAGCAACCCTGCAAGGTCGGGGGGATCAGTGGGGACTGGGTTATCTGAGCCTTACAGGTGATGAAACTCAGGGTGGAGATCAAGCCACTTGCCCTTTGGCTGGAGAGGGACAGCACCGGGATTCCAACCTAGACAGCTGGCTCCTTAGCAACCTGCTCTAACCTTGTGCATCCTCAGTCTTATGCCTCTGGTCGCTGGTCCCTTTCCATCCCTGTATGAATGTGAGGTCAAAGCAAAGTGGAAAGGCATGGCTCTGGGGTTTGGGCCCACCAGGGTTTTGACCTCAGCTCTGCCTGTGGCCATCTTGGCAATTTCCTTTGTCATGCTGGGCTTCCAGCTCCTGATCTGAAAAATGGGGCTCTTTTCATGAACATTCACAGAGCTGGTATGTGGATTAAATAAAATAATGGAAGCCAACTACCTAACATGGAATTATGATTCAGTAAAGTTAGTTGTAATGATCATGGCAGATATTGTCATCCATGTGTTTAACTCCTACAATTTGACTTATTCTCAAATCACTTAAGCCTGCAGTTACACATCAAGTGACAGGTAGCAAGTCCCTTGTGATCTCTGTCCTGCAATTCTGCTCAAGCTCACTTCCTACTTGTTGAAAATATGGACTGTATCCAGCAGGATACACATATTAGTGGCTTCAACATGAGGCTCTCTATCATCAGGGTTAAGAGAACAAGCAGAAATTCATGTGCTTTCAAAGCTCAGAGTGGGAAGAGATTTCTGGGCATGAGAGTAGTCCAGAGGAAGCTACCAAGATGTAGGACTTGAGCAGGCTTTGATGGGAGGAAGTGATTAGAGAAAAGGAAAGAGGGCAGGTGGCCACTCTTGCGCAGGGATGGCAGGTGAATCCAGGGGTCTGATCAACCCAAGAAGCTAAGGGGAATGGGAGCTGGTTTCAGGAATCCCAGAATCCCCAGATTAGGACTTCAGTCAGTTCAGTCACTCAGTTGTATCTGCCTCTTTGTGATTCCATGGACTGCAGCACGCAGGCTTCCCTGTCCATCACCAACTCCCTGAGCTTGTTCAAACTCATGTCCATAGAGGCAGTGATGCCATCCAACCATTTCATCCTCTGTTGTCCCCTTCTCCTCCTGCCTTCAATCTTTCCCAGCATCATGGTCTTTTCCAATGAGTCAGCTCTTCCCATCAGGTAACCAAAGTATTGGAGCTTCAGCTTCAGCATCAGTCCTTCCAATGAATATTCAGGACTGATTTCCTTTAGGATTGACTGGTTCAATCTTCATGCAGTCCAAGGGACTCTCAAGAGTCTTCTCCAACACTGCAGCTCAAAAGTTTGACTCAGCCTTCTTTATAGTCCAACTCTCACATCCATACACGACTACTTGAAAAACCATAGCTTTGGCTAGATAGACTTGTCAGCAAAGTAACGTCTCTGCTTTTTAATATACTGTCTAGGTTGGTCATAGCTTTAAGATTAGGACTTAGAACTCAGAAAAATAGGTACTAAATGAGTTAGCCAGCAACTGTGTAAGTGAATGGACGGATGAATCGATGGATGGATTAGTTAATTCTCCTGAGTAAGAGAGGCATGTGCACAGAGAGGTAGTGAGGAACGAATGTGAGAGAGCTTTAAATTCAGCCTAAGCAAGATAAGTGATTAGAAAGCAGTAAACCCTGGGACACAGGCAGGTATCCCACAGGTAACAAGGAGTTAGTAAAAGCTTCCAAATGGGGTGTGACAGAAGGTATTTTAGGAATATTCTTGGGTCATTTATTTTTGCATCTCAGTGCTGAAAATGGTGCATAGCACTCAGTAGCCCCTCAGAAAATGAGCATCGAAGCCTCTGGAAGATGAAAAATTCTGATGGCAGAGGTTGGGACAGGTATTCCCTTACCACCAGAACCTAGCACAAAGCCTGGCGCACAGCAGGCCTTCGCTAAAGATTGGTGGGCAGAATGGAACTCAAGTGAATGGCTGGATGGTTGATTGGCTGCTGAGTGGGATGAACAGGAGATGTCCCGTCTGAAGCAGGGATTCCAACAGAGGCTTGTATGGGTGGAGGAGAGAGGGGTGAGGCATGAACCAGAATATCACTGCCACTGCTCTGCATCAGACCCTCTCCTGGGAACAGACCCAAACCTGAAAACTTGCCACCAGAACATCATAGACTGGCTGGGCTTATTGTTACTGTTTGGTCTCTAAGTCATGCCCAACTCTTTTGTGATGCCATAGACTATAGCCCACCAGGCTCCTCTGTCCATGGGATTTCCCAGGCAAGAATACTGGAATGGGTTGCCATTTTCTTCCCAACCCAGGGATCGAACTCACATCTCCTGCATTGCAGGCAGATTCTTTTTACCTCTGAGCCAGCTGTGAAGCCCCCTAGCTGGACTGGGGGACATCACTGAGGCAGACAGCTCGGAGATAACTCTGCAAGCTAAAGCAAGAGATAGACTTCAAAAAAAAAAATCTTCTGTATGTGCAAGTTAATATTAATATTGCTTTTAATCTCTTCTACACTGAAATCATCTTCTTTTCTTGATCCCTAAAAACATGAGTTTCACTCTGATTTGTAACACTTTGATTTTGGCAAATTTTCAGTCAAGGGGATGATAATTAACACAACTTTGATCTGGAGACCTTAGTCTTCAGGGCATCAGAGCACACTGCCCACTTCCTCTGCTTTTAATTCTTGGTTTTAGTTGGTGGGAGCCCAGGGAATTTGGATGAAGGAAAAAGGGGGTATCTTAACCCTTGTTGGAGAACTACATGGCAACCCACTCCAGAACTCTTTCCTAGAGAATTTCATGGACAGAGGAGCCTGGCAGACTACAACCGAGGGGGTCACAAAGAGTCAGACATGACTTATCGACTCACATACATAGCCCTTGTTAGTGTCCTTTGAATATCAGACAAAATGATGCCCTTGAAGCATCTTAACACCAACTGCAGGGATGAATTATAGCCTAGGAGAGCTCGTGAAAGACAAAGCTCTGTGAGTGCTGCTTCTTTTGTGGAGAAATGCGTGTGCACAAAATACGTCACCTCTCCAAGCCTCAGGGACCTCCACTATAAAGCACTGGCCTCACGGTCTTGCTGCCAGAGGTATCAAGTATGCTGCTTGGGGAGCTCAGCATGGGGCCAGTGCAGGGCAAGGGAACGGCCCACCGGCTCTCTCTCCTGCTATTCCTCTTAGTACTATGGGTCTTCCTAGTAGGACATGCCAGCCTTTCACTGCCTAATTCTGAATTGCCATGCCCTTTAAAACTTTGAAAACAACTTCCAGTGTGGAAAAACTGAGGGAGCAATTTGTGAATCAGGGCCGATGGCAAGAATCAGAACCTGCAGGAAAAGCAAACAGCCCAGTTCCTCTGAGGAGCAAGGAACTGAGAGGAGGCCTGGCTTCCTGGCCAGTCTGCTTCCTCCCTGCCTCAGGACCCCTGCTGGGTGCTCCTCACCCTCTCTTCCCCTCCCATCTCTCCACCTTTAAAGTATACAACTTTTAAGGGAAGGTGGAAGAGAAGGAACATTTTATAAACTAACTTCTAAGAGCCAGGTCATTCCTGCATATTTTCTCCTGTGATCCTAGCAACAGCCCTGTATGGATTACCATCCCCACTTTACAGATGGAGAGACTGAGGCCCAGGTGGGCAAGTACTTTGTTCAAGGTCTTGGAACTGAAAGCAGCAGAGCCAGGGTTATAAAGCTTGCACCATCTCCACTACACCGTCCTACCTACAGGGAGGACAGCCATCACACTCGTGGCTTTCCACTATACTCGGGAGTGGCCAATGCGTGGTGATTTGTAAACAAGACGTTTGCAAGGTGGTCAGGACAGAGAGAGGAAAGGCAGGGAGAGCCTGGCTTCACCCGCAGCAGGAGTGCTGAATGGGAAACAGTCTCACAGGCTGGCTTGTAAAGGCCCGTTCCCTGTTGTGACCTCATTAAGTCTGCGGCATGGAAAAGCCACCCTGAGACCAACCAGAACCCACCCTGGGTCACTGTGATGTGCATTTACAAGTGTCCCACTTTTCGTTTTATATAGAGTGTTCGCTCAGACCATCTCAACACTCCAACCCATCGGATGAAGTAGGAAGAACCAATATAATTTTAAAAGGAAATACATTACTTATTTAATCACTCTTTTTGTACATTCCCGACGTCATTCCAAAAAGAAATTGGGATATACTCAGGAAAGAATGTCAACAAAGTTTAGTAAACTGTTTGTACAGATGAAGGAGGTTAAGAAGCCAGATTTTCTGGCTCCAAGATGCTGTGGTTTTCCCATGCTTCCATGCTGCCTTGATGGAGGGCAGGTGTCCTGAGAAGTCCATGGGCATCCTGACTCCCTCATCTCCCCATCACCTATCACTCCACCAGGTTCTTTGGATAGTCCAACTTTATCAGTTCCCAGAGTCCCCTATTAATTCAAGATGAGGGACTGATGAGTGATTTTTTGGACTTTTTATAGTTTTTATAGAATTTTATAACATTTAATTAGAACAAATTTTAATTACACTTAAAAGAGTAATTCCTTACGAAAATATAACCTGACTCTTGTTAAGAGGAAAGCAGGCATAGCCACTGATCTGTGGACTAGTGGCAAGGTCAAAACCACGTAAGAACACTTGGCAGGAGGATAAGAGGTGGGGCAGAAGGAAGACCACTGTGGGCAGAGGGAGGTGGTCCTGACACAGGGGTGTGGTCCCCAGAACGCGCCTCAGCATCATCACATCCCAGGTTTGCCAAAACGGCAATCCTCTTCACACCCAGAAAAAGGCCAGCGTGCACTGTTCTACAGCCCTCAGCGTCGCCTCGGTTTCGTTGCTTAGTTGCTCAGTCGTGTCTGACTCCTTGAGACACCCTGCAGTGCTCCTCTGTCCATGGGATTTTCCAGGCAGATACTCAATACCGTCTCCTCCTCCAGAGGATCTTTCCAACCCAGGGACTGAACCCACGTCGCCTGCACTGCAGGTGGATTTTTTGACCACTGAACCAGCAGGGAAACCCAATTTGTCACCTCTGTTTAGTTAAAGGTAAAAGAGCGACTTTTGCAATTTTAAAGCAAAAATAGCACAGAAATCTATGGTAGAAAATAAAGATGAGCAAAACAATGGAAACTTAAAGTAAATACAACTTTCTGAGTCAAGGAACAATTATTGTTAGCCTCTCAGCATGTCTCTTCTGTGTGTGTATGTGTGTGGGGGGGGATCTATTTGTATACTTATATGTAGGGAATAAATTAGATCATACTGATTTTGAACTTGTCTTTTTCACCTCTCCGTCCATTGTGCATATCCTTCTGTGATGGTACCTAGCCATTTATGAGACTTTCTAACGTCAGCAGCGCATTGGGTATTTAGGCTGTTAGGGAGAGAGTCATAGACAGGTTAGGAGCAGGTCATTCTTGAACACAAAGCACAGCTCTGATTGGTACTTTTTGATTTGGACTCTTCCTTCATCTGCAAGAAGGACTATAATGATCCTGATAGCTTCTCTAGAGGACCTCAGACAGGATAACTGACTTGCCCCAAATCATCTACTGTTACCGAGTTGGATTCAGGATGCTTTTCTTCAAAGCCATCAAGTCACCTGGCCCTGCTCTGCCCAAGGGAGCAGGGGACCAGGCTACTGTCTGCTCTCAACCTCCCTTCTCCTGACGTCTCTGGCAAACACTGCCTCCCACGTGGCTTGGTTACAAATCACTTCTGCTACCTGTGGATGTGCTGTGTGGAGGCCTTGCCCAGGCATCCGCTGGGGGCGGCCTTCCTGCTGGGGGGTGCCTCCCAGGCACTTGGTCGGCCTTGGCTTTGCCCCTTTAGAACCACGCTCACTCTCCTGTCATACTTGTCCTCCATGCTCTTGGAAACTTGACAAAACACCTTTTTTCCCCCCACCTGTCATGACCATTACATCCAACGGCCTCTGTCACCTTCTGCCTGTCAGAAACCATTTAAACGCTTGGCACTGCTGTTCCACGCAAAGCTTTCGCCCTTTAAAAGGGACACCCTGACTAATGGCCGAGGCAACGGCCGCCTTCTGATTTCAAAGGGAATGGAAAAGGCAGGCTCCTGAAGCTCCCCCTCTGTTCTCAACAAGCAGTTCACACACACATGCAGTAGGGAAGTGTCACCTTTGAAAAATAATTTCCAAAGTGCCTAGGTGCCTGGATGTTTCTGTCCAGCCATTGCTCCTGCGGTTCTGTTTCAGGGACCGGCCGACTTAGAATGAATTCCTAGGACAGCTGGGACTGTATGGAGGAGAGGGCGAATCTTAGACTCAGAGGAGGTCGGCCTAGGCTTTCCCACATGCTTATGCTTTGGCTTTGAACAGATCAGTCACTTCTTCAAGCCTCAGCTCCCTCAGCCTTACAGCCTTGCTGCCAGAGATACAGGAAGTATGGAATGTGAGAACTGAGCAGGGGGCCGCGTGCAGAGCAAACGCCCCACTGGCTCCCACTCCTTCAATTCCTATGAGTTCTCTGGGTCCTCCCAGTGGGACACGCCAGCGCTTTGCTGACTAATTCTACGTTGTCATGCTTTTAAAAAATTTGTAAAGCAAAACCAGTGTGAGAAGTGGTAAAAACACAGACTAAGCAAAGAGAAAGACTGCATTCGAGCCTCTGCTCTTAGTGGCCTTGTCTTGGTGGGCAAATCAGTTAACTTCACCCTGTCCATTTTGTGCAGTTGGAATTTTATTTTACTTTTTAATTTTCTCCCCATGTGCTGCACAGTGGGTTCCTGTTGGTTATCCATTCTAAATATAGCAGTGTGTACATGTCCATCCTAAAGAAAGAAAGTGAAGTTGCTCAGTCGTGTCCGACTCTTTGCGACCTCATGGACTGTAGCCTACCAGGTTCCTCCCTCCATGGGATTTTCCAGGCAAGAATACTGGAGTGGGTTGCTACTTCCTTCTCCATGGTATCTTCCCAACCCAAGGATCGAACCTGGGTCTCCCGCATTTCAGGCTGACGCTTTACCATCTGAGCCACCAGGAAAGTCACACATGTCCATCCTAAACTGCCTAACTATTCCTTCCTCCCAGCCTTTCCCCTGGCGACCATAAGCTCACTAAGCCTGTGAGTCTCTTTCCATTTGTAAGTTCATTTGCATCAATTCTTTTTAGATTCCAGATATAAAGGATGTCATACGGCATTTCTCCTTCTCTGACTTACTTCACTGAGTACGACAGTCTCTGGGCCCATCCATGTTGCTACAGATGGCGTTATTTCATTCTTTTTAATGGCTGAGTAACAGTCCGTTGTGTCTTCTTTCTGCCTTCCTCTGTCGACGGGCATTTAGGCTGTCCCCATGTCTTGGTGAACACTGGGGTGCAGCTACCATTTCACATCATGTTCTTCTCTGAATAGATGCCCAGGAGTGGGGTTGCAGGGTCATATGGTAGCTCTATTTTTAGCTGTATGTTTGAGGAACTTCTTTACTGTTCTCCACAGCAGCTGTACCAATTTAAGTAGTTGGGGATTTTATTCATCCTTCTGCTTGGCTGTATGGATCAGTATACAGAGATAACAGGAATTGGTGGCAGATCTGGGGGTGGGGGGTTAGCCAGCTCTTGCCCAGGGCTATATTTCCACGTCTAATATCAAGGTGGAAAGACGAAAGTATGAAGGGCACGGAGGGAGTTTATGGCCCAGAGGAAGTTGGCCTGGAAATGAAGCCTGGCTGCTCTGCCCCACAGGAGAGACTGAGCGGCTTCTTTTCTCTATAACTGTGGCTCTGCAGTCAGCCATGGCTGACTATTTGAACTATGCCTCCAAATATGAGCATCCAGAAGATAGTAGGGGGCTTCCCAAGTGGCTCAGCAGTAAAGAACCCACCTGTCAAAGCAGGAGATATAGGTTCGATCCCTGAGTCAGGAACATCCCCTGGAGAAGGAAATAGCAACCCACTTTGGTATTCTTGCCTGGGAAATCCCAAGCACAGAGGAGCCTGGCGGGCCACAGTCCACGGGGTTGCAAAAGAGTTGGACACAACTTAGCGACTAAACAAGAAGAAGACGGTAAGGCCCAGCCCAGTCATCCGGGAGTGAGAAAGCCTTGCCTGGTAACTGGTTTCCTCCCTGTCACCTGCGATCACTTCCCTCTGTCCCTCTCCTCCTCCTTTCCTTCCTGGACTAGGTGGCATTGACCAGCTCCTGGGAGAAAGGGCTCCCCGGACTGCTCTAGAGAAGCGCAGTGTGTGTTCTGAGACTCTGGTGGGTTCTCAGAGTGTTCTGAGACTCTGGTGGGTGTGGATGGTCTTGTGTGTGCAGAAGGGGAACTGGCTGGGGTACAGGGTGTCCTCGCAGGGGACAGTGTCATCAGCAAGGGTAACCGGGGCCGCACGGACATGACCAGGGATGCCTCTGTCAGAAAGGAACGATGTGGCCCGGATCTCATTAGACATCCCTGGAGGGAGCACCTTGGAAAGAGGCTGGACCAGGAGACAGGGCACTGACCCAGAAGGCCTTCCTGGGTTCCTGGCACAAAGGTGCAGGTGAGGGGGCCGCCCTGGGGAGGGCAGTCACGGGTGCTGGAGTCAGGTTCTGGGCTGGAGGCCCTGTGCTGGCCACAGCGGTGCGGAGGCGGGAGGGGCCCCCACCGGAAGTGGATGGTTGAGGGCTCCCACCTTGCGTCCAGACCACAGAGGCGGCATGCAGCGCCTGAGGGCAAGCCGTCTGGGCATCCAGCTGGACTGAACCCCGTGGCCCTGGGCTGTCCTGGCAACTGTCCTTCAGACGTGAGCCTCACACCCGCATCCTCCCGCACTTGACCTTGTGTGTTCAGCGGGGCCCTGCATTCTCCACGGCCCACTTCCTTATCCTGTAGTAGCTCCAGCTAATGGGTGTGTGGTCTGAGCTTAGCCCCCTCCTTGTAACAAGGGTAGCCCTCGCAGGCCCTGGGACCATCACTCTGCCAGACCCCTCCCCAACTCCCCCGTGTGAACAAGCCCAGGGGACTCTTGCTAAGGTGCTGACGCATCAGTATGAACTAAAAAGGCCTGCTTCTGAGCCCTGCCCCAGCTGAGCTCCTGAAACCCATGTCACGTCATTTGCAACAGCATGATCCCATTCAAATTTGTCAGGGAAAAACAAATATACATTTTTATACAGTGTAGAAAAAGAATGGACAGAGCTTGGGCTTTGGGATTAGAGAAATCTTACTGAATCTTGAACTGACAGTTTGGTAAGTGGTTCTACTACCTGGATTTCAGTTTCTCCACCTGTAAAATGGGTACATAATAGTGTCTCAAGGTACAGCATCGAGAGCATGAACCATGAGTTCATTATTAGTGCACATGCAAGGCCGGTATCTCCTCCTCCTACGAGCTGTGTGTACTTAGGACAGCTATTTAAATCCCCTGTGCCTTAGTTTCCTCAAGTGTAAAATGAGGGTAAGAAGAATAATTCACTAGATTGTTGAGATGAATTGATGAGGTAAAAGGTAATGTGCTTACATGGGTTAGGTTTCCAATAAATGGTAGCCAATATTAAACTCAGAATTGATATTTCAAAGAGCTCTAGCAAGAATTAAATGAAATAACAGGTTTGAAAAATACTTCAGAACCTGTACAGCACTGTCAGAGATCGGTTATTATGATTTATAATATTATTGCTGCTGCTGCTAAGTCGCTTCAGTCGTGTCCGACTCCGTGTGACCCCATAGATGGCAGCCCACCAGGCTCCCCTGCCCCTGGGATTCTCCAGGCAAGAACACTGGAGTGGGTTGCCATTTCCCTCTCCAATGCATGACAGTGAAAAGTAAAAGTGAAGTCGCTCAGTCTGTCAGACTCTTAGCGACCCCATCGACTGTGGCCTACCAGGGTCTTCATCCATGGGATTTTCCAAGCAAGAGTACTGGAGTGAGGTGCCATTGCTTTCTCCAATTATTATTGCTACTCAACCTCAAATTTAAAAAATAGCCAAATCTTCTCCAATCTAAAGAAAGCTTTGGGGATTGTAGTTTTGTATTGGCCAAGGATATTTTAAGCAGCTGGGCTTGTCTATCTTCTGTCCCTGCTTGGTGGCCCCGTGCTGCTGAGTGTAATTAGTCGTGGCTCTGTGGGTGATAAAGTAAAGGCTGGCTGACAATTTCACACCCACCCAGTGGCTTAGAAATGGATGACACCATTCTAAATTGCATTAAGGCCAGTTTTGAGCTTGTTCTTCAGATGACAACCATGGAATCTTGTTTTGAGTGGAAAGCCTATCTCACAGAAGTATTAAGGCATCATAAAATGAGAGAGAAATTATTAGCAAGGGGACTTTAATAAAAGCCATCATCATGCTATGAGAGATGGTAACCTCATTTTGTTCTGTTAATGCATATTTTGAGGTGTTTGGACAAATTTAATTGTGATTATTGTTTATGAGATGAAAATACAGGGGTGAAGCAATGAAGAGGCCTGACTCTGCTCGCACTCGAGAGGGGATCACAGAGGCCTTACCTCTAATGTTCATCCAGCTCTTCGTATCAACTCTGGGACACAGCCAGCTCTGCTACCAGAAGCTGGTTCTTCACCAGAATAACTCCATGGGCATCTTTGAGCATTTCCGTATGCAAGATGCTGCATGGAATCTGAAGGTGATTAAGGCCTGGAGTAGGAAATGGCAAACCCACTCCAGTATTCTTGCCTGGAGAATGTCATGGACAGAGGAGCCTGTCGGGCTGAAGTCCACGGGGTCACAAAGAACTGGACATGACTGAACACACACCCATGAAGGCCTGAAGAAAATTTGTAATCTACAGGAAGGGGCATTCCTTAGTCTTTCTGGGTTTTTTTGTTTTAAATTCCCACTCCCCCTGTCCCACCCTCCAGTTCTCCATCCATTCTGCCCTTTCTTCCTCCTAGCAAATATTTGATGGTTCCTCTGGCCATGCGAGGTGCTAATGCTAGGTGTCAATCACTGACTAAACAGGTAGCTGCCTGGCCTTCATGGAACTTAACAGTTTTTGGATGACAGACCAACCTAGAGGGGGGAAAGGGGAGGCATTAAAGAAAAGCCTGAAGAACTTCCCTTCAGTGGGCCTGATACCACCTGATGCCACCATGTACCAAATCACATTTCTCTTGGTAAGACTGCCTCTTGCCTTTGTCCTAAGTGAAATTCACAAGGATCTCTGCGTCCTTCCTGATTCAACTATACATTTGAACCAAGGAAAGATAACCTGTGATGTCTCAAAACCCCTTGTTAATAATCCTCTTTGTTTAGAAATGATACTTGTCTCCCTCTTTATGTTTCTATTAGAGTCTTGGTCTCCCAAACAGGGTACATGAGACAATCCATTGGTACACAGGAAGAAATTTCCAGAATATTTACCTACAAATATTCTTTAGGTAGTCTTATTCTTTTAAAACATGTTTATATCTATAATGTATATTTTAGTACAGTCATCTATGAATATAATTAATGACTGTGTATATAAAAGATGTATATATTAAAAATGTGCACATATAGGGAATGCTTACTCAAACTCACTCAAAACTTTGTTTTACTGTCATGATCAACAAGTTTAGAGATGAGAACACTTGTACTCGAGAACAGGAAGAGGCCCTTTTCTCAATGAACTGAAGGAAACAGTCGAACGAGGATGCCCCCATGCACCATAGCGTTTACTCCGCTGGTGGGAATAAAAGTGACCAGCAAACTTCTCGCCTCTAGGACAGTCACAAGGCATTCTGGCAAAAGGCTCCACTGCAGACAGATGCCACTTTTGTCATCCCTCCTCCCCACCAAGGCCACACGGAGGGAGCCAGTCTGGGGAACAGGCCATTCAGACAGCTGACCTCACCTTAGGACAGAGGACAAGAGCAGGCAGGGGAGAGGCCTTGACACCACCGCCCCCACCGCCCCCACTGCCGCCACTGCATAGGGTAAAGGGAACATGAGTCCTTCCGCCAGGCTCTAAGAGGAAAAGATCAAGCCTTGGCTGGCCCGGACTGGAGACTCACTCCTGATTCTGGCAGATCCTAGAATGAGGGGAACAGCAGGAGTAAATTCAGGGACAGAGCCAGCAGAGCCTGCCAGGCAGTAGGAGAAAGTGGAAGTCACTGAGATGGCAGGTCGGAGCAGTGAGGACCGGGGAGGAAGCTACACAAAGGCCACGCACAGTGAGGGCAGCGGGGGTGGAAGGCTGGGGCAGAGCTGGGCTGAGACTGAACTGACCCGAGGGGGTCAGCTCGTCAGCCTGTTCCAGGAGCACCGAGAGGGAAGAGAGGATCACAGGCAGTGGGAGGACCGGCATGTGGCCAATACTGACGTCACTTCCAACTCCAGACAAGATGCAACTTATCATCCCACAAAAAGAGAAAAAACAAGGGACCAATGGAATGCCCTGGCCAGCACTGCCAAATGTGTAGCCTTAGTGGACTCCACTCATGTTCAAGGTTGAGCTGAATATCACCTGCTTCCATCAAGGCTCGGGGCCACTGCAACATTCTGAACCATTTCCTTTAGTTTCCCTCATCACAGAACCCCTGCTATGCTGCCCTGTCATTGTGGTTCATTCCTGTCCCTGTTCGCTGACCTTTTGGATGGCAGGACATGAGTCCCAGTCACCCTGGTGACCCCTGAGCTTAGCCTCATGGTTGACATGAAGCTAATAGTTACTTAATACAATACTTATGTAAATAAAGAAATACCTGTTAGATCTAGAAAAGAAAAGAGTTTGCATCTTCATGCATCTACAAGAAGTTAGTAGGGAAAGCAAAATTGCAATGTTGTGAAGACTGAAATTGGGGCTCCTCTCAGAGAGTTTCCCAAGCTTTGGGAACCCACTGTCCCTAAGGGGGATGCAAAGGGGAATAGTTGAGCAACCACAGAAGAGAACAGCTTGGGTGAATCAACATATTTGTGCAACTCCTCAGAATGGAGAAGCCCAGTGAAAACAGGGCTTCTGCTTTTTTTTTTCCTCCTGAAAACACTGTCAGCTCCAAGAGGCATCCCCCAGAGAAACACAAGAATCCTGAGAATACACATTCAGGTGCCATTCTAGCTGGACAATTCAGCTCATCCACATGGACGGACCATTTACCCAGCTCCAGAAATGGTTCCAGAAACACGAACAGCTCCCAACTTCAGGAAACAATAGGGTCTGATATCTCCCAGATGATTTTCAAGGTTAGCTCATCATCCCCCGCCCTCCCCCGGAGGTGAAGAGTCAATATTCACAGGCCAGGCACTTTTTGTTCAGAAAGCAGATCCATCGTTTCCCTTTACTTGTTCATCTGATGCATGGGTGTGGCTCATCTGTTTGGGGGGCAGGCTCGGTGCTGGGCTCATGGTCTTGTGTTAGACCTGCCCCTGCTTACCCCAGCTTATGCTCCACTTTGAAAGGAAAGAGACAGAGACATATTCCATGGTTCCCACGTCCCCACCCTCCACCCCGCCCCTGCCATACACCTTGCACTATGCTAGCTAATCTATGCACATCCTCCTATGGACCTCAGCTGGAGAAGTGGGCTTGGTTCCTGCTTGGTTTAAGAGAACTGCAGACCCCCCGGTGGGGAGGTAACACCTGGCTCTCGATGACACTAAGTGTGTAAAGCTAGCGTTTAAAAAGAAGAACATTTCGTTTCAATAAGACGATGACTGCACAGAAGTAGGAGGAAACTAATCAAGCAAATCTCAACATACAGGGTCATCTTGCTAATTTGCCTGTGGACATTAGCCTGGGTCCTAATAGCTCATAGACAGCGTTAGAGCAGAGACATCACTTTGCAGACAAAGGTCTGTTTAGTCAAAGCTATGGTTTTTCCAGGAGTCATCTACGATGTGAGAGTTGGACCATAAAGAAGGTTGAGCGCCGAAGAACTGATGCTTTCGAACTGTGCTGTTGGAGAAGACTTTTGAGAGTCCCTTGGACAGCAAGGAGATCAAACCAGTCAATCCTAAAGGAAATCAACCCTAAATATTCACGGGAACAACTGATGCTGAACCTAAAGCTCCAATATTTGGCCACCTGATGAGAAGAGCCAACTCACTGGAAAAGACCCTGATGCTGGGAAAGATTGTAGGCAGGAGGAGAAGGGGGAGACAGAAGATGAGATGGTTGGATGGCATCACCGACTCAATGGACATGAGTTTGAGCAGCTCAGGGAGTTGGTGATGGACAGGGAGGCCTGGCGTGCTGCAGTCCATGTGGTCACAAAGAGTGAAAGCAACTGAGCAGCCAAGTAACAATGTAACAGTTCACTAACTCAAAAAGCTCTCTGGAAATCAGCTGCTTTTACACTGGTGGACCGGGATGTCTCCATGTGCTCTTGTAGTGCGAATGCCGGACAGGTGGTCACTCAGCTAGGGCTGATCCCATTCTTAACTTAAAGACCTTGGTGGGGGTGTCCCCCTGCCAAGCGTGGGCTCTGACCTCCACACGATCCCTCAGCCCGGGCCACAGCCCGGGATTCTTTAAAATGCAGTTGACAGCTTCAGGTACATTTTCTCAAACAGACCCCACTTCCATGCCGTCACCCCAGGGGTGAAAGGGAGGTCGTGAAACAGCAAGGCCAGGGCAAGTGGGCAGCAGCTCCAGGTCACCCAGTGGAAATGGGCAGAGAGGATCCTGCCACCCGGGCTCCCATGGCCCCGAGTTCTGGGCTTCTCCTGCAGCAGCCTCTCCTGGGCACCGCCTACTCCCTTTGGTGGAGACCCATCTATGGTCCCTGCCTGCCTCCTGTCAGCCTCCACCGTCAGACCATCGGGAGCTCCCTTAAGCCCACCATGCTTTTCCTCCCCATCCCCCAAAGTCTGCATGAGCCTCTAGCCCTCTGATGTGTTCCTGGGCTGGTCCTTTTCCTCCCGGAGCCTCGGCCCATGGCACAGACAGCCCCTCCCTCTCCTAGCTCCACACTGGCCATTTTCCTCTAGCTGTGTTCTCACAATACTTAAGGAGTGAGGGAGCTCTCTGGAGTCTCTTTTATAAAGCCACTAATCCCATTCATGAAGGCTCCATCCTTATTACTTCCCAAATGCCCCATCTCCACACACTGTCACACTGGTCATTAGGTTTCAGTCAGTGAATTTTGGAGGCCCACAGACATTGCGGAGAAGGCAATGGCACCCCACTCCAGTACTCTTGCCTGGAAAATCCCATGGATGGAGGAGCCTGGTAGGCTGCAGTCCATGGGGTTGCTAAGGGTCGGACACGACTGAGCAACTTCACTTTCACTTTTCATTTTCAAGCATTGGAGAAGGAAATGGCAACCCACTCCAGTGTTCTTGCCTGGAGAATCCCAGGGACGGGGTAGCGTGGTCGGCTGCCATCTATGGGGTTGCACAGAGTCAGACATGACTGAAGTGGCTTAGCAGAAGCAGCACAGAGTCACCAGAACTGATAGCTGTGTAGTAGGGCAGGGCTTTCATGCACAGCTGAACTCCAAGGCCTAGAAAATGTCATTGAATAAATAACTGAATGAGGGAATGACTCCAGAGTCTAACTCATAATTGATGCTCAGTAAATATTTTTTGACAAGTTGCCTAAAGCTTCGTGCCTCTTAACTATCAATCTAAACCTCTGCTATTCCTCTGGGTGAGTTCAGGGGGGAAAGTCCATTTCTGCTGCTCCCTGCCTACCTGCTCCTCCCCCTCGAGGCCAAGCACCCAGTCAGTCTTTGCAACATTTCCTCTGCCCCTTCCCAGGGTGCCCCGCGCAGCACAGGGACTCTCACAAGTCGTCTAAGGAAGCATCTCTCTAGCACAGAGCCCCTGCTAAATTTAGAAGCAGCCCTGGTGTTTTGAATTCATCTTCGATCACAACAGTGAGAGAGGTTTCTAAATGACTGTCCCTGCTGGCCGTGTCGTTCCCACCAGGTTGGGGCCACGCCATCAGCCCCAGACAGTGACCTGACTCTGCTTGGGGACCTGTTGGGTGATGCTGGGCAGATTACTGGATGCTCTGTCTTCTCTGTGAAGTGGGAGGTGGACCAGGGCCCTCAGAGGGCCATGCAGCAGGTCATCTGGCATTCTGAGCTCACCCAGGCGACTCCATGACACGCTGTCTGGAGCCAGCATTCTGGCAGCTTCCATCTCTACCACCAACAAGCCTTTGGGTTCCATGTGTTGGGCTTTGCTGATCGAGACCAGCATGCTATGAGTCATGTCTGACTCTTTGTGACCCCTTGGACTGTAGCCCTACAAGCTCCTCTGTCCATGGGATTCTCCAGGCAAGAAAGAATACTGGAGCGGGTTGCCATTTCCTTCTCCAGGGGATCTTCCCGACCCAGGGGTCAAACCAGCATCTCTTGCATCTCCTGCATTGGCAGGCAGATTCTTTACCACTACACCACCTGGGAAGCACGCTATGAACATGGAGATATATACCATTACTTAAAAACATTTAGACCCGTCACGAAGTTGAAATAGTACAATGCACATATTCCCTTCACCTAAACTGACCAAGCATGAACATTTTGCCACATTTGCTTTCTGTCTTTCTCATTCGCTTTCTCTTTGTGTGTGTGTTTTCTTTCTTTTTTATTGAACCATTTGAACATTAAAGACAGCATGCCTCTTGACCTCTAAATACATTAGCACAGAGTTCCTAAAAATTAGCACGTTCTTCCCATAACTCGATGTCATTATCATACCCAAGAAAATTAGCCCTGACACAAATGGTCTAATATGCAGTCTGTATTTGAATACCCCCAACTCCATCCCAGGAACGTTCTTTCTAGTCCTTCTCCCTTGATCCAGGAGCCAGTCAGGCATCAAACATTCAGTTACCATGTTTTCTTAGGCAACTTTCATCAGGAACCTAGGACAGCCGACTATTTTTCATAACCTTACTAGTTTTATAACCTTTCGTAACCTTTCTAGTTTCTTCTGGTTGTAGCACCAGCCAGCCAAGGGGCAGTATGCCTCCCCCGGGAAGGCTGGTGGGCTGCTCCTTTCTGTAAAGGGTCTTTGAGGCCCATTATTTCAATCCTCTGCCAATTAAAAACGTGTCTACAGCGGAGCCAAGACCAGAAGCTTTGCTCGAGACCCACTGGGCAGTGACATCAAGAACCTGAGAAGAGAGAAGCAGCTGAGGTTTCTGAGCCTCAGTCCCCTCGGATCCAGTGAGCTTTAGACCATGATAGCATCCTCTCAACCTCCTCCGCCTTTTAATTAGAGACAAAATGTCCCCGTGTCTGAAAGCGGAGAGTGGCCTGGA
Organism: Redunca redunca; assembly: GCA_006410935.1. NCBI lineage: Eukaryota > Metazoa > Chordata > Mammalia > Artiodactyla > Bovidae > Redunca > Redunca redunca. Next base: position 1,281,649 of record SJYQ01001839.1, on the reverse strand, counting down.
CACTTAGAATCAAGCTGCCCATATTCCCAAGTGCCTTGCAAAAAAAAAAAAAAAAACAGTGCTGCTATCTGCCCTGTCCTTGCAAAGAGAAGTCTGCTCAGTGTGGTTGCTGAAAACAGGAACCTGTCTCCTGCAAGCCCGCGCCTTCCTCGTTTCTAGCAGAGGAAGTGGCAGCCGGTTTAGCAACTGTGCTTCTCGATAGCATGGGCTCCTCTGCACTGGCGGGAGGCTCACTCTGCCACGGAAGTAGCAGCTGATGGAGCGGTGGGGACAGTGCTCCTGATGGTCCCTCCTCTGCGACTCCCAGGGGAGACTGTGCCCAGCTGTTGAAGGTATCTGGGGGGACGTGGCAGGGGCTTTGGAGGGGAGGTGTCGGGACCCCTGAGACACACAGCTGGCAGTGGGTGGACTTTCTGGAGACAGACGTGCTCTGGGAAGACAGGCAGAAGCAGGTCTAAGTGAGGCTCGGTGGCTGGTGAGTCGTGGCTGCTCACTGATGGAGAACTCTATGCCAGGAAGGGCTGGGAGAGCTCAGACTGGGCATGCTCATGCCAGAAGCAGATCTTCCAGCCACAGAACATTCTAGCACAGAGCAGGCTTCTCACTGTGGACATTCTAGCTTGCTATCAGACTTTCTAGAAGTATATCCTTAGGTAAGACGTTTAAATCTCTCCAGGCCTTCATTCTCTCCTCTGGGAAGTGGGAATAATGGTACGCAGCTCACACAGGTATTGAGTGGATTCAACGAGCTAAGATATGCAAAGTGTCCAGGCCAGTGTCAGGCACATAGTAGGGGTGCAGTAAAATGCTATCAGCATGGAGTCATAACGTCTGCAACTGGAGCCCAGGCAGGTGGACATCACAGTAGTGCTTCTAGGTATCTGGGGTGTGGATCTTCTTGGGAAAGTGCCAAAAATGACTGATGGTAATAAACAACAAGAATCCAAGTAGGTGAGATTTTTACAGCGCATATGATTAAATCAAAGGCAAACATGGGAGGCATATAAAAATCTGAAAATAAAATGCAAGCATTAGGAAATATTTTATAGAACTAGAATTTTCTAAGGAACATGGCACACTCCTTATCCTGCTAGGTTCTTTCATGTCCAGAGAGCCTGGTGTGTGTCAGGGAAATGGTCGGGGTTGCGCACGCAGTGTGAAGGGATGGAGTCTGCCTAGCTGAGTGGCAGGGGAGGCATGCTTGCATGAAAAGTTATTTTCCTGCAATCTTTCTAATAATCCTGTTAAGATTACCATGATTATTTGCTTCCAACAAATGAGAAAATGAGGCTCAGAGAGGTTAAGTGATTCATCCAAGTCACACAGCTGGTGAGAGGCTCCAAGGGCTCTAAGGGCTGAGACAGGGGAGGAAGAGCCCCACTGAAGTGAGCTGAAGTGTGGGGAGGACAAAAGTATGTATTTAAAGCAGTGTTCTTAGTATTAAGTATGCTCCATCGACTGCAGAGTGTCTTTTCGTAGGTTGCTGTGAGATCCTGTACTGAGCTGTGGTTCTTTCAAAAATAGGGAGGTAAACTCAAGTAAAATTTCTGGCAAAATTTGGTGCAAACTATAGTCTTCAGTTGGGAAAATGTTATTCAAGAGTACTTAAGGAACTTTCCTAGTGTTCCAGTAGCTAAGACTCTGAGTTCCCAACGCAGGGGGCCTGGGTTCGATCCCTGGTCAGGGAACTAGATTCCACATGCTGCAACTAAGACCCTGTGCAGCCAAATAAGTAAATATTCAAAAAAAGAGTGCTTAATAGGCTCTGAAATACATAATAGTAATAATAGGAAAAAAATCTATGGAATAGGCTGAAAGCTATTTAGACTCTTATGTCTTAAAACAGGTCTAGAATCAGGGAAGTAAGACCAGGAAAACCTGTTTTTTTAATCAGCTCCACCTGGGCCTACATTCTGGGTTGGTTGCCAGTCACTGTATGACTCTGGGCAAGTTGCTCTGCCTATCTGAGTGTTTGCTTTTTCCTCTTATTATAATAAAAAGAAGACCAGCTTCCTTATGTGTTTGTAAAAAGTTTAAATTATATATAATATGTAGTGGATGCTAAATACTAAATAGCAGCTACTATCACTCCTAACCCAGACAATTAAAGCACCCAAATTGCTTGTGTATCCATCAGCAGTAAACAGTAGCAGGCAGTGTTCAATATGACGGGTCAAATGGCACAGCCAATGACCTGGTGATTCCTTTCTCGATTTTTCTAAATACTTATTTCTACCTGGTGGTCCTCCATCTCACTTAAGTGAAACAGCTATAGGTAGGTTTGTATTGCACTGAAATCATCTTCGTAATACAGAAAGAACAAAAAAAATTCCCCACTCTTAGCTTCGAGAGCTGGCAATGTATTTCCAAGGGGAGTGGGTCTTCCTTAAAGACTTAGAAATTATTCATCTCGGTAAACCCCAGTCAGCTTCCTGCATTAATAGATGCTGCTGGGTTTTAATTTTTCAGCTGACATTCAGCAAGAATTTATTCCCCCAGCTCTGAGAAGCTGGAGCTTAAAATTCTCATTAAAATTTTCCAGCATGTCAAGCTAGAGCCTTTGGTTCTTGTCAGCAACCCGAGGGCCCTGTTAGTACATTTATCCATCCATCTGTCCACCCACTCATCCATCCATCCATCCTTCCCTAATGAGCAACACATTGAGGCTGTACACTCTGATTGATTTCCTCCCCTCCCACCTCCCCAAGAGTTCCAAAGGAAATAGGTCAACGGGGTACACTGGGTCCCAACCACTTCCTCCCATCTGAGAACCACCACGGGGGGAGGCAGTTCATTTCATTATGGTAACTGGAGCTACAGACAGAAACCATGGGGCCTCCAAGCGGCTCACTTTTGTTGCCAAACAGCCTTGCAAAGTCACACTTCCCTCCTTGGCACCTTCAGGCAACTGGGACCATGGCTGGGGGACTTGGGGTGGGGGTGGGGGGCAGGTGGGGAGACTCCAGGAGCTCCAGACCAAAGTGGGAACTGTCCCCCCTGAGGGTCCTTGGGGGAAAGGCCCAACCTGAGAGAATAGGGCTGCCCCTGAGAGCACAGCCCTGCGTGCCTGCACTGTGTGAGCTACTCTGTAGGTGATATTTTTAGCCACTCGACTGAACGCAGTGAGCCCTTACTACGTGCCAGGCACCTCCTAGGTCATGATTTCTCGTTGAGCAATAGACTAAAGAAAGGATCGCATGCTCAGGGAGTTTATAACCTGGGGCTGTTGAAGACACAAATCCATAACGAGGAATTGTGGTGTGAGCCATGAAGGGGCCAGAACGCTGGACAGAGGGCAGAGAGGAACCTGTTGTCAGTGAAGTCTTTACCTTTAACTCTCACATTAGCCCTTGGAGGCAGCCACGCTCCTGCTCAAAGTACAAATGTGCCATTTCCCCTACTCTTCTGGACTCCCACACACTCCAAGTCATGTGGACAATCAGCTTAAAGATTACATCCTCTGAATAGAACTTGGAAGAGCCTGGCAGGTCAGGAACCCACTTCCCAATACGCTACTTTAGCAATATACTGACTGGTCTGTCTACTGAACAGCTATGATGCAACTGACCTCCTAGCATATAAGAGCAGCGCCGCAATCTTGTCATGAAAAGGGGTCGATTTAGCTTCATGCAACCCTCTGTCTACTTCGTTATGACTCAGAGCAGAGGACTTAAGAGCCGGGCTCCGGAGCCAGACGCCTGGGTTCAAGCCCTACCTCCTCTCTTACCAGCTTGCTGATAAACCCAGATAAGTTATGCAAACCCTCTGGCTTTGGTTTCCTCAGTCCTAAAAGAGGCCTAATGGCCGTGGTGTGTCTCTCCCAGGCACAGGGTTTCCTCAGTTTTCATCTCTTCCTTTTCTTTCCCTTTGGAACATCTAGTGTGTTTCAGGTCTGAGTGAACACAGACCTCTGTCTTCACAGCACTTACAGTCACTCATCAAACCACCAGACAAGTGAGTGTTAGAATCATAATCCACTTTGCGGGCAAGGTGGGTGACCCTGAGCAGGTAAGGATGAAACCCTGACCTGAGAAAGTGTAGCTTCGGAGGTCCCCACCCCAGGCATCTGCAAGTGATTCAAGCACAGCTCAGCACATGCAAAGGCCGTTAAGAGACAAAAGAACAATTTCCGACTCCCTTGATAAGCTCGTGAGCCTCGCTGGTGGTTCACGTATCTGTACAAAGAGCAAACTCAAGTCTTGCTGGGAAAAGTGATGCAATACAGGAACCCCTAACTTCACCACACCCGGGCCCAGGCGTCCAGATGCCCTCTTGCCTATCCATCTGCGTCACCATTGACCTCCACCTTCTGATGAGACCTGCATTTCCCGGGCATTTACGTTTGAAATGAAAAGCCCATTTCATCTTCACTGCTTTCCCATTCTGTGCAATTGCGTATCTCTGTGATCTAACATCAAAATACTTGGCTTTCTGACTGTTCATTGCCAAGGTCTGTGATTGTCAGCTTGTAGGTTACGTGGGTATCTAGGATCTGGCCTGACTTCATTTGTAACGTGGTTTTTGTCAGGAAGTGTTCGGTGTTCAACAGACTCACAGATTGGGAGGTACCATATCCCACCAGCCCTGTGTATTGTGGGCAGGGGGGAGGAGGGGGGTGGTCACTCTGAGTATGAAAAGCTGATTTAGAAAAAAAAAAAAAGAAATGGGGAAATTTTTGATTTTTATATCCGTGAGATGTTAAAGCCATGCCAGGAATAACTGTACTGCTCACCTCTCCACGCTGGACCCCGCTTTTTACGGATCCCACTAGGCCTAGAGTCAAGGTGCTCACTTGTAGCACATTTACTGTTGGCAGAGAAATGAGCAACAGAGCACTCACTTCCCCCCTCAACACACGCACACATCCAGCAATGCGCTAATCTTGTAACACATACTCTCTAATCCTTACTTGTGAAAATTCAGCAAGGAAGCTATGGCCAAGCTCAGTTTTAAAACAGAAACGAACAAAAAGCAGTGGAAAGAAGTTTAGCGACTTCCTAAGAGATGAAACTGCCCCAGCACCAAGAAGTCCCAAATCTGGATTCTCCCTCTGACATCCTAAAATGACCGCAAAATGTTTGCCAGGATGTGTCTATGCAGGTCTCAGGGTAAAGCCGAGACTCCCTGTTATCCTGAGGGTATACGAGATCCTCTTCTGGACACCCAAGGGTGAAAGGAAAATAGGCTTGTAGACGTGTGGTTCAATGCTGATAGACGGTCAGTGGCTCTTTGTGGTGGGAAGAGTGCTGGATGGTTGGGGGTGGGGGCGGGGAGCAGGTCATAGCACTTATCCAAAATTACTGGGCTGCCTTGAGAACATGGCTTGCCCTCTCTGAGCCTTTTCTTTGTAATTGAGAACACTGAACTGCTCATCTCCAGTTGGTGCTTTATGAAATTCTAGGGTCAGAGAGTCCTCTCCGGAGAAGTAAAGGGGCAGGGAGTGCTGAGCCCCCAACCCCCAATAAGCCTGCTTTTATCTATTTCACATGTTGAGCTTCCTGGGGAAACTTTGTTAGAACAGGTTTCAACCAGCCGGCTGGACCACAGGCTCCTTCTCTGCAGAGGGGCAGGAGAACAAGACGGGCGTGAGGGCAGGGAGGACGGGCCTGTGGCTGCACCTGCCCGGTGAGGAGAGCTGGGAACCATGTGGGTCACAGGGCTGGCACACCTGCCGAGCGAGGTCAGGATGTGGTGGGGTGCCCCCGGAAATCCTGAGAGATTTTTGGCAGGGGCCAACTGATGCTAAGGTCCTGGCCCAGTTCTT
>SJYQ01001839.1:1259650-1274875 GCA_006410935.1 Redunca redunca | reverse complement strand
GTGGAAACAGTGTCAGACTTTATCTTTTTGGGCTCCAAAATCACTGCAGATGGTGACTGTAGCCATGAAATTAAAAGATGCTTACTCCTTGGAAGAAAAGTTATGACCAACTTAGATAGCATATTGAAAAGCAGAGATATTACTTTGCCAACAAAGGTCCGTCTAGTCAAGGCTATGGTTTTTCCAATAGTCATGTATGGATATAAGAGTTGGACTGTGAAGAAATCTGAGCACCGAAGAATTGATGCTTTTGAACTGTGGTGTTGGAGAAGACTCTTGAGAGTCCCTTGGACTGCAAGGAGATCCAACCAGTCCATTCTAAAGGAGATCAGCCCTGGGTGTTCTTTGGAAGGAATGATGCTAAAGCTGAAACTCCAGTACTCTGGCCACCTCGTGAGAAGAGTTGACTCATTGGAAAAGACTCTGATGCTGGGACGGATTGGGGGCAGGAGAAGGGGACGACAGAGGATGAGATGGCTGGATGGCATCACCAACTCGATGGACATGAGTCTGAGTGAACTCCAGACTGAGTGAACTCACCTATAAAATCAATCCTCAGAGAGCCCTTGAAAACACCTTGGCAATAACATCCTTTAATAGTTTTTCACATATATGTGGATGCATGTTAAAGTTTTGGGCTTTCCCGTTGGTTCAGACAGTAAGGAATCCGCCTGCAATGCAGGAGATCCAAGTTTGACCCCTGGGTCAGGAAGATCCCTGAAGAAGGGAATGGCTACCTACTTTACTATTCTTGCCCGGAGAATTCCACAGACAGGGAACCTGGCAGGCTATAGTCCAGGGGGGTCACAAAGAGCTGGATACAAGGGCGGCTAAGCATGCACGCTGAAGTTTCATAACATTGACACAGCATGGGTATGGCTAATTTTTTGTTTGTTTGTTTTGTTTTGCACCTTTTTCTCCCCATAGCATTAATAGTTCTTCAAAACAATGCTTTGAAAAGCTGGAAAACTTTCCACACAATTCACTCCTGCCCTTCTGACCATAGCAGGCCGCCTGATAGTGGCCGTGACAGCTCAACCTGAGCAGACCTTAACTGGCACTTCTCTCCTGTCCTTCCTCCTCCCCAAGTTAAAACCCCAGCCCTGGGCTTCCAATCACTGCAACCTGACATCCAAGAGACCCCTGAGAACCTCCATGTACCCTGGACTGAAGGTCCACTCCAACGTTTACGGCCCTCAAAGCTTCCTTTGGCGACCTTTCAAAATCACTTTCGGTTGTGTTCTTGGACTAGACCCGAGGACAGGCAAGCAGGACAGCATTCCGTGGTGGTTTTGAGAATGGGTTTGGGAGTCAGGCAGACCTGGTGTAAAGCCTGGCTTGCTTTCTTACTACTCATAAAACCTTGGACACATTACTTAGTTCATGACACCTAAGAGCAGGACTCTTGTGAGAAGCTGGTGGGGGAGTGTGAGGTCTGTAAAATGCTGGTGCCCGGCAGAGGAAGGCTGACCACCCAGGGGCGGTGCTGGCGATTCTGTGGTGACCACTGCTGTTGGGGTTCGGAGGTGATGGGTGATGAGGGCCCCCACTGGTGCCACCATGCCTCCATACCTTAGAAGCAGGTCACGTGGATGGACTTGCCGCTGCCACACTCTGTGGGAGAAATATCTGATTCCAGAGGGAGGGCTGCACCCCCAAGTGAGTTCTCACCTCCCAGCTGTCACCATGCTTACCCGACTGTCCTAGACCTGCCTTCCCCGGGTTGGGGCTCCTTCGAGCTGCCGCCCCCTTGTCACCCTATGAAGGGGTTCAGGTTACTTCCTTTCCCCGAGCGAGGCAGGCCTTTAGGAGCACAGGGTGGATGAGATGCACAGGGCAGTCCTGGGATGCTGCCCCGTGAGTGGCAGGCGCTATGTCCACCCGGTAACACAGAGCCCAAGATGGAAACATCCCTGATCTGGTCAGACAGAAACCAGCCTGAGAAGGCAGGGCCCACACACCTTAACCCCTCCATACCAGGGGTCTGCTGAAAGGGTGGCCAACCATTTGCTGACCAGAGTCCTTTGGGGACTCAGCTTCCTCCTGGTGGAGTTGGCAGCATGGCCCTGGGGCAAGGGCGAGGGCTCTGCAGCCAGGGCTGGCAGGCGGGCCCCTGCATCCCTGCTCCACAGGGCTCTGGCCCAGAGCGTGTGGGCCAGGGAGCCAACCAGCTGACCTCCACACCGAGAAGGTGAATGCAGAAATTTTGCCTCCCAGGAGGCCGGGAAGATGAAAGGTGGTGGCATCTGCTCATCGCCCACACGAACCACCCTGCCCGTGTCCTGAGAGGTGTAAAGACCAGGCTTGTATTTTATTCCATGTAATGGGACTTCATAAGAAAGCGATGATGGGTCTTTTAGTAATCATTTCCAAAAGGTCATTGAAATTGCTGGAATTGAAAGAGGTTCAGCGGCTCTCTCTTTGGAGATCACCTTTTCCATTCATTTCATTTGTAAGAAGAGTAAACTGAGGCCCACGTTTTCGCAGAACAAAAAGCAACATTGGTCCAAAGATGGGGGAAGATGAAGAGGCGAAGGCCGGTTTCCATCCTCTGACATCACAAAGAAAAGGGATGGAGAAACCAAGACTGTTCAGAGCCAATGTTAATTAACTCATTTCTCTCTGGCCCTCTCCTTATTGTTTCCAGAAGCAATTATGCCTTTCAAAGCCTCGCTCCCACCTCCAGCCACTGCATAAAACTGTCACAGATTAACTCAGCCATTTCATTAGGGAAACCCCAGCTCTCAGTCTCTGGGGGCACTTTCGTTCTTCTCAAATCAAAGCCTCCTTCAGATGAGTTCACCCCTCCCTGGAGGTGATAGGAAATCAGCCAGCAGACCTCCAAGGAGCAGGTGGACTGACGGGCTTTTCTGAATAGCACGGGCAGGATAAGGAGCTTACAGCCCAGCCCAGCCCCTGCTCCCGGAGTGCGCCCACTCGCCAGACAGAAACAGGAGAAGACCAAGAACCCGGGCTCCTAGCATCCACCCCATCTCATCTCGAGACCTTGGGTATGTTTCTTTCCTTGGATGGACCTCAGCTTTTTCATCTGTAAATGCAAGTTTCAAATCTTTTGTTTTCCTATATTGTAGTTCCTGGGCTTCCCTGGTGGCTCAGATAGAAAAGAATCTGCCTGCAATGCAAGAGGGCTGGGTTCAATCCCTAGGTCAGGAAGATCCCCTGGAGAAGGGGATGGCTACCCACTCCACTGTTCTTACTGGAGTGGGTAGAGAACTCCATGAACTGGGCAGGGTGGCGGGCTACAGTTCTTGGGGTCACAAAGAGTTGGACACGACTGAGTGACTAACACTTTCACTTTCATTGTAGTGCCTGAATCCCTTCAAAAAGCACACAGATCCTTGAGAAGAATGATACAGTTGTTGGAAAGAGACGAAGTTAGAATTCCCTCTGGTAGATAACAAAGTCTATCTGCGTGACTTTCCTGGAGTTGCTGATGTAGAGATAAGAGTAGGACACGATGGCTGGAGGTCATCACTTGGAAGTGGCTGGGGGAGAAGATGGACCAGGAGTGGGGCTAAGACACGCCTGGGGGTCTGCAGGGGTGGGAGCTCACCTGCCTACTGGGTGCTCGGGGGAGGGGTGAAAGGCCCAAGCCCTGGGATCTAGCTGATCCTGCAGACCCAGCATCAGGCTGCAAGGAGAGAGGGGCATTGTTCCCTGAGTCAGCGGCAGTGCTGTGGGGACCCTTGGGAGTGCGAGGGGGCAAGGTGGGCACACATTTGAGTGATATCTCCATGGGCAGGCCTGCAGGGCTACTCCCCACATGTCCTGAGAGCTCCACTAGAAGTCTTGGTGACCACAGACGGGGTGGCTGAGGGGCTGGGGTGACCGTGGGCTCCAGAAGTCACTGAGAGCAGGACAGAGGCAGTAGGGCCTCTCAGGACGTCTGTGCATCCCAGGCGGGGTGCCGGCTCCCCAGAGCCAGTCTGCTTCCTTTCCCCTTCCCTGGACAAACCTCAGGTGGGGTCCCAGAGGCAGCAGCCTTCCTGTCCACTGGGTGGGACCCCAAGGCCCCCCTTCCTCCTGGAGCTGGCTCAAGGCCCCACCCAGGAGACACTAAACTTCCGAGTGAGGCTGCGGGTCCTTCCAGCAGCTGCGGGTCCTTCTAGCGTGGTTTTCCAGCACTTTCTTTGAGCACATTTCCAGGAGTGCCTGCACCACACCCGAGACAAAGAAAATTCATCCCCGCCCTCCCCAGAGCCAGGGTGACGCTGTTGAAACCCGCGGGCCTGCAGGAAGGGCCTGCCAGGGACAGAGCGCCCCATTGGCTGTCTTCGGGGCAGGGGGAGGTGAGATGGAGGAGGAAAGAGGGCCTTGATCTTGCATCAGAGCAGCCTCACCCTTAAACTACCCTCATTGTTTCCAGTCACAAAGGCCAACAGGATCAGAATGTGGGCCTTCTCACTGGAGCACATGGCCCATCTAGCTACGCTCTGCGGTGCATTATAAGTTTAGGGTCTGGGCAAGTCTTGTGATTATCTCGGGAAGAACTCAATGATACTACAATCTCTCAGTCTGAGTTATAAGTGATAAACTTCATGTAACTAGTTAAAATAGATTAACTTTCAAAGGACACACTTTCTGGTTTTCCTTGTTTCACAATATACCACGTAGACCCCCTTCCCTGCCTTCCCCCCACCCGTTAGGAAGTAGTGCACACCTCCCTCAGTCTCTGAAAGGCCTTGCTCTGGGAGCATTGATCTGTCCAGTATCTGAACCTGAAATGCATAGAGGAAGGATGCAAGGGTTGGATTGGCCGACTCTGGGGCCCTTTCAAACTCATAACGCCTTGATCTTAAACTGGAGACCAAGAATGGGGTGGAATGCAAGTTTCCAGGTGGGCTGGACACTGGCTGGCGGATTCTGTCTCATCAATTTTCTTTTTCCCTAGGGACAGGAATAGCTCTGTCTATAGGTGTGGAATTCCTCTGCTTCAAGCAGCCTGAGAGGACACTTCTATGATGGAATCATTTAAGCCCCTTTCTAAAATACTTATATGAAGACCCAGAATTAGAGCTTCCCTCACAATGGACTTTCAGAAAATACACTGTAAATGGCAGTAACTAGCAATTTTACGCTTATTAATTTTCTGCCAGGTTGCGTTCTAAGTGTTTCACGGGCTTTATCTATTAATGTTGCAGCCACAACCCAATGTTGTTTTATTATTATTCACTAAAACAGGCAGGGAAAGGTCAAGAACTTCCCCAAGGAAATCCAGCTTGCATGCCAGAGCCAGAATTTGAACATTATGGAACAATCTTCCAGAAACTTAGCATTTGAACAGTACAGAACAATTAAACCAGAGACTTAGCATTCTCTGTGCAAATTCCAACTTCCCCATTACATGCTGTGTGACCTGGGACAAAATCCTTCCCATCTCTGAGACTCAGTTTCCTTTCTGCAAAATGGGGTAAGGGATGCAAGGATGCTACGACAATCAAAGGTGACAGCAGATGCCGAAGTGCTGTAGCAACACAGGAAGCAGGCAGACAACAAATAGCCCTGTTAGGGGTTTTCACTTGTCCCCGTTGCTTAGAGCATGTTGAGAAACTNTGGTTTAGAGGTGCGGGTGGCCGCTAACACCCTCACCTTTATTTCCTGTAAGAACAGTGAGGACGTGCCTATGGGTCCTTTAGGGAGTCAGAAAGGGGATGGTCAGGTTGGGTCACCCATCAGCGTCTCCAGGGTGTCTCGGGAACTTTCGGACACTTGGACCTCCCACCTTTTATCACAACAAACCAGAGTCCAATCCCCCTCTCCTAACAGGGGTGACCCCACCTGATACCCCCATGTGCCTTGCAGCACTGAACTGGGCCAAGTTCACATGCACAAATGCCCAGTACCATGTCTGCTAAGCACAGCTCCACACGAGCGGGGACAAAGCGAGACCAAGCCCTGTCTCCCCACCTGCCGCTTACTCCATGACATCTGCAACCCCTTGAAAAAGGAGCCACCTTCTCATTTCTTCCAAAATGGAGACACTCCGTATCATGGTCCCATGACTCCTCAGATGCCCCCAGATGACTGCGCAGAGACCCTCCTGTTCCATCCTTGCTCAAATCAGATGCAGGGCAATTCTAGTGACCCTCCTGTCCAGCTCCGCAACACCCCTCCCCAGACCTAGGGGGGAAGACACCGAGACGTTCCCCCAGACAGAGGAGGCGGAGCCGTGTGATTCAGGGGCGGGAGCATGTGCACCCCGGGCAAAGTTCCGAGCTGTGTGCCGTTGTGCAGAGTGGCTGAGCCTGAGCTCCTCTCCCACCTTCTCCCAACCAGCTCACATCAGTCTCCTGCTCTGACCGTGGCCACCTCTAGAAAAGCGATTCTGCCAGGCCCGGGGTCCCGGCTGCCTGTGGGAGGCACCACCCAGGAGCCCATCTTGTGAGGTCGCCTCTCCCACAGCGGTGGCGGGGGCGGCATGCTTGAGCGAACTCCATGAAAACACAGGCCTCCAAGGACTCACCCATTTGCCTTTATTTTCTCAATGCAAATCGTCACGAAATAAGTTTCTCTTTTTCCACTGTGTGGGTGGCAGGGCGCCTCTAGAGAAGTGGGCCAGGGGTCTCCCCGACCCTCCGCCCCCTGGTTCCGAGAATTCCCCAGGTGGTACCCGGGTTGCTATCCAGGCAACCACATCAAGTGCTGGCAGCCCGAGGCTTTTCCATCCCCCACCCATGAAAAGTTTCCTTTGTGATCAGTCCTAACTTGATTTCCTCTTTCCTCTGACACCTACTTGAATAAGGGATGAGGTGGTACGGTGGATGCTAAGTGAATTAGTCTCGATTCAAATGATATGAAGAAGGTGGGTTTGCATGGAACAAACACCTTTCAGCCAACACTGCTTACTCATTTTATTGGTCACAAGGACCCAGGAGGTCTCCCGAGAGCAGATTCTTTAGGCCAAAAGACAGTACTTCCACTGACTTCAAAAGCCCCACAGCCCCCAGGCTCCTTATACGGATGAGCAAGAGGGCAACAATGTGGACTTCTAGACAAACAGGTGTTCTGAGCAGGACTGTGAATGCCTGGGAATATGGATTTGCCCATCTGTTTTCTCCTCAACTAAGCTTTCCAGACTATTCCTGATTAGTTCCCAGAGACAAATATCATAAAACCCAGAGAGACAACAGGGCTTGCTGAAAATAGGACAGGTCTCAGAGGCAGATGACCTTGTTGGGTTTCTGGTATTGTCCTGCGGGGGCTGCCTGACCACAGAGAAGTCACTCAGCCTCCCACGAGGCAGGCTGTCAATGGAGATCAGAGTAATTCTTCCCCAACAGCGATGAGAGCACAGAGCAGCTACCTGATACATGTGGGTGGAAGCACTCCTTTTTTAAAATTCATTTAAGGTTATCTGATGGCACTCAGTTCAGTTCAGTCGCTCCAGTCATGTCCAAGTCTTTGCAACCCCAAGAATCGCAGCACTCCAGGCCTCCCTGTCCATCACCAACTCCCAGAGTTTACCCAAACTCATGTCCATCGAGTCGGTAATGCCATCCAGCCATCTCATCCTCTGTCGTCCCCTTCTCTTCCTGCCCCCAATCCCTCCCAGCATCAGGGTCTTTTCCAATGAGTCAACTCTTCGTATCAGGTGGCCACAGTATTGGAATTTCAGCTTTAGCGTCAGTCCTTCCAATGAATACCCAGGACTAATCTCCTTTAGGATGGACTAGTTGGATCTCCTTGCAGTCCAAGGGACTAGGCTGTGTCTAAATGGCCTTCCCCACTGCCCCCCCGGAAAAAGTTTTAAAGTGGGGATTCCGTGACTTGTTCCCAAAGCATCCCAATGAGCTCATTTTGTCTGCAAATTCTATGCATGTTTCAGACTTCAGTTTGGGGCCAGACGCAGGTGGAACAAAGTTGAGTAAGACCCAGGGAATTCCCAAAGAGCTAGGAAATGGCATATTTCCACCCTAACAAGAGAATTCAGTCACCTTGCTGTGATCTTTTTCCCCTCCCTGTTTCTAACTTTCTTACCGCCCTGACCTAAAGTGAGATCTCACTGGCAGAGGTGGTAACACAAACCCAGACACTGCTCAGACCCCTCTCTCTGCAAGGTGGAAAGAATGCTAAACTGTGTATTTACATAGCATCAAGAGTGCTGCCCAGGTGGGTGGAAAGAGGGGTGGGTGGGGCTCTGGGGAGGAAGAAGGGGCAGGCAGTCTCAGAGCCAGGGGACTACTTCTCAGTGAGTGGTGCTCAGACCACCTGCCTCAATCCCCTGGGTAACCATCTAAAATGCAGATTCCGGGGCTTTCCTGGTGGTCCAGTAGCTAAGACTCCATATTCCCAATGCAGGGGACCCAGGTTCAATCCCTGGTCAGGGAACTAGTTCCCACATGCCCCAACTAAGCGTTCACATGTCACAGTGATAACCAGACACACCCAAATAAATAAATAATTTTAAAAATTCACATTTTGGGGCCACTCTAGACCTGCTCATCAGAATCCAGGGATGGTGGGAGGGGGCAGCATGCCTGATTTCCTACGAGCCTCCTGGTGCCTCTTAAGCTGCCTGAAGCTTGCAGAGCACAGATCTGCGGCCACACCAGCATGCAAGGAGCAAGAGAGGAGAAGCTAGCCTGTCTCTCTCGTGTCTCTCTGTCTTTGTTTGTAAAAAGGGGAAATTCAAGTTACTTGGTGCTTATATGCACCAGTTCTGAGGCCACATACTTTAGACACATCAACTCTGGATTCTCACCTAGAGCTGAGGTTCATCCTTATTAGCATCTCCACTTGGCAGCTGAGGAAACTGAGGGATGAGATGGTTCAGTTAGTTGCCCGAGGCCATACGGCTGGGATTTGGGAAGCCAGTGGCCTGAGTCTAGAGTTCCCCTACCACCCCGACATTATATGCCTGGAGGGAATGGACTTACTAAAAGGACAGGTGTTCCCTAGGATGAGGGACAGTGTGGTCACCAGATCAAATGACACAGACACGCAAGTGGCCTTGTGAAAGACAGACAGAAACCCATGTCAGATCTCTGACTAGAGGCACATTTCCCACCCGGTCTCACTGACTGCTCTGCCGGTACATACGATGGCTTTAGGATGAGCGTCATTCAACTTTTACACTGAACCTGTAATATTTGTACATTTCATGGATACCATACAAATTATGACCAACCCATCAAACCTGACTTCACATTGCTTAGAACAGGATTAAAGATTTTTTTAAGTAAATTAACATTAAAAAAAAAAAAAGTAGGCTCAGAGGGCTAGTGTTCCAGCATACAAGGAGTTCCCTGGTGGCTCAGATGGTAAAGAGTCTGCCTGCAACACAGGAGACCCAGGTTCAGTCTCTGGGTTGGGAAGCTCCCCTGGAGGAGGGCATGGCAACCCACTCCAGTATTGTTGCCTGGAGAATCCCCATGGACAGAGGAGCCTGGCAGGCTGCAGTCCATGGGGTCCCCAGACTTGGACACGACTGAAGCGAATCAGCAGGCACACAGTGTAGGTGGTGCTCAGCTGTGACCAGGAGAGCAGGCGGTCAAGAGCAGAGTCTGTGATCGCTGCTGTTAGGTCACCTGGTTCTGAAACTAGGCCCTCAACTTGCTGGTTGTGTTTTTTTGGCAAGACTCTCCACCTCAATGTCCCATCCGAGAGCTTCAGAGTCTGCTCAGTCCCACACTTGCCCATCTAATCGACAGAGAAGTCAAAACCTCTCTGGGCCATTGGGTCCCACTTTCTGGCCCGTTACAAAGGATCCACAGGCACAAGTGTCCCGTGATGACCAAGAGAACTCAGGAGACCCGCTGTCAGGCCACTCTGCCCAGCCCTGTCTCACTGTTTAGGTGTGTGTTGGGGCCAGGGGTATTTCCTGTGAAAGATAACTAAAAGTAAGACCTTCATTGACTCCTCCATAGGCCACGAGTTTGAACATGACTCAAGGGAATGCAAAACAAGAAGCTGAGCTCACTAAGCTGGTTAACTCCTGTCCCACCATCTGCACTGAGTAGCTTTGTGTAAACTCTGAAGCCACAGTTAAATCAGCTTTTGTCCCAATTCGTCATGAGTCCAAGGTCAACTGGGCAGAGCTTGGTAACTAAGTCCCAAGATGAGCAAAGTGGCTTCGTGACCTCATCATGAGCTTGGCAACCCCCATGCTCTCCCCTGAACATGTTTCTGAAACTCCTCCAGCCTTGCTTTCTTCACCTTTTAAATAAGAAGATGAAAGTGAAAGTGAAAGTCACTCAGTCGTGTCTGATGCCTTGAGACCCCATGGACTATACAGTCCATGGAATTCTCCAGGACAGAGTACTGCAGTGGGTAGCCTTTCCCTTCTCCAGGGGATCTTCCCAACCCAGGGATCAAACTGGGGTGGGTCTCCTGCATTGCAGGCAGATTCTTTACCAGCTGAGCCACCAGGGAGGCCCAAGAATATTGGAGTGGGTAGACTATCCCTTCTCCAGTGGAACTTCTCAACCCAGGAATCAAACTGGGGTGGGTCTCCTGCATTGCAGGTGGATTCTTTACCAGCTGAGCCACCAAGGAAGCCCAAGAATACTGGAGTGGGTAGCCTATCCCTTCTCCAGTGGATCTTCTCAACCCAGGAATCAAACTGGGGTGGGTCTCCTGCATTGCAGGCGGATTCTTTACCAATTGAGCTATTAGGGAAGCCCAAATAAGAATATATGTTCCATATATTTATCATGTTGTATTGGAGCCAAGAAAGTAAAGAATGCCTGCTTTTGCAAGATGGTTATACATGTGATCTACTAAAGGTTTTCTGCATTTTAAAAGAAATAATAGGCCTTACCTGGTGGTCCAGTGGCAAAGACTCAGGGCTCTCAATGCAGGGCCCTGGGTTTGATCCCTTATCAGTGAACTAAACCCCACACCCCACAACTAAAAGATTCTTCATACTGCAACCAAGACCAAATGCAGCCAAATAAACTAAAAATTTTTTTGTACTTGGATTGTAATTTTCCTATGCAGCTAATATGGATTTCTCTCAATGGCTAAGGCCATTGAAATTCATACAGTAAAAAATTAGTTTGTATTGAAATGCAAAAAAGCACAGATACTCTTTTTAGTTACTAGTTATGTCTCCGAGACTATTAATATTATAAATATAGCCTTGTGGTTAGGATTTACTAAACCTACACATCAGTAAATTGTACTTGTTTATACAACTGAAAAACAAACAAAAAAATGAATGATAATGCTACTCTAAGGAATAATAATGCAAAAAAAGGGCCTGTCCTCTTGTGACCAAGTAATATTTGTGGCTAGTAAGTTCTGCCTTGGTCTCCTTCCGCTTTTGGATTCATTTCCTATTTTACACTTTTGTTCAGTGTGTTTAATCTGACTCATTTTTGCGTTCAGCTATTAGCAAATATTTGGTCTCTTGAACTGCATCTTCTGTTCTCACCAAATGGTGTTTATTTTTAGAGGATTAGAATATTTTTAAATTTATGGGACTAGAGGTTTTGCAAAATTCAGAACACTACTGGCTGAGACTGGCCTGGGATCACAACAGATGATAACCTCACCCCCTGCCATAAACACGATACCAGCTACCACTGACTGAGGCAGGCTCTGTTCATACACTTCCTCATGAATCCTAACCTGATCCGAGAGTTGCAGTGTAATAGTTCCCATTTTAATTCATGAAGAAATCAAGCTCAGATGAGTTAAAAATAAATCTCTCCCCAACTCACAGAACAATTATGCAGAGGAGGTGGAATTTAAGCCCGGTCTGATTGACTTCAAAGCCAGTCTTCTCTTCTGAAAGCTCTCCCTGGATTTCTTCTTTGTCTGCCCAGCATGCATCTCATCACTTAATTCGGTTCCTTATCTTGAGTCTGCAATAATCCTGTCTGCTTCCTCTGAGCAACTCTTCCCTGTATCCTTCATTTATCTGACTTAATTCAAATGCTCTGCCCTCCACAAAGCTAGGGACTACAGAAGTCCATAATCCTATGTTTGAGCTTTATGAGCAAACTTAAGTTTCCTATTTTGCATTAATTTCACCTTAGGGACCAAAGCGCATGGAGACTTAGGTGTGATTCTAGCCCCAGACCTTACTTAAAACAGCTGCCCTTCCACAAAAGTACAAACCAAACTCTATCTCCCCCTGACTCTGCCTTCTGGTTTTCCAGTGCTGGGGAAACAAGGTGATGCGGTGGGCCTAAAACCCCTCACAAAAGACCAAGCAAGGGCCGTGACCTTGAAACCAAAGCTCAGACTCAAAGTTTCTCAGTGATGTTTAAGTGTCACAGCTATCAAAAAACATCATTATTACGGAAATTCCACAGGAAACTCAACTTGTGAAATTGAAACCCTCCAGCCCCTGAAGCCTGTTTTCCCCTCCTTGAAACACTTTTTTTGTAAAGGGATTTTGTTTTTGTTTCTGTTTTTAACATTAAGAAAAGACGGTTGCTCTGTTCCACAGCCTTAATCTTGAATCAGAGATCAAAGTCCTGGCTCCTCCTGTAGACATACAGCTTGTTTCAAGGTTCCATCGCTGTCACAGACAACAAAGCTGTGCATCTCATTTTCACGCTTGTTTTTCAAAACGGTCTTGTTCCGTCACCGCACCCCCACCTCCTACCATCCTGCTTGCCACAAATCAGGCTCCCTTCTCCTGGACCCACGACGGCAGTTTTCCAAGGCCTAGTAGCATCAAGACCTTCTCACGTGTTCGTTTGATAAGTCTGCCTTGAGCATCCCAGGCTGGGTCCACAAGACTGCTCCTCCTGGAGTTCATGGCCACTCCCGGATGGTCACACATACAACACATAGAACCCCAGCTCACTGCCTCAAAGGCAAAGCCCAGGGCCGGAGAAGCAGGACCACAGGAAGGCTGGGCTCCTGAGCATCAGGTGACCTCTGAGTCGACAGAGGCGCGAGGGATGAGAGAGGGGAGAGCAGAGTGTGGTCCAGGAGGAGGGAACAGCCTGTTGACTGGCTCTGCAGATGAATAATCTGGCCAGCTGGGAAAAACACAGCGGCCCATCTCAGAGCATCGCAGGCAGTGGAGACCCTGTTACTAAGTGGTCCTTCCACAGTTGGGGGCTGTCAATCTAAGAGGAACAGATTTCCGTCATGAAGGCATTTTCCAACCCCTCATTTTCCTAAGTAACCCACATCCTGGAAGGGAAAATGTGACCACACTCAGAGCTGCGAATCAGCCTCAAAACCAGGACGATTTACCAGCATCTGGACAAACTTATGCACCGGGTCTGGCTTCCTGGCACGATGCCTTCCTCAGTCCCCTACCTAACATTCTACCTGCAGTTTTGTGCCCTTTTTCTTAAAGAGGACCTCCAGATCTGCAGAGGTTTCATGTCCCACAGAGTCTGGCACCACCCCTTGTTAGAACTCGGGACTTGGGGCATGAAGTCCAACTGTAGCGCTACCACTAATTGTTGCACCGGGTCTGGGCTGCACGAGGGAAGAACTCTTTCTTGATTCAGCAAAGCGGAGTGTGACGGAGGACGCCCCACAGGTGCAGGGAGGGTCAGAGACCTCACAGGTCAGCCTTCCTTGGGGACTCCGCTCCTTCTCATGAGCCCTCCCCCACTCCAATGACCACGGCCACCATGAGCCACTTTTGGTTTTCATCTCACACGCAGGGACACTTGTTCTTACAGGGTGTGTTGTGTGTGACTCAGCTTCCCCAAGTGAACAATCCATCTGAGGACACTGTTCCACGGCCATCACTCATTTCTCATTTATTCTTACTCATCCTCACACTTAAGCTCTCTTTCAACTTAGTCCGATGGGGACTATGTGAGTTGGAGGCTATAAGACAGATGGGCTGGGAGATGTGAGACTATGTGAGATGGAGACAGATGGGCTGTAAGGGACAGGGGCTAGAGGTTCCAGCACGAAGTCCTCTAGATTCTAGAAGGTGGCCACCAAGCCTGCCTGGGGTGAATGAGGCAGGGAATGACCCCTCCTTCCATGACTGTTGTATTCTCTAGAATATGAGTCCCATGACAGCAGGGAGACTTGGCTTGCTTTGTTCACCATGCTTGGCCCACAGTAGTGGCTCAATAAATAATTGGTGAATGAATGAATAAATAGTATGTTACCTAGAATTTTGAGTTCAGATGCCCGGCCAGCAAACAGACTAATAAATGCAACATCACAGCAAACAAAAACTGTCTTTCCCAATTTGCTGTTGTTATTGTTCAGTCACTAAATCATGTCTGACTCTTTGCGACCCCATGGACTGCAGTACGCCAGGCTTCCCTGTCCTTTACTGTCTCCCGGAGTCCGCTCAAACTCACGTCCATTGGGTCGATGATGCCATCCAACCATCTCATCCTCTGTTGCCCACTTCTCCTCCTGCCCTCAATCTTTCCCAGCATCAGAGTCTTTTCCAGTTTGTAGGATATGCTATTTCCCCGAAGATGTACCCTGATATTACCCTGTAGCTAAGATACCTGAATTATGGTAAATCACTAAGGCTGTGAAACAAGGCTTTGCTTAGTGACAAAAAGAAAACATACATGCTATCAGTCTATCTTTAGTCCATAGTAAGCTGTACTAACCTCAGCCAGAATGAACCAAAGAGCATGCTTTCCTTTTCAAAACTGCACCGGAATTACTTTCAACATATGTATGATGAGTACTTCATTTTTTTCCTAACTTCCCACCAGCAAAGGTCCCTGTTAAGTAGATTTCTGACTTGGCACCTTACATTCTATGGGGAAGAAGGGATTTGTTGAGTTTCAGAGTTAATAACCTCCTAGTCCTGGTGGGTCCCCAGAACTCATGGGGCCTAACCCTGACACCTCACCTCAATAAATTACAGATATGGAACTCGTAAGCCCCAAGGAGGGTACCTAAAGCCATGGTAATAAGACAGGATGTTTTCACAGCATCTCATCATTCATGGGTGTTGCTATATACTTTCATCTTATCTCACAAAAATCCTGGAAAGAGGAGTTATTAGCCCTATTTTAAAGATGGGAAAATGGAGGCTAGTAGGCATTCCAGGACTCACCCAGGAGTATATGGATCAGTAGACACCAGGGAACACCCTGGAGTCAGACCTTGTGACCTCAGCTCAAAGATCTCTGCATCCCCATTTCCCAGAGGAGAATGTCCAGGTCAGAGCAGGAATGAGCAGGAGAGTAGGTCACCTGACTCACCATTACTGAAGAGAGGAGGACCAACTAAAAATTGCTGTTTCAAAACAATCAGCTGCCTTTTGCTGCGAAGTCCCCAGGAAGGTCTCACCTCTGCCCC
>SJYQ01001839.1:1234877-1259542 GCA_006410935.1 Redunca redunca | reverse complement strand
ACCCCCCACCCACCCCGCTTGGTTTTGTTTCCCCAGAACTGGACAGTAACTTTCTGGCTGTGCTGAGCGACTACCCATCTCCTGACATCAGCCCCCCGATATTCCGCCGTGGGGAGAAACTGCGTGTGATTTCTGAGTGAGTGAGCTTTCCAAAACTTTTATGATGCCCCCAAAGAACGCGATGCTGGTGGGAGTTGTTAGATTTTCTCCATGGTTGTCCGGTTCCCCATGGGCCCTGGTCCTGTTGTGAGGTGGGAAAGTTGGCCCAAACAGTGGGCCTCCAGGCTTAATCCTCCTGACTGCTGCTGGTGCTCTAAAACTTCTTTCCCTGGCTCCTAGTTGCCCAATGGATAAAACTGAAATTTCTTAACTTGGCTTTTGAGACCCTTTATGATCCAGCTTCTATTTCTTATGTTGGCCTCATCTCCCCCCAACACGGGCAAGGTTGAGGTTATACATTAATGCAGACTCAGGAAGAGGACTCAGGGATCTGGGGGGAAAAAAAAGAAAAACTTCTGATGATAAACAGAAAGGTATTGCCTTCTGACCTGTTGTCTCTTTTAGATTTGAAAAAGGCTGTAGAAGACATAGGGGCTCTGAGCCCCTTTTATTTAGATCCTCACTGATGTAGACATGTGAAACTGTCTTGGTTACATCTCAGGGTCTAATTCAGCAGAGTAAACATTTAATTTTTAAAAAGCCTCCAACCATGGAAGATAAGCTAGAAACATCAGCTGCTGATCCCTGAAAGGTGGCTATTGCCAGCACATGGGAAGACTTTCTGTTTAGATCAAAATGGGGGGATATACTTAAAAACTAAATTTTTGTGGGAGAAAGTCTAGTTAATGTGGCCAACGACAGACCTTAAAAAAGGAACATCCCAGTGCACCTGGGATTAAATCTGATTTTTCTGTTCATTCATTCAATCACTCACCACTTCCCCAGTCACTCTTTTCTATTTGTTCTTATCCTTCTAGTGAAGGGGGCTGGTGGAAAGCCATCTCTCTTAGCACCGGTCGAGAAAGTTACATTCCTGGAATATGTGTGGCCAGAGTTTACCATGGGTGAGTACCTTTCTAAAATAGCATCAATAAAGCACGATCTCTGTGAGAGTGTGGGCTTCCCTGTGGCTCAAACAAAAAAGAAACTGCCTGCAATGCAGGAGACCTGGGTTCAATCCCTGGGTTGGGAAGATCCCCTGGAGAAGAGAAAGGCTACCCATTCCAGTATTCCTACCTGGTGAATTTCATGAAGAGAGGAGCCTGGTGGGGTAACAAAAAGTTGGATATGACTGAGTGACTAAATTTCATTTCTATGAGAGTGCATAGAGAGATCCCAGCAGGGGACACTGGAAAGGAAGGTGTCAGTTCAGTAGGGTCACTTCTAATCTTACCTCAGTCTCTAAGGACAGGGGTGTCCTTAGGTTAACCCTTTCTCTCTCTGAGACTCAATTTCTCCATTAGGAAGATGAATAACAGACCTCGCAGGTATAATGTGATGTTGCGATAGCAATAAGGATTCAGGAACTGTGATCACAAGAGGCAGCAGACGAAAGTCAGCCAATCTGAGGCACAAATCCAGAGACTCTCACTTAGTGGCTGTATGACAAGTGGGCAAGTATCAGCTTTCTATCCCTACTCATTAAATTGAGAGCATAGTATAGAATGATAGGAATAATGATCTATAGTAATGGGACCAGAGTCTGGGGCTGTTAGGAGAATGAGATGACACACAGACTCTTGGAACTGGGCCTGGTGTTGCCACCAGTTACTCAGCACATACTGTGGGTGCGCGGGAGCTCAGTCATGTCCAACTCTTAATGAGCCTATGAATGTTAGCCCACAGGTTCCTCTCCCCATGGGATTCTCCAGGCAAGAATACTGGAGTGGGCTGCCATGTTCTCCTCCAGGAGATCTTCCCAACCCAGGGATCAAACTCAGGTCTCCTGAGTCTCCTGCATTATCAGCTGGATTCGCTACCACTGAACCACCTGGGAAACCCACTCGATACAGACGAGCCACATTCCTGTCCAATCATATCCAGCATGTGGAGAACATGCTGCCAAAAATGCCCACACACCCACCCTGACAAGTGGAGAAGTCACGCAGAAAAGAAGCCCCTTTAAATAGCAGAGCATGTAGATGAGAAAGCAAAGATGTTTCTCTCCGCTGCAGTCATACAGAAGAGGCCACGGGACATGACAGGCGGCCCTGGTGGCCAGCACGCCCCAGCCAGGACAGGTGTGGCTCAGCCTGGCTTCCACTGTGGGGCCTTGGAAAAAAAATTCCTCAGCCTCCATGAACCACAGTCTCCTTGTCTGTCCAGCTACCAAGGCCAGAACCTGGCATATAGGACGGGAGAAAGGAACTCCACTTTTCACTTAAGGGGTCCAGAAATAACTTCCTTACAGTCAGAGAAAGACTCTGCAAGCCACCTGCTCACCTGGGGAAGCAGAGCAAACTGCTAAGTTTTTTGAAGCGTGGAACCCAGTGCATTTCATTCAGTGTTACTGATTCTGATGATGAATATCAAGACTTGTCCCTGTGCTGAGGATGACAAAGCTGAGCAGAGGAGGGGCGGTGGTGGCTACGAGAGTTACTTCCTGAAAGAGACATGAGTCATGTAACTCTGATCAGCTGTGTGTCATTGATCCATCTATGCACTCAGCCATCAGCCATCAGCACCTTCATGCTGAAGAGGCAGTGCTGAATGCCGGCATGAGTAGGGACGAGGGCTGAAGAACCCAGATGAGTAAGATGCAATCCTGACCCTACAGAGCTTCCGTTATTACAGGTGCAAGAATGTCCTGAAAACACAGAGCAGGAAGAGAGGGGATGCAGCATGATGGCCATGGAATTGGAAAAATGCAGCCCAGTTTAGCGGTGTCCACTGTGATGTGGGTGCTCATTTGCTCAGTCGAATTCAATTCTTTGTGACCCCATGGGCTGCAACTGCCAGGATCCTCTGTCTATGGGATTTCCCAGGCAAGCATACTGGAGTGGGTTGCCATTTCCTACTCCAAGGGTGGGTCACTTCAACAAATTACTTAATCTCGCTGACCTTCAGCATCCTCATCATTGAGACAGAGAGTGTGCTCTTGACCTTAGGTGATTGATACAAAGGTTAGATTTCAAGTGCGTGACACGCTATGGGCCCATAATTAGTATTCATGCATGGATGTCATTATTGCCATTGTTTTATTATCTTCATTTTTATAAGTGAAATTTCATGAAAGGACTTGAAATGATGAATGTTTATCACATATGCTAAAACAAATTAATATGCCACGCATCACAGAGAACTAAGGGAACAGTTGAAATATTTGCCCCAATATGGCATCACCATGATCTTACCAACAAGAGCACTCTTGGAGACCAGCACATAAGTAAAGCGGTATCTGATGTTACGTCTGCGGGTTTCTCACACGTGGTGGGAAGCCTCATCCAGCCCTGCCAATGGCCTGCTTTCATGCCATGGGGAATATTAAAGGGTGAGAAACAGTAAAATGTTAATACTCCCACAACACTCGCTCATCCAGACGTGATCAAAAGCCAGGGCCCGTTCACTGAAACCCAGCATCAATTAAGAAGGGATGGATGACTGCTTCTGAATACACAGTGGTTCTGCAAAACCAGTCAGCGCCCTTCACTCCAGAACACAGATTCCTTTGTGCCCCCCAGCTGCTTTCTAAAGCATGTTCAAAGTGCCCGTTTCCCTCTGAAGGTGAACATTCCATTGGAAAGCTGGGCTACAGTATTATAACTATTTTGTTTTTAAGAGTGAAGTGAAAAAAAAAGGCACAGAAATGCACGGACATGCATCATGCAACGACAGCTGAGTTTAAAAACGTGTTGAAAAGGAGAAAACAAGAAGGAAACAGAACATATGCAGGGTGGGGCGTCGGGTGGTGAAATCAGGCACCGCCATTTCTTTCATTTTCTTTCTTTCTTTCTCGTGTTGACTAATTCTTTCATGGCTATATACCAAGCTTAATAACCTGGACACCCATGTAAGCAAGACAAAACCCCAAGCGACAGGCATGGTCCCTGCCCCCGCAGATGGAGGAGCTGAGTAGTCAGAGTACAAGGAACATAGACATTAAATAAACTACCAAAAAGGTCCCTTATCATGTTTTAAGATGCTTTTATATAATACGGAATGGGTAAATGCAGCTGGCATTTGAGAAACAGGATGAGAAAGATGCTGTGTGCCTCTCCGTGTCATTATTCAAGGTAACACCTGTCTTGCAGTGGGTACTCAGAACTATTTGAAAGATTAAAAGAATGAAGGAATGAACCATTGATCGCCTTGCTCTTTTTTTTGTTTGTTTTTTAAATCCCAACAGCGGGTTTTATGTTAGCTGGACCTGGATCATTTCTGCACGCCTCCTGTCCTTTGGTGGGGAGGGTACATTCAGCGCACTCATGGCTGTCTTTCTTGTCTTCAGTTGGCTGTTTGAAGGGCTGGGCAGAGACAAGGCTGAGGAGCTGCTGCAGCTGCCGGACACAAAGATTGGCTCGTTCATGATCAGAGAGAGTGAGACCAAGAAAGGTGAGCAGCCTTAAACCCATCCTTCCATTCGGGGATCAGAAAACAAGCTTTGCTCTGAGCTGACTCATGCATCACCCGGCTCAGGTTCCCTTCCTCCCACGATGCACGCGAATCAACCCGTGCGGTGAGCTCTCAGAAGCCCGCACACAGGCAGTGTGGCCAGCACTGAAACCAGGGCACTGCAGCCAGGCTGCAGGGAGCTGGTGGGGCACTGGCTCAGGCTCTGACCCACGCCAGGCCTGGCAGACTACCACTGCAGACTTTCCCAACAACTGAGAAAAGATGAAAACGCCAGTGGGCAGTGCCCGGGCCAGAGAGGATATGGGCTGCAAAGCTCTGTGACTGGGGCAAATCATGTACTTCTCTGACCTCAGTTTTCTCATCTGTGAAATGGAGAGGAAACCTCTTCCTTGTGAGATTGTGGTGTGATTCAAATGTAATATTTGTTGTGCTCTCACGACACAGCAGACCTTCAGTCTCAGTCCCTGCTGTGCTCTACAATGAAATCAGGCAGCTGAGAGGATTGGGACGAGCAGATTCACCAGGGCCTTCACCACCGTAATCTTCATACATCCTATGCACTAAGTAATTCAGTGAAAAAGAAATAGCCCGGCTTTGCCATGGTTCAAAGCAAGAGTCTCCAACCCTAGTTTGGCCTGTATGAATCACTAAGAAGTCACCTCCTTTCTCTAAGCCTCTTTTCCTTTCTCTATAGCATGGGATTAACAATGGGAATGTGTTTGGCAGGTGTCTGGAATAGGTGGTGGTGGTTTAGTTCGCTAAGTCATGTTCGACTCTCACGACCCCATGGACTATAGCCTGCCATGGTCCTCTGCCCAGGGAATTCTCCAGGCAAGAATACTGGAGTGAATTGCCATTTCCTCCTCCAGGGGATCTTCCCGACCCAGGGATCAAACCCGGGTCTCCTACATTACAGGCAGATTCTTTACCAACTGAGCTACAAGGGAAGCCCTTCGAGGGAAATCTGGAATAGAGTATGCATAAGCTCACAGAAGCCAAACATTAATAGCTGGGGGCTACTCAGACTAACAGAATTAATATTAACTTCTTGAATATAAAAAATAGCTCCAAGATCTCAGCCTGTTTCTTGTACACCCACCATCAAAGAAGAGAAAATGTGGTTTCTGAGACTATCTCCCATGCGCTTATTAAGCACCAGAGCTACCTGGTACTGGATGGAGCCTTCCAGTTAAATGAGCATCAGCTTTCCTCTGTGGAAGCAGGGACCTTCTGTGTGATATAATGAAGAATCCAGGACCAACCTTTTTTCTTAAAAAACCTAAATATGCAGGGTGAGAGCAAAAGCAAAGCAGAGGCGAAACTTCCTGTTCAGGTCCCAGGGGGTCTCCTGAGGCAGGAGACCCAGACCCAGGCAGGGTCAAGAGGTGGTGGGGAAGGACCCCAAGTGTAGCTGCCAGAGCTGATCTAAAAATAGACTGAGCCGCAGCATGGGTGGGGGCAGCAGGCTCTGCTCCCTCGGGTATGCAAAGTTCTCGTAAGTTTCCACCTGCAGCTCTTGAACTGCTCGCTGTCCTTTCAGTCCTTGTTGCCATTACCGGAAGACACATGCTGAACTGACGGAGAGGGCGGGCCTGGGAGAGCAAGGGATGCTGGCCACTACAGAGGCCTGCTGCAGGAGGACAAAGGTCCCACTCGCCTCGGGGCGGCCACTTCTGAGCTGCGTGCCTCCAGCCATCTCACTCTGAGTCTCAGTTTCTCCAGCTGTAACAGTACCCGAGGACAATACCTCCCAGGTTCTTTCTGAGAATCAACAGAGAGGTTGCTATGAAATAGCTCAGCCCCTGACCCAGCATATGCAAGCCAAAATTCCCCACTCACTGCCTTGTGAGTCTTTTTCCTCCCGGAACCCTAGAAGACAGAGCAAGGAGGACCCGTGTGTGTGTGTGTGTGTGTGTGTGACTCAGTCATGTCCGACTCTTTGCAAGCCCGTGGACTGTATCCCACCAGGCTTCTCTGTCCGCGGAAATCTCCAGGCAAGAATACTGGAGTGGGTTGCTATTTCCTACTCCAGGGGATCTGCCCAATCCAGGGAAGGAACTCACATCTAATGCACTGCAGGCAGATTCTTTACCATCTGAGCCACCAGGGAAGCCCAAGAACCCTTACACATGACCTAAGCTCAGTTCTCTCACTTTCCATTTGAGGAAGTGGAGGCTAAGAGAGGTGCAGACACTCACCCAACGTTCTACTCCAAGCTCCCAATGGGTGGGTGGGGTTCCATCCCTACTCAGGGAACTAGATCCCACATACCACAACTTAAGAGTTTGCATGCTACAACTTAAAAAAAAAATCTTGCATGCTGCAGCAAAGATCAAAGATCCCATGAGCCACAACTGAGACTCAGTGCAGCCAGATAAAATAAATACATGAATATTTTTGAAAAGAAATTTTAAAAAGAGCATTGCAGTACGGTTATTGCAACTGGACTGCTCAAATACCATGTTCCTGGAGATTCTAAAGAGAGAGCTGCATCCAAACAGATGAGGCTCGAGCAGTTGTTGCTCAAAACACAAGAGCGTGTATCTGGGTACCATGGTCGTATCACAAGGCTGAGAAGGTCTCTCCGCCTCCGCGGTGGTGGGCTCCTTAGCTGGTGGCCCTGGGGTGATGACCTGTCCTCCACTCCCTGCAGGTTTTTATTCCCTCTCAGTGAGACACCGGCAGGTGAAGCATTACCGAATCTTCCGTCTGCCAAACAACTGGTATTACATTTCCCCGAGGCTCACCTTCCAGTGCCTGGAGGACCTGGTGAATCACTATTCCGGTAAGAAACACTCCACCAAGACCGACGCATGACATCTCTCTTGGCTCACTGCCTAACCCCCCCACCCCAACTCCAGGCACTCAGTCTAGGCTGCTCCCCTAGACCTGCCTGGTGATTTACTTTGCTCTCTTGTCCATCCTGCCTTCTTCAAGTGCTCTTTTCTCAGTAATTCAGACTGCAGATTTCAGGCTAAAACAGACTGAATGTGAATGCTAAGTACGTAAAATGCAGCCAACCTCAACTTCATCCTCTCTCTGCCTGTAAGTGAAATGAATCAGGACACTCCTACAGTCAAAACCACAGATGGTCTGCACTTCCTTAAGTGGGTTGTACACTTGGGCCTCTGGGGCTTTGCTCTGAAATGCCCTTCATTTCCCCCTTTCTGCATGTCAAAGTCCTCATCGACCTTCAAGGCCAACAGGAAGCCAGCTCTGTGATGAAGCCCTCGGAGTTAGAAGACAAATGGGCTGTTTTTTCTCTGCTCCCCTGGCATGCCAGGTGTTTTTCTCCCTAGAATTCTGGGCGTTCCGCCTGGTGACCTAGTTAAGTGTCTACTAGCCTGTGTTTCTCAACAAGCTCTTAGAAACAAGGGATTATACTTCATTCATCTGAACGTCCTTCCTGGGCCTAGGAGACAGGTCCAAGCGTGCCATGCTGACCGGAGCATCCTCCAAGACGGCGGATGCGGAGCGGGGTTTGATGGAGATGACAGGTGTAGTGCATAGAGTCGGAAGAGGAACTCTGAGTTAGACTGACCTGAACGCCAGGTCAGGAGTTAAGAGTTTCACCCTATGGAAAAGGGAGAAATGGTATTAAAAAAAAAAAAAGTGGCTAAAAGCTGGCTCTGAACCCCTCTTGTGTTCAGATCCCAGATCTGGGCAACCTTGGGCTGGCAGTTCACCTTTGAGCCCATTCTTCTCTGTGCCATGCAGACGCTAAGTGTTCCTACCCTGAAGACACAGTGGGAGTGCACCGGGTTGGCACAGGAAAAATGCAGATGAGGGCGCCCCAGACATAAATGGGGGCTCCTGCTAGTGAGCCACCGCGTGAGCCGCTGTTCCCTGACCAGGAGGGCGCCCTCCTCCCCGCTTCTACCATGTGAGAGAAAGGAAGACAGAAGCCGCTTTCACCGCACAAGCATCTTCCCCCTTCCATGTTCTGGATGCCTGAACCCAAGCCCTGGATTCTTTAGGATGTGTGATCCTGAAGGGCCTTTCAAGGTGAAAGGAGGCATCCATGGCACTGGGTTATCATACCTGGCCTGTGAGAAGGGCAGGTCAGGAAGAAGGAATGGTCACTTGGGAGACCCACGGCCAAACTTGCCTCTGGGCTCTGAGTTCTTGGGTGAAGACCTCCACCTCGTGGAGCCCACTTCACTGTTCATGGAAGGTGGATGAGAGCGGCCCACGATTCTTGAATATGACAGCTCACGCAACGTGTCTATCTGAGCTTGGCACATGGCGGGTGCAAAATAAATGATAGAGCAAATATTACTCCCATGACACCTGAGCACCTAGCAGCGTAGCTAAAAATGAAAGAGGAAGGGAGTCCTGGAAGCAGTCAGCTTTTACTGATCACGAGTCGAAGTTGGTCGTGGTATTTGGCTTTTAATAAGAATCATCTGAGAGGTGTGGAGACCATAAGTTTTGCATAGACAAAAGCAAACATGAAAAGGATGCTGGCCTGGCAGAGATGTTTACAGAGCAGGAGGTCCATGAGGCTTTCCTGCCGTGAACCCCCGACGATCGCATGGCAGCACAGAAGCGTGCCTTCCGAAAAAGCGCCCCAGGTCACTGCACCAGCACAGGGGTCGAAGCCAGCAGTCCCCTCTGCGAGTGACTGAAAAGGGTCTGGGGCCCTGCAAGGATTCTGGTACCTTCAGGACCCCATGGTGGGAGTAACGTGGCCAATTTACATCCCACCACGTTCTTCCTAAAGGCGCAGAATCTGAGAAAGCATGCAATCAGGGGTGTGAACAGACTTGTTTTATGAGTCACTTGTATTTATTATCCCAGTACCTTTGGGCAAATTATTTAATAACTTAATAATTATTCAATTCTATTATTATTCAAATTTGCTATTATTGAATTTAATAATTTTGGAGCCTCGGTTTCTGTATCTATGAAGTGAAAGTGAAAGTGTCAGTGGTTTAGTTGTATCCGACTCGTTGCAACCCCGTAGCCCACAGGCTCCTCTGTCCATGGGATTTTCCAGGCAAGGATACTGGAGTGGGTGGCTATTCCCTTCTCCAGGGGATCTTCGTGACCCAAGGATAGAATCTGGGTCTCCTAAATTGTAGGCAGATTCTTCACCATCTGAGCCGATAATTTTGGAGCCTCAGTTTCTGCATCGATAAAATGGGGATTAAAATGCCTCTTACAGGATTATCGTTAGGACCAAAAAAAATAATCATGCCTGTGACTGGCTGTGACCTTGAGCTCATGACTTGACCCCAAGGTCCTTGGGTTCTTCATTCCCCAAACGGGTACACAGTACCAACAGCCAGAGCAGTTCGGGGCTCCCTGAACTGACAGCTGCCAGGCTCACTCAGCATGGGGCTGAGGCTATGTGTTCAGAAGTGCCAGTTCTCTTCTTTGCCAAAACCTATGTTTCACCCTAAGCATTAACCTTTGTAGGGAAGGTGCTGTCTACCGCCGCTGGTTTCTTTCATCTTTGTGTCTAACTTGGTGTCCCTCGCCTCCTAACCTGTGAGGTCGTTTCAATTTCCAGCCCGTGACAGGTAATTATTTCAGGTTCACATCTAGTTAAGCTCCCTGTAACCTCAGGGTCCACTCTTACATTCCTCAGTGCATGCCAGCGTGGGTGGACATCTGAGTCCACGGTGAAAGTCACGCGGATGCGAAGCATTACTGACAGTCGCTCTCTGACTTGATTCTTCAGCTACAATTCCCCCGTTCTTTGTTCTTTGGCAAGGACATCCCAAGAGCTCTATCAATGTGATGGAGACAGAGCCCAGCAGAGGGGGTGCTGTGCTTCCTAAACCCTGGTGATGGGCGGTCTCGAAGCTGGTGTGGCTGCATCCGGGCAGACACTTCATCTCCCACAGGACATGAGACCCACTGGGCTCTCCATCCTCAGTAGGGCCACAGAGAATCTCCTGCATCTGTGAGAACATCCGAGCACTGCAGGCTCGAGGCTGTCTCATGATGACATGGGCCAGGGGAAGGCTCTGAAGAGATAGAGGCTCTATCTTAAAGCTCCTAGAGAGATGGGGGACCCTGGAAGCTCAAGTAGGAGCTATTAACAGGAAGATAAAAGGAAAGGATTTATTTAATTTTCACCCTCTTTGTGCTTGAGTATCTAGCATAGAGAAGAGAGAAGTTTCTTTTTTGTCTTCGTCCATTTTCTTCTCGATCTTGCCTTTTATCTTTCTGTTTTTCGCCTCCTATTTCTGTGTCTTTCGTCCTTTTTGGTCAGTCTTTGCTTCTTCCCCTCCTTCTCTCTTCATCTTCCTTCCATCCTTCCTCCCTTCTCTCGCCTTTCCTTTCTGTCTTCTTCTTTATTTCTTTTATCTCTCTTCCTTCCTACAGAGGCATCAGCCCCACCCATGCTATATGGACCCCCGTTCTGTGTGCCGTGGGGGACGCAGCAGTGCACGTAGGCCCCCAGCACACAGGAGGCTGCCCCCGAAGCTGATGGGCCGGCACCTTGGTGGGAAACCCCTGAGTGTGGGGTCTCCCTCACACGGGCACTCTGCCAGCTGTTCTCACATGTCAGCTCCATCCTCTCATCCAACAGTAGAGGATTCGGGTTCAGAGGGGGTCCAGGTGATGCGCTATCTGGGCGGAGCTGAAACTCCACCCCAAGTCTGGCGGATTCTGGGTCCTAAAGTCTTCTCTTGCCTTGTGTCAAGCTAAGCACAGTGTGCACTCGGGGTATATCGAGATGTCTTCAATAGCTGCGCACATGGTTCTCAGCCCCTCGCAAATCTCAGCCTCAGTTTCCCCTCATGAATATCCAGGGCCCCGCAGCACACACTGGCCGGGACATCTCAGAGCCGCTGACCAGTTCTCTGCTTTCTCCTCAGAGGTGGCCGACGGCCTCTGCTGTGTGCTGACCACGCCCTGCCTCACTCAGACGGCGGCAGCCCCAGCAGTAAGGGCCTCCAACTCACCCGTCACCCTGCGCCAGAAGACCTTCGACTGGAAGAGGGCGATAAGGTGTGTGTGCGTCCTCCATGAATGTATATGCTCCATACCAGCACGCAAAAACTGTGGCCTGTTCCCGCCAGCCTTGCTACCCGCTTGCTCTGAGCAGGTGCAGACCCCAGGAATCCCAGTGTCCCTGGGAGACCAACCTGTCTCAGCTCCCATGCCCTGGGTGGCGTGGCCCCAGCAACTCCCCGCCGCGGCCTCAGTACCCCCAGTTCTGCACACATTCATTCAGCACTCCTTCAGTGTCAGTTGAATATTTTCTAGCTGAATGATACCACCTTGCGCTTTTCTAATTGTTAGTATCCTAGAGAGCTATACACAGATCAATCTTGTGTAAATTTAATATTGTTGTAAACTCAGTCGTGAAGCTTAAACCCGCCAGCAAAATCCTAAGATGACTTCATACTTTAAGGGGGAAAAAAATCTTCCTTTATT
Source organism: Redunca redunca (assembly GCA_006410935.1). Lineage (NCBI taxonomy): Eukaryota > Metazoa > Chordata > Mammalia > Artiodactyla > Bovidae > Redunca > Redunca redunca. Next base: position 1,247,575 of record SJYQ01001839.1, on the reverse strand, counting down.
TGGTCTGATTGTCAGCTACTGCATTTAAGGGGTATCTCTAAGCAGGGACTAGTGGGTTACTTTACTAATTAAATAATGATCCAGACATTCCACTGGTAAATTTAAAGAAAATCAGTGATCAGAATTGCCTAGGAAATAAAACAGCTGTTCCTTGTAAATTATCATGAAGAAAGACATTAAAATGTACAGCTGGAAGTTTAGCCATCCAAGGAAACAGTGGCTCAGAGAGGTCAAGTGATTTCTCCAAAATTACACAGCCACAGATGGAAGAAGCAGAATTAGAACAAGTTTGATACATATTAACCAGGCTCTTCATTTGTTTTTCTTCCTTTTCTTATTCTCTTGTCCTCCATCCTACTACATCCTCTGCTTTGCCCCTTTTCTGTCCACTATCTACCCACTAGCAGACAGCAAGAGGACCCAGAGGGGGCAGAGAGCCCAGTCGGTGTGGATGAGTCCCTTTTCAGCTATGGCCTTCGGGAAAGCATCGCCTCGTACTTGTCCCTAACGGGAGATGACAGCACTTCCTTCGACCGGAAGAAGAAAAGCGTGTCCCTGATGTACAACGGGAGCAAAAGGAAGAGCTCTTTCTTCTCGTCACCACCGTACTTTGAAGACTAGCTGGAGAACAGACACCATGGTGTTTGCCCAAAAGAACAGAGGTTATGACTGTCACCTGGCATCCCGCACAGAAGCACATGGTCCCTGAGGAAACTCACGTCTTCCAGAAGCCAAGAGAAGCCACGTGGAGACCTGAACTCTTGTCTTCTGTATCCATATCACGACAAAGGGAACCCCTCCCTGGTGTCTGATCAGGCACACTGCAAAATGTTGACTCCTGGCATCTTCGTGCAAGGGGGTCAGAAGAGCCCTGTGTGTGTGTGTGTGCATGTGCACGCTATGTCTGTGCAAGACAAAGATGCTCTTTCACAAGAAAGTGCACTGGTGCCGCTCTCCAGCACACCGCCCAGCTAGGCTCCCTCTGAGGCCACTAGAGAAAACTTCTGAATGAGAAAAGCCTGAGAAGAAAATGAGCCAGAAGCTACAGCCTGGCAGACAATCTGGGTTTGCAAATCGATCCCCTGCACTGAACTTTTGAAACCCATCTGTAAAGAGAGCCCTCTGGGCTGCAGCTCCTCTCTTTCTAAGGGAGCTCAGTGACACTAAACGCTAACCTTCCTTATGAGCCCCCAGTCGGAAGATCCCTTTGGGCTTCTAGCTCCAAAACTACATATGTAGAAGTCAGAGGACTTCCCTACTTATGCAGAGACCAGGGGAAATGGGAGAGGAGGTGGCTGCCAATGGGGAAAACACAAGGGCGGGCCTGGAATTGACCGAGATTTCACGACGACACCAACCATGGCTCACAGCACAGAAAGGGCTTCTCTGGGATGCTGAGGTTCTTGCCTATCTTAACGCACCCATTGTGCTCGCTTCGGCAGCACATATATTAACGCACCCATTATTCATTCGTGATTACCAGAAGAGGCACTGTGTTAAGTCTGTAGGTATCAGGTATCAGGCCCAGCAGTATAGACAGGAAGAAAATATTTGTATAGACAAATACTGTGGAAGCAGTGTGCTGTGCTAAGTCGCTCAGTCATGTCCGACTCTTTGTCACCCCCTGGACTGTGGCCCGCCAGGCTCCTCTGTCCATGGGACTCTCCAGGCAAGAATACTAGAGTGGATCGCCGTGTCCTCCTGGGACTAGGTGACCAGGAGTTCATGTCTCAGCTGGATCCTTAAGGAGTGGAAGGGCTGGCTGGACTGGATAAGTAAGAATGGTTGGATTTTTTGAAAAAAGGAACTTGATAAGTTCTAAAGAAATCACCCATCCAGTATCTTCTTCTAAAAAGAGTCTGTCAGCCACATGAATAAAAATGCTAAGCTCTAGAAAAGAGGGGAACCAGAGTGGCTTAATTCTGTCAAACAGAATTTTAAGAGATGAGAGAGAAAACACCACAAATTTCTGGAGAAGGAGAAGCAATTCTCTCCGGATCCTGTTAGGAAGGGGTTGCAGTTGCCTCTAGGACCTGTTTCCCCACCGTTGCAAAGGGGTTCCGGGAGAGGAGGGGTGCTGCTGATAGGGAAAGTCTGTTTGTTCAGCATATGCATTCCAGCTGTCTGAGATCACTGCCCTGGTGGTGTGTGCACATGCGTTTACACGATTTTCTGTATCATCGGATTCCAGAGTGTTTATCCAAGAGGACGTTTGTGGTTTCCTCAACATTCCTCACAGGCTATTTCCAAAGGGCCGGCCGATGTATGGGAAATGAATGTAACTCTGGGGACACCAACTCCCCACCTCACCAATAGCAGATGTGTGTACTGCGTCTTCTGTATTGTTTTCCGTTGTAACCAACGAATGGTTGGAACGTTCGGGGAGAACTCGGGCGGGAGGCGGGGCAGGTTTCAAATGGGAAGCATTACATTTTGCTAAATCATGTATTTATTCCTGATTAAAATAAGCCTAATAAATATTTAATTCTCGGGGACTCCCTTAGTGGTCCAGTGGTTGAGACTTCGCCTTCCAATGTAGTGGGGGGGGATGCGATCCCAGGTCAATGGGCTAAGGCCTCACAAGCCTCACGGCCAAAACATAAAACAGAAACATGTTTTAACAAACTCAACAAAGACTTTAAAAGTGGCCCACATGAAGAAATACTTAATTCTTGGCATGCTGGGGAGAGGTTCCTGGGTGAGGCCACTGAGTGGTTAGTTCAGAGGCTCTGTAGGTTAAGGATTTTTAAAGAAACTTGCAGCTGGAGAGAAAGGAGACCAGGGAACACAAGAGGAAGCCACACTGGTCAGTGTATCAGCGTCTCCTTGAGGTGCAGTCATAAGAAAACAGGGTTTCATGACTTTTGAGGCTGTCTCATCCATTAGGGCTGGACATCCAAGATCCAGGGAGATAACAACTTCTTAGTGAAAGTCTGGTCTCGCCTAGACACTCCTGCATGTTACTTGTGATAACTCTGAAACTTGTTCTTCCAAGAATTCCTTCCACAGATATGTTTTTGGACACCAATTAGATACCAGATGCTATTCTAGAGGCTGCGACCATTGCAGTGAAACCAGAAGAGGACCCTGCAAGCAAGTAGGGGGCAGGCGGTGTCCTTCCCAACCTAAGTCCCCAGGGGAGGCTCTCCTCTCCTTGCATCCCCTCCCTTCTGCCTGAAGTTCCTGGCGACCCAGACCCAGCCCCTCAGATGACAGCAAGGCCCGAGGATGACAGAGAAACACAGAAGGAACGTGGCCCCAGAGAAATCATGAGATCTCTGGACTCCCCACCTGGGAAAATGTTATGGGAAAGAGAAAAAAGAAACTCATGTCATTTAAGCTGCTTTCATGATGGGTCTCCTTATTAAAGCAGTTGAGCATTTGCTTCAAAGTGCAGAGAAATAAAAGGGCTTCCCAGTTGGCTCAGTGGTAAAGAATCCGCCTGCCAATGCAGGAGACTTGAATTCTATCCCTGGGTTGGGAAGATCCCCTAGAATAGGAAATGGCAACCCACTCCAGTATTCTTGCCTGGAAAATCCCAAGGACAGAAGTACCTGGTAGGTTACAGTCCATGGGGTTGCACAGAGTCAGACGTGACTGAATAACTAAACACACACACTCTCGCACAGAAATAAACCTGATTTGCAGATAGTAAGATAACTATAAAAATCCAATGGACCCAGCAGACAAAGTAGAGACAATAAGAAAGCTGAGCAGATGCAGAACCAACTTAGTTCCCAACACCCAGGTTCACCGACTGGAGAGTAACACAGAAAACACGAAACCACTTAGGAAGGGTCTTGCCTCACAGCAAGTTTGCAAAGCTTTTATGGAGAAAAGTTCAAAACTCTATGAAAAGATAAGGAGACAAAAATACTATGGGCCTGGTTACAGGGTTAAGCTGATATAAGAACCAACATCCTAAAAACATATCTTGCCAAAATGATTTGAAAAAGTACATGAAGTTCAGTTCAGTCACTCAGTCGTGTCCGGCTCTTTGTGACCCCATGAATCGCAGCACGCCAGGCCTCTCTGTCCATCACCAACTCCCAGAGTTCACTCAGACTCATGGCCATTGAGTCAGTGATGCCATCCAGCCATCTCATCTCATCTCCTTCTCCTCCTGCCCTCAATCCCTCCCAGCGTCAAAGTCTTTTCCAGTGAGTCAACTCTTCGCATGAGGTGGCCGAAGTACTGGAGTTTCAGCTTTAGCATCATTCCTTCCAAACAAATCCCAGAGCTGATCTCCTTCAGAATGGACTGGTTGGATCTCCTTGCAGTCCAAGGGACTCTCAAGAGTCTTCTCCAACACCACAGTTCAAAAGCATCAATTCTTCGGTGCTCAGCCTTCTTCACAGTCCAACTCTCACATCCATACATGACCATAGGAAAAACCATAGCCTTGACTAGATGGACCTTAGTCAGCAAAGCAATATCTCTGCTTTTCAATATGCTATCTAGGTTGGTCATAACTTTCCTTCCCAGGAGTAAGCATCTTTTAATTTCATGGCTACAATCACCATCTGCAGTGATTTTGAGCCCCAAAAAATAAAGTCTGACACTGTTTCCACTGTTTCCCCATCTATTTCCCATGAAGTGATGGGACCAGATGCCATGATCTTCGTTTTCTGAATGTTGTGCTTCAAACCAACTTTTTCACTCTCCTCTTTCACCTTCATCAAGTTCCTCTTCACTTTCTGCCATAAGGGTGGTGTCATCTGCATATCTGAGGTTATGGATATTTCTCCCGACAATCTTGATTCCAGCTTGTGTTTCTTCCAGTCCAGCTTTTCTCATGATGTACTCTGCATATAAGCTAAAGTACATGAAACTACTGTCCAATTTCCATCAGGAATATTTTTAAAAATCAGTGAACTTATTCTGGCTTCCTGGGTAGCTCAGTGGTAAGGAACCCACCTGCCAGTGCAGGAGACACAGTTTCAATCCATGGGTTGGGAAGAGATCCCCTGGAGAAGGAAACGGCCACCCACTCCAGTATTCTTGCCTGGGAGATCCCATGGACAGAGGAGCCTGGTGGGCTACAGTCCATGGGGTCTCAAAGAGTCAGATGTGACTTAGTGATTGAACAAAAACAACATTAAAACGTGTCCCCATATATATACAGAAGCATCAAAGCCCATGAATAGAGAGGCCAATTTTGACTAAGAGAAGTAGCAGGGTGGATGAGTGCTCCTAAGAGGTACATGTGAAAACAGGGTTCTGGACCCAAACTAGCATCCCCCTCGCCCCCAGATGGTTTAATGGACTCAGCGTGGTCTTAGATGCCCTCTCTGAACCAGGAGCTGAGCTAAGGGTTAAGGCCGTACTAAGGAGATGAGTTGACTCATTGGAAAAGACTCTGATGCTGGGAGGGATTGGGGGCAGGAGGAGAAGGGGATGACAGAGGATGAGATGGATGGATGGCATCACCAACTTGATGGATGTGAGTTTGAGTGAACTCCGGGAGTTGGTGATGGACACAGAGGCCTGGCGTGCTGCAATTCATGGGGTCGCAAACAGTCAGACACGACTGAGCGACTGAACTGAACTGAAGGAGATGAATCCTGTACCCAGTCAAGCCTGCAGTCACAGTAGAAATAGAATAAGCTGTGCTAGAAAACATGACAAGCAAGTTAAACAAATCAGAATTCCTAAAATTCACCAAGCAGGAGTCTCTGCACCACAGTGAGATTCTTTCTGTTTTAGAGATGGAGAAAGGCTTCGAGGTCCCATCCAGCTGAGCCCTAAAGGTGGAGTGAATTTCCAGGTGGAAAACAGGATGTGCTGACCACACATCAGCGTGGAAAAGATCTAGAGGAAGGCATGGCATTTTCTAGGAATGGTGGTGGAGCTGGTGAGCCTGGACTGCAGGGTTTGTGTGGGAAAGGAGAGAGGAAAATTTAGTGTGAGGCCAATTCCTGGGGCCTGGAGCTCACTCTGAGGAATGTAGAATTGGGGCAATGTTGTAGGAAAGCCATGGAAACTTTTTCTAAGTCCTGTAAATCACAGTGTGGAGGACATGACCTCTTCTACCTTCTCTTAAAACTGGTCAAGGGGTCAGTGCCACAGAATTCAGGCTTGCAACACGGCCTCCCCTTCCTTCTTCAACGTCCCACGAGGGTAGGTGAAACCTCCCACCTCCTGACCTGCTTTTGTTTGGAATTGCCTTTGCTTGGCATCGGACATGGGGAACTGGGTTTCTTAAGTTTCCACAGGGTGCGGCACACTTTACAAACCTTATATCGTGACTCCTCGAATCCTCGGGAGACAGAATTAATCACACCCATTTTATCCATGAAGCAGGTAAAGTAAAGGGTTTCACCCAAGGGGCAGCATCTTAATGCAAGCTTGTCTGATTCTAGGCTCTTTCTCTGACACACTGAGACCCTGAACGCATCCCAGGCTCTTGGAGAAACATTCTCACAGTGTGGAAGAACACATGATTCAGCTTCCCAGGTTCCAGCCCCTAATGCAGTGCCTTCTTGAATGTGTGTTCTTTAGCAGGCCACTAAACATCTCTGAGCCTTGGCTTTCTCATGTCTAGATTAGAAACAAAATAAATGTCCCTTGCAAATCAATGTCAGGAACCTATGAGATCATGTATTGAAATGGATTTATGGCCCCACACATTTAAGCTATTAATTATCACAGGAGTCTGTCTCGTTCAAATTTCAATAGTTCTGGCCCCAAGATTTGCAGAAAGACTGAAGATTTTATCCAAGAATATATCACCACCTCACTTTCATTCCTCCAAACATCTGTTGGTAGAGAGCACGTTGAAGGAACTGCTAATATATTGAAGTATTTTAGTTCTCTCAGTTCCAAATAATTTCACATGCATCCCAAAGGCTGCGGGGAACAGTTGTAAAAGCTGTCTCTAAATGACTAAAACAGAAGGAGGATTTATTTTTAAATACACTACCATTTGTTAAAACAGATTCGTTTTTGAAATTCCCCAAACATCTAAACCCTCCAGAACTTTTGAAAGGAAAATTCTGCCTTCTGGGCCTACTGGAAGGCATTTTTGGTGTCCTCTGGGTCCCCTCAAGCGTCTGATTTCTGAGAGGGCCCTGGGGGAGTCCCTCTGGGATCCACTCAAAGCCAGGAAGGTCCGCTTTCAATCCCAGAAACTGCAAGGCGTTTGTGCTCAGGGCTCCTGCCGCTCAGACGGACCCGTACGCAGGGACAGACTGAAGGCCACCCGAAGCGAAGGACACAGGTGGGAGGAAGGGAAGCGGGCCAGCCTGTGGGTCCCAGGACACACACCATGGCTCCCCTACCCAGGTCTGCGAGCCAGCTGCTTCACTGTCTGTGTGTCAGTCACAGAGCATCGACCGTAACACAGCGGTGTTGCGTGCCCCGGGCTCTGTGGAGAGCCGGGCACTGCTGGCCCCTGCTGTCCTGGAGTTGACAGTCTGTGGGAGAGACACACATGGCAGGAAGAGTAATTCTGCACTGGTGGGGAAGCGGGAGAAAGGCTGGATGAGATTTCCAGGTGGCAGTGGCCACAGGAAGGGGGTCCGACCTGAGCCTGGAAAGTCTGGAAGGAGTCCCTGAAAGACGAGTAGGTCGGGAAAGAGAACGACAGGAGAAAAGCACTTCAGGCAGAGGAGAGCGCCTGGAGGAGGCTAAATAGAGCACAGACTTCTCAGTGAATTCTAGAAGGCTCCGTGGTTGCTGGAGATAGAGAAAGCGGCAGGAGGTGCTGCTGCCTCTCAGGGCGGAGACGACGCCCATCCGGCCTCAACTGTGCGCTCAGAACTGACACCTCTCTACCCTCCTCGTGGTCATGGGTTTGGACCCCAGGAAGGCTGGACAGAGCTGGGTGTGGTTTGATAGCCTTAGAATCACCAGGTGGTCATGTCCCTGGCCCTGATGGTTCTCCATTGCTCTTTCCTCTGAGTCACTTAACAGTCTCCTCACTGCTCTCTTTTCCTCCAGCGCCGCCCCCTTACATGCCTCCACCAAGCTCTAGAAGTCTGGCCTGTCAACAGTAAGAGCGTTCACAGTACCACTACTGCCAGTAGCCAAAAGGGGGAAGCAACTCAGATGTCAGTCCGCAGACGAATGGGCCGACAAAGCATGGTGTACACACACAATGCAATTTCACTCGGCCTTAAAAATAAACGAAATGCTGATGCATGCTACAACGTGGATGCTACATGAAACGAGCCGGTTACAAAAGAACAGATTCTCACAGGACTACATGAGATAAATTCGTATTAGAGCGGGCAAATTCACAGAAGACAGAAAGTAGAATAGACGTTACCAGGGGCCGGGAGGAAATGAGAGTGGGGAGATAGTGCTTAATAGGCGCAGAGTCTCTGTTTGGAATGATGTAAAGGTGTTGCTGACGATTAACACAACGTTGTGAATGTACCGAATGCCAGTGAATGGTACACTTAGTAATGGTTAAGATGAGAAACCAAACCAGCAAACAAACAAAAGCTGTCAACGGCTCACATGCACTCAGGATAAAACCCAAGGTGTTCAGTGCAGTCTGGCTGCTCTCTGCCTCCCAGCCTCCACTCCACGGTCCAGGCAGACCCTGCCCTCCAGCCACACTGCATGATGGGCAGATCCTAGTGAGGAGCCCTTGATGCCAGGACTCTGGTTGTGTGCCAGTACCGCCTGCAGCATCAGCATGCACAGTCCCTCTCCCAGGGCACTCCCTGCTCCCTGAGCTTGGTGGGGGGCTTCTCTCTGAGCTGCCATAAGACTCTCTTTTAAACAGCTGCTTTAAGTGTCTGTTCCCTCTCTCTCAAATAAACTACAAGCTTCCTGAAAACCAGGGCACAGATCATGTAGTAAGGCACTTCCAGCAATGAGCATAGTACCTGGCACCAGTTGGACATTCAATAAAATTAGAAGCTAATCAGAACAGCCAACAGGGCTTATGCTGTGGTCAACAGGCGGTTTCCTCCATCATAGTTATTCCATCCCTATCACTGTCATATCACCATCACCATCATTTTCACCACCTTCATCACCATTATCATCATTATCATTAACACTGCCCTGTCTACATGATTAGTACTTAAGCTACGAGTAGCTATGAGTAGCCAGTAACATCCCGGCTCATGTATGCATAGAAAGATGACCATGGGCAGGACACCAATTCAGAACAAAGGAAAAAGGAAATCCAAGCAATCGAAGTCAGGTGGGGGAAGGAAGGACCACCTTCAGCAAGACTGAAGACAAAGTGGGCAGCTCACCATCAGCACAGCTCTCTGGAAGAGTCTGGAGTTGGCAGTCCTGGTGTTTACAAGGTGGATGCTGGCCACGTCGGCTCCACCACGGTCTGCTGCCAGGGTCACGCGCCGAGGGTCCCCGCCAAATGCTCGGATGTGGGTCTGCACCCAGGTCAGAGCCACCACCTGGTCCAGCAGCCCCCAGTTGCCACTCAGCTCGCTGGACCCTTAAGAAAGAGGAAAGCCTTTAACCCTCTGCAATCCTGCACCCTGGATGCAGGTGATCAGGCACGTGGCGCCTGTGGGGGACCTAGACTCCCATCCACCCAGGTCAGGCTTGTGGTTTCTCAATACGGTGCGAGAGCCTGGGCTCCAGAATCAGGCCCATCCAGCTGGGATTCTCCCATCAGCCTTTGCCAACTAGGAGACCGTGGACATGTCCCTCCACGTCTGTGGACTAAGTCTTCCCCATCCTAGAGGGGGTGACTGCTCAGATGAGAGGCAGCATGTGTTCAGAGTCCCTGCTTGGCACATCCAGAGAAAAAGAGCTGAGCTTACTGCCCCGAATCCTCCCTGACTGCCCCTGACTCTCTGTGTCTCTTCCCCATGACGAAGGCCAGGCCAGCCTGAGCTATCAGTTTCACCCCTTCCCACCAGCTTCCATGACCTTCAGCAGCACTCAGTAGAGCTGATCTTTTTTTTTTTTTTTTTTTTTTTTCATATAATTCAGGAAAGATTTTGTATTTTATTTTTAGATTTTTTTTCATGAGGACTATGTTTAAAGTCTTTATTGAATTTTTTGCAATATTGCTTCTGTTGTATATTTTGACTTCTTGGCTGTAAGGCATGCTAGCTCCCTGACAAGGGATTGAACCTGCACTTCCTGCATTGGAAGGTGAAGTTTTAACCAGTGGACCACCAGGGAAGTCCCCAGTAAATATTTACTGAGAGCTCAGCATTTTTTTAAAATGGAACAATTCGGACACAGAAAAACATACAGCCAGAACATTCTTCTCCTCAGCATTTGAGACACTCTATGCCCAGGCCCCATGGCCATCTTCTGAATTGAGTGGACCCTCCTTAGTCTACACCCCTAAGGACCCTGGAGCACCAGGCCAGTCCTGGTCTGAGCAGAGGCTCACGCCCTTCTTCCCCGGCAGACCCTTTGCTTCAACCACCGCCTACGTGTGGTTAACTCTCAGGGTGACGTCGCTGCCCACAGCACTCTCAAGGCCCAGGTCCCTCATGTGCCCCCAGGAGGCTGTCTCATGGGCACCTCAGGTCCATTCAATCCCAAAGGGAATCGATTCTGAGTCTCTTGAGCACCCCACCAGAAGCTTCTCCTGAGTTTCTTGCCTTCTCCCTCAAACCCAGCCATACCCACCCACTCCTCTCCTGCACAAGCTTGTGGGTCTTCCTGGACTCCTCTTTCAGCTGCATCCCCTCTTCCCTCCTCCCCTGGTGCAGTGAGTGCTCCTGCACTGATCTCTGCCCTGTCTCTCCTAGAGCTGTTCACTGGCCTCCTGTATCAGCACACTCCTCCTGCTCCTGAATTCCCCATGTGCATCCAGAGTGATCTTCTAAATTCTAATTTTGATTATCTCTCTCTCTGAGACACACACACACACCCCCCAATGTACACACACAAACACACACAACAATGTATACACACACACCCCAATGTACACAGACACCAGTGTATACACACACACACCAGTGTACACACATATACTAGTGTACACACACCAAGGTACACACACACACACAAACACACCAATGTACACACACAGACATCAATGTACACACACACCCCCTGCCCCATCCTATGTAAAGTCTCCCATCTCATCTCATGGTCCTTAGGGCACCATTTCAATTTTTCTAGTGCATTCCAAGCCCCCCAGGACCTGATCATCCTTCTCTCGGGGTACATCTCCCTTTGTCTCTCCTCTGTCCTGTGCAGCAGCCACCCAGGCTCCCCAGCAGATGCTCAAACACAGCAGCCCTCCCCTCCCCAACCTGGGCTCAGCACATGTGACTTCCTCCACCCAGACCCCTCCCTCTGCCCTTGACCTGCCCTAGCTCCAACCTCTGACCCAGTCATCCTCCGAGTTACAGTGTCAACTCACAGGCAGCCTCGGGGGAAGTAAGGGTCCCCTTTCAGAGTACTTGTCAGCATGGGCTCCCCTGCTAGACTCTGCCCTCCACTAAAACCAGTGGCACGCAGTCAGTCCTTATGAAATGTTAAGTGAATGAAATGACTACACTTATGATAAACACGATTCAGTATCAAGTGAGAAACTATCAACAAAACCCCATTGCCCTAGATAGAAAAGCAGCAAGACCTTGCATGCTGATTCCCCAGCCTGGTGTTCACAAAGAGCTGACGAGAACACCAGCTCGGTGGACATAATGGTTCGAATTACTCCTCCAGCTGGGGAGATGCTCAGAATTTCTTCAAACGCATTTCATGTTCTGGGTTTAATGAAGCCATTGGCACCCTTCTCTGTGGGCTTTTCTGGATTGCAGACACATTCTGTTTGTTTCCAAGGTCTCAGGGAGGGCAGGAAGGCTGGGCAGTGGCTGAACAAGACCCAGTCTGGGAGGTGACGCCCACGGCCTGCATTTCCAGGGACAGTGTAGAGGCAGGGCACTGTCCCTGACTCACAGGCTCCCGTGTACCAGCTTTCCACTGACAAGGCTGATATTCTGGGGTCTACAGACCCCTAGGAAGTCACAGATGAGGGTGCTTTCAGGAAGCAAATCTGAACTGGGCTTCACTTTATGCCAGCACCGTGCTAAGTAGTGCAGAGAGCAAGACAGACAAGGTCTCAGCCCTCGGGGCAGACAGCCTCCAGGACACGCACAGGGAGCAGCCAACTAGCTGATCTGAGATGGTCTAGCTCAACCCTTTTACTCCCCAGTGGAACCTGAGACTTGAAAGGGAAAGAGTTTGTTTAGTTGCAAGAAGTAAATTTTCTTTCAGATTTTATTTTTAATGTGGGACCAAAGTCTTTATTGAATTTGTTACAACATTGTTTCTGTGTTATGTTTTGGTTTTCTGGCCACAGGGCATGCGGGGATTTTAGCTTCCTGATCAGGGAAGGAACCCACACTCCCTGAACTGGAAGATGGAGTCTTAACCACTGGGCTGCCAGGGAAGTTCCCTAGAAGCAAATTTTAGATAGAATCGGCACTTAAATCTAACACACACTCAGTACTTTTTGTCCTAACATTCAATCCAATTCAGCAAACATTTGTCCAAAAAAAAAAAAAAAATCTATGGTGTGCAAGGCACTCTGTTATTTTCATTAAAAATTTTAGGTACTCTTTTTATGGAAGCTTCTCTGCTCAGAGGCCTTCATAACTCCTTCATTCCTGCTGCACACAAAGTCTAACTTCTTCCTGGCTTTTCCTCCCCTCTAAGATTAACTTCAGGCTTCCCTGCTGGCTCAGCTGGTAAAGAATCTGCCTACAATGCAGGAGACCCAGGTTCAATCCCTGGGTTGA
>SJYQ01001839.1:1209043-1234717 GCA_006410935.1 Redunca redunca | reverse complement strand
GACAAAACTGAAGCGACCAAGCAGTAGCAGCAAGATTAACTTCAGCCCATCTGAGCAGTCTGCGTTCCCTTCATTTTCCAACACCCGTCCTAGTCTAGACCTCGGGGTCTGTTCATCACCTGTGCTCATCACCCTACAGTCTGGTCTTGGCTGAGCTCCATTCTCTTCATCTTCAGGGCTGAGCTCTGGTCTCACCTGGCTCAGCCCCGCCACCAATATGCAGCAAGCAGTGCTGCTGGGGGCATGAAACTGGACAGGGCTGCTCTCTGCTGGCCAGGCATGCACAGTCCAGGAGGGAGTCCAGGATGTGCGTGGAAGATCTCTGGACAACGTGATCATGCGCCTCTCCAACTGCCTCACCCCACCCTGATCTAATCCTCCAGCTCTGTTCTCCCCACTCTGGTCAAAACACATCAGCAAGCATTCAGTTGTTCCCTCACGGTCTAAATGACTCTTGCTTGCTCATTTGACTTATTCAGTTATCTTTCTAAAGCTCCTCAGCTAGGCTCACAGCAGTTCCTCCCCCAGGTCTTGTTGATGGCTATCAATAAAAGGGATCATGGTGCATGGGCTTTGCAGGTGGGTTATAGAGCCAGTCCAGTCAGGCACTGGTCTTACTCCATCCCCTACAAGCTCAGCAGGGCCCTGGACGAGTTACTTAATGTGACTTGACTTTTTCCATCTGTAAAATGGGATAATAATAGTACCAAGTTCAACAGGTTGTTATGATGATTGAATTTGTTAAGATTTGTAAAAGGAACAGAATGATGCAGACAGAGCCTGGTATAAAGCACTCTAGAAGTTATTTGTCTTTTCTTAAATAAAATAAAACAGGTTTAGGTCCAGCTATTATCTCACAGATGCCCTTTGTGGGGTCTATGTTGTCTTCAGCAACAGAAGTTGCACTGGTGATGGAGCAGGACTCCGGGCCTGTTCTTCTGGTCAAAAGGGGGAGCAGACCCCTCAGAGGGGAGGCTCTAAGGGGAAGCTCTGAGTGCTCCCGGGATGATGGGGTGATGGGCACATTACGGGGCCTGGCCTTCAGTCTGGCTCCCAGGCCAAAGCACACTTCCTCTGCTCCCAGACCCTGCAGGAGGCCTGAGGGCCATGGCCCACCCACTCCTCTGACCCTGCAGGCCACTGGCCCCGGGTCCCCTCACTGCATTGCTTTGCCAGAGAGAGGAGGGTAATCACTGTGCCCCACGCTGGCGGGGTCTGTCCTGCCTGTAAGACCCAGGCAGGGGGACCCCCCCCCCCACTTCCTTTCCACCTGCTCTTCACCAGGAACTATGCTCCTTCTAAGTACTGTTGAGTTTGGGCTTTTCTCTCTGAGAACACGAGTTTGTCTAGTCAGCCGCAGAGCTGACATCAGTTTCTGATTCCATCTCTCTCCCATCTCTTTCTTAATGTGCCTCTGGAGTCTGGCGCTCTCGGGGGATTATCTTCACTCTGAGCTACAACAGCAGATGCCGCGTGCATTCATCACATGAGATAAAGTCCATGAAGTGGCAACTCGGCGTGACTCAGTAACTGCCGGGGCTGCTGCTGGCCAGATGCAGGGCCCGGACGTGGCTGTAGCAGAGCCCTCACTTATGGAGGCCCTGCCAGGGAAAAGGAAGTGGTGTTAACCCTTGGGAGCCCCTGGGAGGTGCCAGCAAGCTTCCAGATGTTTGCCTTCAGATACTTAATGTCATGAGAGGCGAGCAGCCTGGGACGGATGAGATGCGGAGGGACTGAACCCGGGTCTCCTGCATTCTAGGCATATTCTTTACCCTCTGAGCCACCAGGAGCCTCAGGGGGCTGGTGAAGAATCCACCTGCCAATGCAGCAGATGCTAAAGATGTGGATTTAATCCCGCGGGTCGGGAAGATCCCCTGGAGTAGAAAAGAGCAACAGACTTCCAGTATTCTTGCCTGGAGAATCCCATGGACAGAGGAGCCTGTCTGGCTACAGTCCATGGGGCTACAGAGATGGGGACACAACTGAGCGACTGAGCATGCACGCTCAGAAGTGAGGCAGGAAGTCCCTTGACCTCTCTGAGCCCCGTGCTCTTCTCTGTGAAATGGCCACACTGCGCTGACCTCATGGAGGTACCTGGAGACTGGGACGACGTCATCTGGGAAAGACATCTGGTAGAGACACAGACGCTGGGTGAGCGTCACTCTTTCTCTCTTGCTGACGGCGTTGCTTTAAGCAGAGGAACAGGCAGTGCTGCAAGCCAGGAGTGAGAAGGAGTGGGTGTTCTCTGCCTCCCCCAACACTACTCCCAGAAATGGGGCTGCCTTCCCAGAAGCTCGTGGAATTCTCCATAGATTACAGCCCATGAAATCATAAGCCCGCCCCCTCACCTACGGGTAGCATATGGAAATTCTCTTCTGTCTGGAAAAGCTCTGAGCCGGAGTCAGCCAGGTCCGTGGAAAGCCCCACACAAGCGGGTCCCACAGGCTGGCTTCTGAGTTTCACCATCTCTTTAGCGAAAGGAGCTCCTGACTTAAAAGTCATCAGTGGTGTTTTTTAAAAGAGGAAAGAAAATCCAGCAGGAGAGTCCAGTGCTCTAGCAGCCGCCGCTGCCTCCCTGAAGAAAAGCCTGGAATGGGTTCTTCAGCCACACTCCCCTCATCGCCACTGGTCACATGTTGCCTTAACTTGTTGCCCGTTTCATGTCTGCTGTGCAATCCTAAAGTCTTCGTTATGACACTCAAGGCCTCTAGCCGTGTGATCCACCCAGCCCTATCCCCCAGGGCCCCGGGGTTCTGCTCATGCTGGATGCCTGCTTCGCTTACCCATGCTCTGGAGAAGCCATGGTTCCGACCACGTTACCTCCCACCCACCCAACCATATCCATCACACAAGACATCCCAGGTCTTAAGTGAGACCCCCAAAGAACAGAAATGATGCTCAGCGCTGTCCTTGAAGACACACAAAGCCCATCACAGCCTCTGGAGCCCCTTCACACATAGCACCTCGCGTAAGTCTCACAGTGACTTTGGAAGTTGGGTTAAAATTACTCCTATTTTACAGAGGAGAAAACTGAGACTTGGAGAAAGGGAGGGTTTTGTCCAAGGTCACACAGACAACACTTGGCTCTTCAGATTCCCAGACCAGGACATATGCCCTCCACCACAGCTGCCTAACAAACAACTGCTCTACCACTGGAGGTTGGGTGGGGTTGGGTGGAGTGGGGTTGGGGTGGAGATGAAAGAAAAGACGTGGGTGGATGATGCTGGGATTGGTCCAAGCCTCAATTCTGCCCTGGGGGCTGGTGGGAAGGTGGAAGGTGTAACCTGAGGGATGTCTGTGACTGCAAAGGAGACAGGCCAGAGGTTAACAGTGATGATGAATATCATTGTCTATGTAGCCCTTGCTCCAGGAAACGGCTCTCTGAAGGCCCCAGAGCTCTTATCCACCCCTTAGCGTCTCCAGGGCAGGTGGACCCTGGTGGTGAATCCTGGCTCTGCCTTTTCCTGACCATGTAATCCTGAGCAAGGGTCTAGCCCTCTAGGGTCTCAGTATGCACAAGCACACACACAGAGTTATTAATATCACAAGACAAAACACTTAAGGTACTTGGAACAGCTTCAGACACGTCGTGAGTTTCATCAGTGGCAACTGTGACCTACGGGCATCAGCATGGCTGGAGCGTCTCGTGAAGGTACTGGCTGTACTCAGTGGGCCAGGGGCCGGGAAGGGATGAGGTTTTAGGAAGAAAGGACTAAACGCACACAAAGAACACACTCGGCTCAGGGAGTCAGCAGTCCCCACCAACCCCAGCAACTCACCGGAACTCAGGAAGCCGAAGATGCCCGTGCGATAGCTGGCTGTGACCACGATGAGGTTGCCAACAGCAGCCAGGAAGGAGCCATCCACTGCTGGCTGGTTCTCACTGCCCTTACCCTCCACGGCATTGTGGAAGAACACCAGCACGGACGCATTGGGGGCCTGCAGGGGGTGCAGAAATGTGGGGGCTGCAGGCGGCCACCTCCCCCTCCAGAGCTTGGGAATGACATCTTTGCCATGTAGGTGCCAGACCGAGCCGACACACCACTCTGGGTGTGTCAACACACCTACCCCAAGGCCAGGCAGGGGCAATAGAGCAGCCCAAGAGAGAAATGGCAAAGCTACTTTTGACTGGAAACTCCCCGATGGGGAAGGGGTCCTGGATTTGAAGTCAGGAGACGGGGATCAAGCCTCTGCTCAGGCCAGCTGTGCTTTCCTAGTAAGCCACAAAGCCTCTCCTAGCCTCAGTTTCTACACCTCTAAAGTGGGAAACGGGGGAGAAGATAGAAATAAACATACCTATCATTTCCGCCTAGAGTCGGTATGAAGACCAGTGACATCGTAGATTAACCGTAAAGTACTGTCGTCAACTCCTTGCTCACATTATGGCAAAAGTGTATGCTCACTGGTCACCACTCACTGGCCCTAGCTGTGAACTCTGGGTCTCAAATGAGCAAATCTACAGTAATAACTCACTAGCTGAGTGACCTTAGGCAAGTCACCCGACCTCTCTGAGCCTTGGGCTTTTCATCTATCCAGTGGGAATGATACCTCTTAGAAGCGTCAAGAAGATCAGAAGGAAGGATGCTGTGAGGTGTTCAGCCGATGACGGGCACACACCTCCAGAGATGGTCCCTCCCCCAGCCCCTGCTCTTTCCAATGTGTTCAACACTGTCCAGCTCCTACACTGCCTGAGTGACGGTCTCCTCCAGGCTTTAGGTGTAGTCTCTGTCCCACTCTTTGCCATTTCCAATGTCTCTCTTACCACCTGTTCATTGGTTAATTAGTATCTATGACTTGTTTTATGCCATTCTCATAAGAACTTCATGAGCTGATGCTATTTCTCTCCCTACTTTTCAAAATAGAAAACTGGGGCACAAAAAATGTGAGTTGCCTTCTCCAGGCCAGGGAGTCAGTGGTAAGTGGCAGGCTGGTTTGGAGCCAGGACTTAATTCAACATCCCCAGAATGATCTGGCCAGCACTGGGTATCACCATCACCTCCCTCACTCTAGGCTCTATGCTTCTATTGATGCAGCCCAGAGGAGCCTCCATGTTCAGGTGCCCTTGTCCCAAATCTCACTCAGCAGCTTGCTGTGCTCAAATCTCCCAAGTGCATTGCCTCTGGCTGCTGATGGCTCAGGGACCAGGAAGTGGAGGCACATCACATGCACTGTGAGATCTGCCAACACGACTCACGTTTCCTAAGGCTCATCAGTTCCATTTTCTCTCATGAGTTCTGACTCTTCCCCCAAACAGGAAACTCAACTCAGCATCAGGATCCTAGATGTCACTTAGGCAGGTACAGGCTTCAAAACAGGGCCTAACCAGAGTCAACCGTGAATATTCACTGGAAAGGCTGAAGCTGAAGCTCCAGTACTTTGGCCACCTGATGTGAAGAGCCAACTCATTGGAAAAGACCCTGATGCTGGGAAAGATTGAGGGCAGGAGGAGAAGGGGGTGACAGAAGATGAGATGGTTGCATGGCATCACCGACTCGATGGACCTGAGTTTAAGCATGCTCTGGGAGTTGGTGATGGACAGGGAAGCCTGGCATGCTGCAGTCCATGGGGTTGCAAATAGTCGAACACAACTGAGTGACTGAACTGAACTGCCTATTTCTGTTCCTCCCACTGTAATGAAAGCCCCCTTGAGGACAGCAACTATTTTGTTCATAGCTGCAGCCCATGGAGAACAGATCCGTTCATCACTGGTGCTTTATGAATATCTCTTAGAGAAATGAACCCAGATAACCATGCACCATGCTCCCATGCAGGAGATGAGAGGAAGCCCTGGAGGAACCAGGCTGGCGCTCAGCCCCTCAGGCCTCAGGGAGCCAAGAACCAGCCAGGAGAGCACGGGGCGGACCATGCTGGCAGTGAGGGGCTTGGGGGTTTCCAACACGGCAGCTTTCACGGCAAACATAGCCAGGGCAGTCGAACTCACCATGTTCTGCGGGACAAACACGTTGAGATACAGGCAATCTTCACTGACCCCGGGAGGCGTGGGCATCCTGATGCCTGGCTGCCAGCACCTGGCCCTGCAGATACAGATGGATGGCATGTGACTTTCAGGAAAAACAATCAAAGGGACACATGCAGCCTTCCTGCATGCCCAGCAGCAGCAGCAGAACCCACTGCCCAATTCTGAAGGCCCAGCAGCCCACCGACAATTAGGCAGCTTCAGGAAACGGTTAATGGGATTGGTGAGTAAATGCTGGAAGGAGCAGGATGACCACCAGTCTCTCTATCATGGGCCTGAGGAGTGTCCCCTGGATACTCCAGGTGCCCACCCAGTTAGAGCAGAGGAACGCGGGTGTCACCTGGGCCCAGGGGCCCTGCAGGCTCCAGTGTGCAGACCTGCTGGAATGAAGGGCCTCGACCTGGTTTCTCCATCACTACAGAGTCAAGTGTGCTGCGAAACATCTCTTGGCATAAAAGCTGAGATACATATCTGGGACACACCTGAAGCAAGCATGATGGTTACCTGTCCAAGCCTGGTTAGTACTGGGCTCTGATGGACTGAGCTCTCACTGCTCTTCACTCAAAAGCCTCAGTTCCCTCACCTGTCAAGTGGGTGGATCCTAATCCAGTGAAGTTCTCTAATTAGTGCTTATTTGTTTCTTTTGTCTCCCAGTGGTGACTTTCATGGCTTTCTGCCTCCTTTTGCCACTGTCCTAGCTTAAGTCTTCCTGTCGCTCGCCTGGAATATCCCAGAGCCTCCTGCTCATCCCTCTGTCTGGTCCTGAGCTCCTAGAGTTGCCCACCAACTGGCCGTGGGCAGTGATGGACAGGGAGAATGTGGCTGCGTCCTCGGGACAGAGCTGTGGACACCTGTGCGGAGGGCAAGGCCGTGGGGCGAGAGAAGCAGGCACGGGTGCTCCTTCCACAGATACTCTGAACATGCTTTCATCAGAAAAATAACAAAATCGTATCCCGTCTGTCAGCTGTCTACAGTGGTACATGCATGGGAGGGAATGGGCAAAATTGAAAAGCAGAGGAAGGAAAATAGGATATTCCATTTTTCTCCCATTTTTGAAAACTCCTTTTAATATCATTTCTATTGGGGGAATGAAAAGGCCTTTTACATTATTATTATTTTTAAATTATTATTATAAGCTCCTATGCTTTTCCTTCTCTGCTTATTTCTCAGCCCCACTGAGGTCAGACGTAGCTGGGAGGTTGAGTTCCGGCCTCTGAAATGCTGGGGCACGCTATGAACATGCCCCGCCCATGGGCGTGGCCCAAGGAAACCTCCCCTGTCCTAACAGCCTCTCTTTCCTGGATGTGAATTCAAGGGAGGTTCCTAGAAGGAACCTTGGAAGATCTGTACTGAAGAAGACACGCCAGCCTGGGTCCCCGCATCATTGCATGGAGCAGAGCCCACCAGCCCCTCCATCACCAAAGGAGGCAGGACCAAGACAATGTTAAGTCACCAACAAGGGGGGGATTTATGTGTAAGAGCACTCAACGTCACCTTAGCTAATGTATCCCCAGTGCAGGGCTCAAATTCTATCAACTCTCACTTTGAAGGCTTAGAATGGGAGAAGGCTTCTCTGGACACCACCCCCCACAAGATGTATTCCACTCCATCCTTACCGTGGCTTGGTGGCTTCCCAGGACCCAGTCCAGTTCAAGTGCTCAGGGGCCCGGAAGCGTTTCTCCCCCAGGGGCGGGGCGGCATACGGAACTCCCAGGAACTGGTCCACTGGCTTCCACGAAGTGCCCACTTGAATGGCCTGCGACCTGCCCAGCAGCTGGCCGTGGGTGGCGATGGGCACTGAAGGTGGAGATGTCCCAAAGCCAGGCAGAGGGATGTCTGGGGCGGGGGAAGGAAGAGAGCACAGCACATGCTCTATTCAGGGGTATTCTAGATACAGTTTAAGAAACAAATCAAAAAGCCCAAACACTGCTTTCTGTACTTAAAAAAAATGTTAGTTATTCATTCAGGCCCCAATAACTTAAGTTTAGTCAAGTTAGTGTCTAATGTGGAAAAAGAAAAAAGAAACCCAATAAAGACACCTGATCTTCCCCGGGCACTGAGCAGTCCTTCCCTCAGTTCTGTCATCTCAAGTTCTTTCCAGGGAGATCATCCAGGCCCACAAACCCTGACTCGGCTCCCTGGGCCCAGATGTCATCACGATTCTGGATTACTTGGATTTTAAAAAGAACAGAGGGGCCCAGACCGTGCAAGGTCCAATCCTCCATGGGAATCTGGACTTGAGCCCCATCATTGGACGTGCCAATTACTTCCGGGAGGAAATGTATGGGCTGGTCCTGCTAAGAGGGATGAATACCCAATATCATTTCTTCAGTCAACTTTGGGTCAGATTTTGACCCCAAACGAGTTTGCCAAAAACTTACAAAAATATTTTTTTCTGACTTTAAGACTGCTTGGATTTTAGAACTATCACCGAGGCACTGCAGACCCGGTAAGTACATTTCACTGGTGAGGAAGTGGTTTTAGGGGCTGAGGGTGGGTAGCTGTCAGGACGTCAAGGTGATGAGGTAAGATTCAAAGCTGTCCTTTTCTGAGCCCCAGCTCTGCCCATGGGGCCAGAGGTTCACACGGGGTCAAGGGTTGGGCCTGGGCTGCAGCGCTCATCCTCCCTTTGTGCCTGTCTGGATCCCACCTGGTCCTTTAGGTCAGGCTGGTGCATCCTGCCCTGTGCTCCACGGGCCTCCTGCCCCTCCCAGCAGTGCTAATCTCCAGACACTCATCAGCCTCCCTGTAGCCTTATCTCCTCTGCTGTATTCCCTCACATTCATTCATTGAGTCAATATACTTTTATCAGCTCAGTTTAGTTCAGTTCAGTCACTCAGTCTTGTCTGACTCTTTGCAATCTCATGGACTGCAGCGAGCCAGGCTTTCCTGTCCATCACCAACACCTGAAGTTTACTCAAACTCATGTCCAAGGAGCTGGTGATGCCACCCAACCATCTCATCCTCTGTTGCCCACTTCTCCTCCTGCCCTCAATCTTTCCCAGCATCAGGGTCTTTTCAGATGAGTCAGTTCTTCAAATCAGGTGGCCAAAGTATTGGAGTTTCAGCTTCAGCATCAGTCCTTCCAATGAATATTCAGGACTGATTTCCTTTAGGATGGATTGGTTTGATCTCCTTTCAATCCAAGGGACTCTCAAGAGTCTTCTCCAACACCACAGTTCAAAAGCATCAATTTTTCAGTGTTCAGCTTTCTTTATAGTCCAACTCTCACATCCATACATGACTACTGGAAAAACCACAGCTTTGACTAGATGGGCCTTTGTTGGCAAAGTAATGTCTCTGCTTTTGAATATGCTGTCTAGGTTGGTCATAACTTTTCTTCTAAGGAGCAAGCATTTTTTAATTTCATGGCTGCAGTCACCATCTGCAGTGATTTTGGAGCCCCCAAAAATAAAGCCTATAACTGTTTCCACTATTTCCCCGTCTATTTGCCATGAAGTGATGGGACCAGGTGCCATGATCTTAGTTTTCTGAATGTTGAGTTTTAAGCCAAGTTTTCCACTCTCTTTCACTTTCATCAAGAGGCTCTTTAGTTCTTCTTTGCTTTCTGCCATAAGGGTGGTGTCATCTGCATATCTGAGGTTATTGATATTTCTCCTGGTAATCTTCATTCCAGCTTTTGCTTCATCCAGCCCAGCTTTTCTCATGATGTACTCTGCATAGAAGTTAAATAAGCAGGGTGACAATACACAGTCTTGATGTATTCCTTTCCTGATTTGGAACCAGTCTGTTGTTCGATGTCCAGTTCTAACCATTGCTTCCTGACCTGCATACACAGTTCTCAAGAGGCAAGTCAGGTGGTCTGGTATTCCCATCTCTTCAAGAATTTTCCAGAGTTTGTTGTGATCCACACAGTGAAAGGCTTTGGCATAGTCAATTAAGCGGAAGTAGATGTTTTTCTGGAACTCTCTTGCTTTTTCGATGATCCAACAGATGTTGGTAATTTGATTTCTGGTTCCTCTGCCGTTTCTAAATCCAACTTGAACATCTGGAAGTTCACAGTTCACATACTGTTGAAGCCTGGCTTGGAGAATTTTGAGCATTACTTTACTAGCGTGTGAGATGAGTACCAGCTCAGGCTCAGTGCCAAATGCCATTTTCAGGGGCTTAAGACAGGCCTGTGTCTGGTTCCCACAGGTCTTAGGGCCTCACCCAGAGGAAACCAACACTGGTGAAGAGATTCTGTGTGTGTGCGTACACGTGTGTGTGCAGTCTCTCTTATTATTTCCAACAGGTGCGTTTTCTTTGCTCCAATTCACTGTGGGCCGATGGAGAGAGAAAGCTTTGCAGCTTGGTCTGCAGCTCTGTCTGTTTAAAATACACACTTATGATGAATATAAATATGGGAGAGGAGGCAGACCGGCAGACAGGCGGAAGTTTACCCATTCCTCAAGAGTTTGGTACCATGCAGTGGCTCAACTGGAGGTGGTTTTGACCCCAGGAAACATTTGACAATGTCTGGAGATATTCTGGGGTTGTCACAAGGAATGAGGAGAGGTCTGAGCTCCTAGTATCTCATAGGATGGAGGCCAGGGATGCTATTAAACAACCTATGATGAGACAGCAGGTCATCCAGTCATCCAGTCCCAGGTGTCAGTGGTGTTGGGGCTGAGACCCCCTGGTTTGATGTGCATTCATGTTCTCCAGGCCACTGAAAGTCCACGTGGTGAGGAGGAAGCAATGAACGGACCTGTGTTTGTGTGAGGGACTAGCTGCTTTAGAAAAACCTCATTTTTCTTTTGACCCTTGATTTTCCCATCACTTAGAAAGGAACAGTAGCTGTCCCTACAACACAAAGATGTCAGGAAGAAATGACACGATGCCTGTAATGTCCCAAGCTCAGTGCCTGGTGCGTGACTGGAGACCAACACGTGAATGAATGAATGGGGAGAGGGAAGGAAAGAAGGAAGAAAGGAAGGAGGGAAAGGTAGAAGGAAGGAGGGAAGGAATGGAGGGGTGAAAGAAAGAAAAAAGGAAGGACAAAAGGCAGAGAGAACAGAAGGAAAGAGTGAGTGAAAACTTGGTTGTTCACACACTGGCGTGTGAGTTATAACCCAAAGTGGAAACTTGGGATGGAAAGAAAGATGTGCCGCTTTATAATCTGGCCTCGGTCGCAAATCATGCCTGCTCTCACCCCCACAGTTCCTTCCTTCTCACAAGATTTCCTGTTTCAATTGCAAATCACAGGCTCTCTGGCCAGCATTCAGGACCGACTGTGGATGCTCATGCAGTGAAAACTCCCAAGGTCAGCTCTTTTGCTCTGCAGGAAACAGCCACATTTCATGAACGTGGCATCATCTCAAGCAGGGAGCAGAGACAGAAAGTATAAAAGCTAAAGAATTTTGAGGGAATGCAAGCCTGCTTTCCCACGGACACTGGTATTTAAGCCTCCCTCCAGAGGCTGCCCAATGTATCCCAGATGGAATGAGATCCAACATGGGAAAAATATCTGCTGTGCATTTCTCCCTTTTGAAATCTTTTGCAGAAGTGGAGATTCTTTCTAGAATACCCATATATTTAAGTTCTGTGACTATTTGGATTAAGAAAATTATTTGTAGCTCTATATGTACTTTAGGTGCAAATAAACAAATGTCTATGTAGACACACGTGGGCATGTGTCTTCTGCTGGAGTGAGCGAGCATTTCATGCTGAATTTGAGACACAGAGAATTCAGAGAGAAGCAGTCTAATTTGTTTTACAGAACTCATACCTCAAACTGAAGGCATTTCTCAGCAGGACTACCATACAGATTGGCTACACAATGGATGAAATCTATTTAACTCAACCAAATGATATAAGCATCCTGAGAGTCCCTTGGACTGCAAGAACAAACCAATCTCTCCTAAAGGAAATCAGTCCTGAATATTCATTGGAAGGACTGATGCTGAAGCTGAAGCTCCAATACTTTGGCCACCTGATGCAAAGAACTGACTCATTTGAAAAGACCCTGATGCTGGGAAAGATTGAAGGCAGGAGGATAAAGGGATGACAGAGGATGAGATGGTTGGATGGCATCACCGACTCGATGGACATGAGTTTGAGCAAGCTCCAGGAGTTGGTGAAGGACAGGGAAGCCTGGCATGCTACAGTCCATGGGGTCACAAAAATTGGACACGATTGAGTGACTGAACTGAACTGAATAGAAGGCAAGCCTTAAGATTAAGGGCCCAAGACCTTAGTTTATAGGAATCGAAGCTCTTCTAAGCCTGGGGACCTTCTCCTGATCTAAACACTGAGGTGGGGGAAAGGGGGAGAGAGGACATCCCTGGATCCAGACAGCCCTGAAGGACCATTAATACTCGAGGACAAGGTGGGGCCAAATCTCACTGCTACCTGGTCTTATAAATAAAATTTTATTGGTACATAGCCATGCCCATCGATCTGTTATTGTCTGTGGCCACTTTCCTGCTTCAACAGCAGAGTTCAGTAGCTGTAACAGAGACTTGTAGCTGTGAAGCCTAAAATATTTATTATCTGACTCTTTACAGAGAGAGATCACTAACATCTGCTCTTGAAGATAAGATGGCAGACTCAGCCAACATTTCTAAAAAGTTATTCATTCCATCCTGTAAGCATGTCTAGTGAGGGGGTATCCCCCAGGGCCTCGGCTCCCATGTTTCCTGTTCTATAACTCATATCATTTCACTTTAGGCTGTAATTATATGCTGCTTGCTCCTTGCCTGCTTCACCCCTGCATCCTCAGCACCCAACACAAGGGCTGACACATGATAACACGTTACTGGATGTTTTCTAAACTAAACCCAGCCAGGAACAACCACACTCTTTGGTGATGGTGATATGGTTGCTAGGCAACGCGGTTTTGTGGGAGAGGATTGCCTCTAGAGATAGGAGACCTGGCTCCATCCCTGTTCTGTTATCACTAGTTGTATGAAATCAGAGAAGTAACCTAACTTCTCTGGACCAGAGTCTCCTGGTCGCTAAGAAAGGGATCAATCCTTTATCTTGATATCTCACAGGATAACATGAGGATCCAACAAGATAAGGTATGTGAAACAACTTTATAAACTCTGAAACAGTACTAAAAAGTGGCCTAATGAATTATTTTATGCAGAAACTCGAAGGCCAAAATGGCTTCTATAACTCAAAAGAAGTCATGAATTCAGACAGTGCAGAGAAGTTCTAAGTCAGAAGTAGGCTTTTTTGTCTTCCTTCAGTTCATCTCGTGTAAGTGCCACATAGCCTAAGATGATTTGACTGACTTTTCCTTAAGAACCTCAAAAGCTGCTGCCCATGAGTCACCAAATGCTCCGATAGTCCCTCCCAGCCATACCCAGGCCCTCGGGAATGTTTGCAAAGACACAGGCTGGCACTTACTTGTCTTCCGGTAGATGTAGGTGGCCTCTTCGTGGAGCAGAAGTTGGCAGTTCTGGGCCTGCAGGCTATGTGTGCAGCTCTGGGTATCAGCATAGAACATACACCTCACAGCTCCAGGTTGGGTCTGCAGAGTGGTGACAAGACAGTCCTGGTGACGGGAACACTCTGCGGAGGAGAAGAAGGGTGGGGATTGAGCCTGAGAGATCATCTCAGTCAAGTATTCAAAAATACATTCATGAACCCATGCATCCGTTGATCCATCCATCCAGTCATGCATCCGTGAACCCATCAGTTCATCCATTCATCCATCCAACCACCTATCTTACCACCCAACCATACATTCATAAATCCACGCATCCACTGCTCCATCCATCCAGCTGTGATCCATGAATCCATCCATCCATCCATCCTGCCATCTAACCATACATCCATGAATCCATGCATGCATCCTTCCATCTATCCAAGCATCATCCATTCATCCATTCATGTAATTATACATCCGTGAATCTGTGTATCATCCATCCACCCACTCTTCCATTTGTCCTAAGACAACCTGAGGTGCCTGGCAGGAAGGAATTCATCTCAGAGAGAAGATGTGGGTGAGCACTCCTCTGCAGTCTCCTCACTTTCCTTCAGGGTCAGCCCAAAGTCACAGTTTCTCAGAGCATAAGCCAGCTAGACATCCTTCATCCAATCACACTTCATGAATCTATACATCCACTTATGCATCATCCATTAATCTATCCAATTATGCATGCAAACATACATACAAACACTCACTCCTTCATTTTAGCACCTGGCACAGGGCTAGAATCTTGGAATAAAACAGTGGTGGTAGGGGACTCAACTCTCCTATCTATTTTCCACACAACAATCAGGCTTTTCTTTGGTTATTTATCCACAAATAAGCTCTTGTCATTTTTCTGTTTAAAGCACCTTCATGGCTCTTCACTGGCCTCAGAATTAAGTCAATACAGGACAAGGCTGTTCATGCTCTAGCCCATGCCTTTCTCTTCAGCCTCATCTCCCTCTGCCTCCTGCCTCATCACACTCACCATGTTCCATCAAGGGTTATGTCCTTTCCCATGTAAACCAGGTCCTGCCCTAGACAGTTTAAATGATTCATGGCATTAGGATATTTAGTCCTAAGAACAGCCGTGAAAATAATGACGTTTCATTCAACTGAGCAAACCGTGCATTGCCTAAAGCCCTTATTCATAGCCTAATCTCTGTGTTGTGGTACCACCCAGGGTTGTACAGTGTACAACCTATACAGCTGTACATGGCAGCCCTGTCTGTAATTTGTGCATGTTATTATCCAGCCTTGTAGAGGAGGAGATCCATGGAATCTCAAAATTGCAGAAGCATAAATGGGCTTCCCTTCTGGCTCAGCTGGTAAAGAATCTGCCTGCAATGAAGAACTGGGTTTGATCCCTGTGTTGAGAAGATCCCCTGGAGAGGGGAAAGGCCACCCACTCCAGTATTCTGGCCTGGAGAATTCCATGGACTCTAAGGTCCATGGGGTCGCAAAGCATCGGACACAACTGAGTGACTTTCAGTTTTCACAAATGTTATCTAATCTTGATCACTTTCATAAAGTAAAGTCTTTGTAGAACCTTCCTATCAGGTTGTCACCTAGCTTTTGTTTGCATACCAGTGACCAAAACCCTCTAAAGGAAGTAAGCATCTGTAGACAGTTTGCCTATCATAAAGTTCTCTGTATAGCACTGAATAATGCTGAGGGCAGGAGGAGAAGGGGGAGACAGAGGGTGAGATGGTTGGATGGCATCATCCACTCAACGGACATGAGTCTGAGCAAACTCCGAGAGACAGTGAAGGTCAGGGAAGCCTGGCATGCTGCAGCTCATGAGGTTGCAGAGTCAGACACGACTGAGCAACTGAACAACCACAACACAGGTCTTCACTTTGCCCCATGAACTTGGCCAGAACAATATCTTTCTTCACTGTCATGACCACGCACCTGTCATCTGAGGACAGCCATCACAGCCTCCACCCATCTCCCCCGTCTCAGACTAACCTCCTAGATCCTTCCTCTGACCTGGCTCAGTGTTGCTCATTTTCTGGCTGGCTTAGCCTCTTGGAGACCTTGGCCATGGGTCAACTCTGCAGGAGGATGAGGAGACTACAGAGGAGAGCCCAGCCAGGGTTCCTCCCCGAGGTGATATCCTTCTGGCCAGGCACCCCAGGTGATCATGGGGTCTCCTACGTGTTTCTGAGGTCAGAATCTTCAGCAGCACTTGTGTGAGAGGACCCTCGTCCCACTCCACCCCCTACCTAGAGGGTGGACATTCCCCTTACCCCACAAGCAGCGGTCTCGGGCTGCAGAGAAGTTCCCCATGGCAGCGGTGCTGATGTGCGCAACATCAAAGTTCCTGATGGATGGATCAACAATCACTGAAGAGAGGGCCAGGGACTGCCATGAGTCCAGAGCGACTGGAAGGGAAAGAAGGGGACTGTCAGTGGGGCATCACATGATGTTCCCAAAGGGTACCCCAGGGCTGCTTCTGGGGGTCTCCATTCTTATGTGACCCCACTCCTTTATCCATCTCTCCATTCTACAATAATTTTTTCAATGATTTCTATGAGCCAAACTCCAAATTTCTATGTGCTCAAGCCTGGGAATACAGAGGTTAAAAAACAAAACAAACGAACCAGCAAAAGCATGGGCATTTCCATTGAGCAGCTTACAGGAGAATGGGAGAGAATGTGGAAGGATAAGAAGAACATCATAGTACAGTTGTTACGGGCTTCACCGGTAGCTCAGAAATGTAAGGAATCCACCTGCCAACGCAGGAAACCCAGGTTTGATCCCTGGGTAGGGAAGAGTCCCTGGAGAAGGCAATGGCAACCCACTCTGGTATACTTGTCTGGAGAATCCCATGGACGGAGGAGCCTTGTGAGCTACAGTCCATGGGGTCACAAAGAGTCAGACACAAACGAGTGACCAACACACACACACGGTTGTTATAATGCAAAAATCAGAATAATGCCAGCAACCATGATAATAACAGCCTCATCAGTGTTGTTGGCACAGTGGGAAAGAATCTGTCTGCCAGTGCAGGAGATGCGAGAGAGTAGGGTTTGATGCCTGGGCCGGGAAGATGCCCTGAAAATGGGAATGGCTACCTACTGAAGTATTCTTGCCTGCAGAAACGCATGGCCAAAGGAACCTGACAGGGCCCAAGGGATCACGAAGTGTGGGACGTGGCTGAGCACACACACAGTGCTGGTCATATGGTGCTTTGTGATGCCCTGTGTAGGCTGCCTTCAGGGCCAAGGCTCTCATTTCCCCAAGTGCTGGGAAGCTGGGGAAAGCTCTCATTTCCCCAAGTGGTTGGGGCTGCTGGCCGAGTCCCTCCCTAGGAATTACCTAGGACTAGGCCAGCCGCCTCCATCCACAGAGTCAATCTTCATCCCTAAACTAGTCCAGGTGGATCTCCAAAGTTCCAATTCTCTGGCCCCAAGATGAGACAACCCCCAGGGGCCAACTCAGCTTTACCGCTCACTGAGGCGTCCATGGGGCCAGGATTTGGTTTGCATCCACGTTCTACTTCACCCCCAGCCCAATTCTGCCTTACATGTGTTGCTCCCAAGAGCACTGCGCACTAAACTGTCTGCATGCAACTCTATCTCGGAGTCTTTCCTGGAAAACCCCAGCCAAGACATCTTCTTTAAAAGATGAAGACAATTCGCCCCACCCTCCCCTCCCCATGCTGTACCAAGTCCATTCTCTACGTCTGCGTCTCTATTCCCGCCCTGCAAATAGGTTCATCTGTACCATTTTTCTAGATTCCACCTAGACACATGAACATATGATATTTGTTTTTCCCTTTCTGACTTACTTCACTCTGTATGACAGAGGGTAGCCCTGACATGTATATCCGACCATGCGTGAAATAGACCGCTAGTGGGAAGCTGCCGTATAGCATAGGGAGCTCAGCTCGATGCTCTGTGATGACCTAGAGGGGTGGGAGAGAGCTCAAGAGGGAGGGCTTATATATGTACAGGTAGTTGATGAGGATGAGATGGTTGGATGGCATCACCGACTCACTGCCAGCTGGATGGTGACAAAGCCCGAGACAGAGCCTCTTGGCTCCAAGTCAATGCTCCTTTGCATCCCTCTGAGCCTCCCACCTGGTGAGCATCGTCTCCAGAAGACCATCCTCGGATAGGAAAAGGTTGTTGCCTTTGTTAACACCGTGCTCTTAGCTATATGAGGAAGCTTATCGCTTTTATCTCGAACCTGTCTTTGACACCACAGTACTGAGGGTCACTAAAATTAGAATGGTAAATAGAGTAGCAAAACAATCGAGTACCATTACCCCTTTTTTTTAAATTAAAAAAAAAAGAAAAGAGAAAGAAAAGGAAAGGAAGGAAGAAAGAAAAAGAAGAGAGAGAAAAAAAGGTGTACTCAGAAAAGTGGCCAAATAATGCAAGCAGATCTCACGTGGATTCAGGAAGAGGAGGGTGAGACCCCCACACTCATCCTGGAGCCGTGGGACCAGTTTCAGAATCTCAAACTATGTATTTCTGAACTTGGGACCTGGTTTCCCTGCAGGAAACCTAGGGCTGTCATTTTCTTAAGCATCCTCCATGTGTTGCTATTTCCATAGCAAGTGCAAGTGGCATTTTTGTAACACAGCTGATCTGAGGCACATATTATTAGATGGTAAGTACAGGGAAATTTCAGAGAAAACTTATGATGGGATTTCAGAACTGAACCTGCCAATTATGGTCTTAAAATGGAAGCTTTGGCTGCCCTCCACGTTTAGGTTGATGTCTAGGGGAAAGCGCTCTAATTAAAGGGTGACTGTCACTGCCAGAGTGAGAGCCAGCTCAGCAGTGGCCATCCCAGGGCCTGGATCCAGCTCTCTGTCCCACCCGGCACTGGCCCCCCTCCCCTGGCCCACAGGACCCCTGGATGAATCATTGCTGCCATGCTGAATCCAACACCTGAGGTTCTATAGGCACCTCATGAAAAACTCTGACAGCAAGTCCCTTGTGAATGCAAATCATAGTGAAGCATGAAAGCTGGGTAGTCTTGGTAGCATTTCATAAGAGTTCACTAACTTGTCAAGGACTCAGCAATACCACTGCCACTTAATATTCACGGTAAACCATGCTGTGGGCACCATTATGTGCACATTTTACAGGAGAGCAAACAGATCCAGAAACACAGGCAAAGAGCTTAGCCGACAAGTGGTGATGCTTGAGCTTGAGCCCAGCTCCTTCAGCTTCAGCATCCACGGTTTACTCCACGGGTTCTGGTTAATTCACCAGGTGAATAAGGTGGTGGTGGCTTTCAGACTCACCCAAAGGGATAGTCTCCCCTGAAATGCAGCCTCTGTGGTTTGTTGATTAGTTTTCTTTCCTTTGTGTAAAATGTATTTTACAAATCGCATTGCCAGCATCACTTATTTAAAAAAGAAAGTCATTGGAATTCGCTGGCGGTCCAGTGCTTAGGACTCGGTGCTTTTGCTGCCATGGCCCTGGTTCAACTCCTGGTCAGGGATCTAAGATCCTGCAAGCTGCCCAGTGTGGCCACTAAAGAAAGATTTGGAGTGGAAAGGAAAGGACAGTTCCCAGAGGGGCTGAGGAGGCAGAATTGACAGGACGGGGTGAGGGAGAAGGTGATGAAGACCATGGGATTTCTGGGTTGGACAACAGAGCGTGCAGTGGAAAATGTCCATGAGGAAAGAAAGAACGCGGTGTGGGGCGCAGAGCAGGACAGAGGGTGAGGCCAGCGATGGGTTCACTCGGGGACATGCTGGGCTCACAAAACCCCGAAACGCTGCTGTTTCCAAATGTCACTGTGTTCAGCAGCAGGCCTCAGTGACGGGCACGTGGCCTGGGTCCCCTGTGCCAATGGCCTCACCGAGGAGTCCCGGGGCCAGAGGCGGGAGGGGAGGTGTTGATAGAGTCCCCCGGGCAGAAAGCCAGGGGTCCTGGGACAAGGCTGGTGTGGCGGGATCAGGCGAAGGCAGGAGGAATTTTTTGAAATCTCTGGGTAATTTGATTATGTCTCCCTGCACACCACACCGTTGCTGAGGTGGGGTGGGGCTGAGGGTAGGGGGGCAGCATGACCTGTAACTTTGGGTAGGGCAGGCCTCGGTGTGATACCAGGGCCCTTCCATTCCCTTCCAGGTAGCATTATTCCATTTTCATGTCAACTAATCTTAAATCATTAGACTAAAATACATTTGACAATTTCCACCAAAATATGGAAAACCGTATTTCATTCCCTTCACTTCCTCCCTCCCTTCCTTCCTCTTTTCTTGCTTTCCTGTCTTCCTGCTTTCCCTTATCCCTTTCCAGATAGATGTCAGTTAAAGAAGGAAATGTTTGATTTTGATGTTAAGGTTCAAGTAGAATAATTTCAGGTGTTAAAAACAGCCACAACAAAACAAATGCCCACATGACTGCAGACCTGTGCGGAGACAGGAGGAGCAGGTCTGTCCCTTGCTGACTGCGTTAGCAAGGGCAAGCATCCACTCTGGCCTTCGCCTCTCAAAACGAGGGCAAGGAGCCTTTCAGTGATTTTTAATCAGATCCAAGTGCAGAAATGTCAAGCCAGTTTCGAATGCCTGACCTCGCCGACGTTCAAATAATCACAGACCCATTTGTTAAATGAAAAGACTGATGGGATTTTCTTAAGAATCACCAAGAATGGAGATAAAAAGTAGAAACTCTAAAGCACTGAAAAGAAGCCAGGACTCATACTGTTTTTCTTGCAGTCAAGAACCAAGAATCCCTTTCTGCTCCTCAACACTTATCAATGCTGGATATGGGAAAAGCTTAGGGAAATATTAGAGGTGGTTTCCATGGCCAGGGTGGCTGGCCGGCCGGGGGAAAACATCAACGTTTTGAAGTCTTTCAGACAGGACAAGGCTTTCAGACAGGAAAGCCATTTCAGGCACCAGCAGTCCTCTGTGACCTTGGCATAAACAGGGGGTAACAGGGTTGTTGACGCTGCTTTCACAGTTTTATGGCCACTAGCTCTAGCTGATGAAGACACGTGTGTGCTATCATTATAAGATGGGACCACTGCTCAGACATCCTCATTTCTTACCAGACACCGTCTTTCAAGTGAGAACCACATCACACTGGGCTATTTTTACCCTCATTAGCATAAAAAAACCCTAGATGTTCCTTTGATAACAGAAAGAAAAAAAGACACCTCTTGTTATTTTGCAATCATCTGTGAGATGAAAATGGGACTGGAGCTAACTATCCATCTTGCATATCTTCAAAGAGAAATGCCTGACATTTAAAGCAGACCCTACCGGGACCATTTTAACATTTATAATACTATAAAAGTATCCAGGGACATATTTACCCCTGTTCAGCCCCTAAATACTTACTTTTGAGCTCCCCAGGAGGCATGTTTTCATCTTTGACTCTGCGTCTCCAGAGCTTAGCAGAGGGATGGTGCTGAGTACTGTGGTGGAACTGTGTCCCACCTCCACTCCAAGACTCACACTTCAAATTCATCCTAACCCCCCACACCTCTGAATGGGATGCTATTTGAAGACAGGGCTTTTACGGAGGTAATCTAGTTAAAATAGGGTCATCGGTGCTTGCTGTGCTAAGTTGTTTCAGTCGTGTCCAACTCTTTGCAACCCTATGGATGGTAGCCCACCAAGCTCCTCTGTCCATGGGATTCCCAAGGCAAGAATACTGCAGTGGGTTGCCATGCCCTCCTCCAGGGGTTCTTCCCAACCCAGGGATCAAACCCACATGTCTTACATCTACCTGCATTGGCAGGTGGTTTCTTTACCACTAGTGCCTCCAGGGAAGCACTGGGCCCTAATCCAAAGAGCCTGGGGTCTTCATGAAAAGGGGAAATTAAGTCCTAGAAGTGGGCATTAAAGGCAAGTGATAAGCAGACATAGGGAGAAGACCACCATCAACAAGCCAAGGAGAGGGTTCTGGAATAGATTCTTACTTCATGGCCATCAGAAGGGACCCACCCTGCAAGCACCTTGACCTTGGATGTCCAGCCTCCAGAACTGGGAGAGACTAATTTTCTATAGTTTAAGCCCCTAGTTAGTGGGATTTTGTTACATAGCCTTAACTAATATAGATACTAATTCAGCAAAAACGTCCATTCCTTGATTCACAGTGAGCTTGCTGTGCTCTGTTGCTCAGAAATGCTGAGCCTAATGATAATTCTTATCATGTCATATTACAATGGCTAATGTTTCTTAAGCAGATCCTATTTGCCAGACACATTGTGATGTGCTACGTGTTGTTTCACTTAATTTATACACAGCTGTGTGCATGACTGTTCTGGTCCCCACGGCATGCATGTTTTAAGGAAGGACCACTCTGGGGGCACTCTGCCTGCCCCAGTCCCAAGCTCTGCCCACTGCCAGCTCTGACTTAGGGTAAACTGCACTCTGTAAACTGGAATAGTCTGGCCACCCGATGTCACCTGAGTCAGGGCTTCCCATATGCTAAGGGTCAGAGTATGCTCTTGATCCTTCCAGTCTCTCGGGGAGAGGGGGGTGGAGGCTGCTGGGCCAGTGCCCCACCTGGTTTTCCCAGTGCCATGTCATTATGCCCAGTGTGTGTCATGGCACGAGAAGTCAGTGAGCCTTGGACACGTGGTGAGGGTGGGGGCTGAATAGCTTGATGCCTGCAAACTGCTTGGCACGGGAGAGTGCTCAGTAACATTTTCTAAAGATTCACCCCTGTGTGTTGGCCTCCAAAGCCAGAGCTTCAACCTCTGTGCCGTGTTGCTGAATGCACGAGGGTGTGTGTGTTGTCACTTGTATTAATAAAGCAGGGCATTTTCAGCCAAAGCACGAGCATTGACAGTACTGGTAGGACTGCTGCCACCTCTTTGCTTTCCTGGTCAAGCCTGTCACACAGTAAGAGGTAGGTTATATGGCCTGGGAGGACCAGAGAAGACGCGCTCAGATGATTCGGGGACTTGGGAGGAAGGATGGAAAAGACAGCACATGTTCAGGCTGGAGCAGGGCCAGCAAGACTTTTCTGTCGGAAGCCAGATAGTGAATGTTTGAGGCTTTGCTGCCCGCACGTTCGTTCTCTGCTGCATACTATCTGTATGTTCCATATCCATTCTCAGATTAGAGGTTCTGTACAGACTGCATGCTCTGGTTTGCCACCACTGGCCCAGAAGGCACAGACAAGAAGGGCCATGGGTTCAGTCACCGTGCACCATGATGGGTGGAGGGTCTACGTTCTGGGAACCAAAAACTCAACAGGAAAGTTGACAGGGAGTTTCTGTGCTTTTTCCAGGAATGAGGAGTCATCTGGGGAGTGCCATCTGGAAGGTAAAATAGTGTAATTTTCATGGCAACCCACACCAGTATTCTTGCCTGGAGAATCCCAGGGACAGAGGAGCCTGGTGGGCTGCTGTCTATGGGGTCACACAGAGTTGGACACGACTGAAGCGACTTAGCAGCAACAGCAGCAGCATGATATGTTGATAGTTGCCCTTCCTTCCTAACTTGGCATGTTAAAGTCCTTTTACAAAATGACAAGGATTCATTTGGTTTGGGTTTTTTGATGGTTCTTATTTGGTAGAAGGAAAAGTTAGCAAACGTGAGGTGCCCTCCAATTCGAGGATAGAATCCAAGGCTAAATCACCATGGTCTTACCCTGCTTCTGAACCAGGTTCCTGTGGCTCCAAGCTCTCTGAAACCATCTCCCTGCTGTCACAGCAAACCCCTGATCCTGTCTCATCCTTCCCTACCCACTGTGTCCTGGAAACAAGGGTTCCTACCATAAAGTTCCCTGCCTTCATTTTGGGTTACAGTCTTCTCCTATAGAACCTTCTAGTATTTCTCTCATCCCCAACTAGGGATGTCTGGTCATTCCCCCACATTCTTCCAATTCTTTGCCAACTATTATCTTTGCCAAGATAATTTCCATCTTCACCCCCAGCTACTGCTAAAGCGACTTTATCATCTAAGGGCAAAGGGTAAAGATGGTCCATTTCACATTCTGGTCTCTGTTTCTTGACCTCTTCAAACACAGAAAATGGTATCTGCACTCACCCCAGCCAAGCACCTCCACAGCCAAACTCTGCCAGGGCACTGAGCTCCATTGCCGTGCCAATACCCCTCATTCAAAGTGCCACTTGCTGCTACAGCCCACAGCCCTCCTTTCTTCCAGAATTTTTATACTTTATTCCATGAAAATCAGCTCTTTCATTTCACTATGATTTCTCCTCTCTAACCCCTCCAGGTTATCCATCTTCACTGGCTTCTCATAAACCAAGGCCTCTCATGGCTTGGTCCAGCATTTCAACCTCCTTTCCACCAGTGCTCTCCCCCTTCCCTTCCGTTGGATTAATCCGGTGGGCCTGCTTCCTCTGCACCTTGTCTCCATCTGAGCACAGCTAAAGAAATACCCACAAACAGACTGGAGCCTTTACAGGTTTCAAGTCTTCAGCCTCCACTGAACTCTCCGTGCAGCCTGACACTGTTGTCCGGTCTCTTCCGTTCTCCTCAGGCCCAGGCATCACCATGACCCTTGCACTCTCACGAGGTGCCTGATCTCTTGCCTCCCAGAGAAAAAGTGACCATTACTGGCATCGGCTCTAACTCCCTGCCCCACTTCTGCTCTCTGTGAAGCCTCCCATCTTTCCCTCGTTGTTTCTCCTGAGAGAAAGGATGGCTGTTTGAAGCCAGCTGGACATCCATCTCCAATTTCCCCCCTCTCCCCGCCATCTCCTACACACCCACTCCCACCTCTCCTACATGCCCTGCCTACCCTTGACACTGACACTTCAGTCTTTGCGTGAAAACACACCCACATTTCTCTACTATGAAACCAACCCGTCACCTTAGGTTTCTTAACTTGGGGTCTGGGTTTCAGGGAGTCGCTTGCATGAAAATACATGCAAAATTTGGTACCTATGGAGGATACACTCCAATACTTTATCATGGGTGATTCATGACCTAAAAATGCGTGGTTACCAATGAATGTTCCACAATTCTTTTTTTAGCTGTCAATCTCATTCTCTCTTTGACTTCAGAGCCAAGATTTTTTGGAAAGTCTGTAGTTTCCATTTTTGTCAAATCACTACTGTGTAGTTTCTTCCCTCTTCACCAGTGAAATTTGCAAAGGGCCCTTCATGACTAATCCAGTGAACATGCACAGTCTCCATCCTCCTTGAAGGTACTGACCACATGGCCCTCCCCTGGTTTCCATGACTCCACACACCCTGCTGCCTGGCTTCTGCTCTTCCCTTAAAGACCGCAGTTCCTTGGGGGTCTGTCCCTGACCTTTACAATTTACATTCTATATACTCTCCAAGGGTGATCTCATGACTCCCAAGGCTTACAAGGCCACTGACATGCTAGTGATTATCAGAAGTATCTCCAGGACAGACCTTTGCCCAAGCCTCACGCTGAGATATTCAGGACTCACTAGATACCTCCCTGAAGCATCCCAAACTCGGCATGTTGAAAGCTGGACACTGAAGCCTTACTTCCATCCTCGCGCTCTTTAACTCATCCCCTCCTTGCATTATCTTTTTGAGAACTGGCAGCACCACCCGGGGAACTGCCAACCTGAAATGTTCAACACTATCCTTAACCAGTATATCAGTAGACTGTCCATCTAGGAAGGTCACAATATAGAAGGAAAGTCAAAAAAAATGGCTTTTTTTTCAAGTCTAAATATCCATTATAAGTGGATACTCTGTGCAGGGTAAATGCATTTATCTGATTTTCTAGTGAAAAAAACAAAAACAAAAACACACGGCCTCCAAGTTTTTACAGGTTCTGTCTGCTGCCTGGCTCACCTGCCTACCAGGCTCTGCTCTCATCCACCTACTTCCTACCATCCCAAACTCACGTTTGGCAGTCTACCAAAACATTCGGCGCTGTCTGACTTTGTTCACTACTCCCTCTGTTTGCATTTGCAAAATGAAGTCAGTTTATGCACCTGATGAGCTCATATCATCTTTCAAAATTCAACACAGATGTTACTTCCCTCGGAAACCCTCCCAAGAGTCCTTCCTCTGCCATTCCCAGGAGTTTTTCTTCTGCTCTAAGTATCTTAACACTGAAGAAGCTGAATTTGAACGGTTCTATGAAGATCTACAAGACCTTTTAGAACTAACACCCAAAAAAGATGTCCTTTTCATTATAGGGGACTGGAATGCAAAAGTAGGAAGTCAAGAAACACCTGGAGTAACAGGCAAATTTGGCCTTGGAATACGGAATGAAGCAGGGCAAATACTAATAGAGTTTTGCCAAGAGAATGCACTGGTCATAGCAAACACCCTCTTCCAACAACACAAGAGAAGACTCTACACATGGACATCACCAGATGGTCAACAC
>SJYQ01001839.1:1141520-1207070 GCA_006410935.1 Redunca redunca | reverse complement strand
GATGCTGGGAGGGATTGGGGGCAGGAGAAGGGGACGACAGAGGATGAGATGGCTGGATGGCATCACTGACTCAATGGCCATGAGTCTGAGTGAACTCCGGGAGTTGGTGATGGACAGGGAGGCCTGGCGTGCTGCGATTCATGGGGTCACAAAAAGTCGGACACGACTGAGCGACTAGACTGAACTGAACTGAATATGTCAAGTGTCCACTGATATGCAGCACTGGAAGTTACTTTTGTTTTTTCCCTCTGTTAAATTATGAGATGTTAAATTTCTAGAGATCAAAGAGTCTGCCTTGGTTTTATTAATTTTCCAAGACTTGCCATAACAGCATATGAAAATACTAGCAATAGCGGAACCTCCCTGGCAGTTTAGCGGTTGAGACTGGCCACTTCCATTGCAGGGGCCCGGTCTGATTCCTGGCCCGGGGACTACGATCCTACGTGTTGCACAGGGTGTGGCCAAAACAGATATATAGTTGCTGTTTAGTTGCTAAACTAAAAGAGTCATGACAGCTCCTGTGTGAGCCCATGGACTGTAGCCTGCCAGGCTTCTCTGTGTATGGGATTTCCCAGACAAGAATACTGAGTGGATTCCCATTTCCTTCTCTAGAGGATCTTCCTGACCCAGGGGTTTAACCCAAGTCTCCTGCATTAGCAGGCAGATTTTATTTATTTTTTTTTTTTTACCACTGAGCC
The DNA here is from genome assembly GCA_006410935.1 of Redunca redunca. Lineage (NCBI taxonomy): Eukaryota > Metazoa > Chordata > Mammalia > Artiodactyla > Bovidae > Redunca > Redunca redunca. The sequence goes on along the minus strand of SJYQ01001839.1, from coordinate 1,206,372 downwards.
ACCTGGGAAGTCAAATAAAGTTGTAGCTAGCATTTATTAAAGGATCTAGGGTTCTATGTGCTAAACAGGAATATCAATATCACAATTTTGCATGAACTGCCCAACCCATAAACATGTAACAAATGAGTGAATGAACAGAGATCGTTAATTAATAAAGGAGAAATGGGATACTCACTCTTTTTTCATCTATAAATATTAATGCTATGATTATTCTCATACCACAAGACCTCAGTAAATAATAATTGAATAAAATCAATTAATTGATCAGTGGATTACATAGAAAGCAAATAATGTGCATTTGATTTTATAATATCTCACTTTTATGTGGCCCATTCCTGTTTGTGAAACATTTTTATTTAAACTGTGATATTTAATAGTGGGGGCTTCTCTGGTGGCTCATATAGTTAAGAACTTGCCTGCAATGCAGGAGACATGGGTTTGATCCCTGGGTGGGGAAGATGCCCTGGAGAAGGGAATGGCAATCCACTTCAATAATCTTGTCTGGAAAATTACACGGACAGAGGAGTCTGGCTGGTTATAGTCCACAGTGTCGCAGAGTCTGACACGACTGAGCGACTGAACTGAACTGAACTCAGCTGAGTGACTATAGTTTCAAACTGAAGCTTGGAGCTAGTGAATCACATGGCCAAAATCACAGCACATGAATGTCAAGTCAAGGACTTGACCCAGACTGTCCCCTTCCAATCCCCACCGCACTGTAGCTGCCCCCTCCCTCCCCGGGCTCAATTCCAGACTCAAAAATTTATTTCCTTCAGTGACATCTAGGCTTCCCAGACAGCACTAGTGATAAAGAATTTGCCTGCCAATGCTGGAGACTTAAAAGGCAGGCATTCAATCCCTGGGTCGGGAAGGTTCCCTGGAGTAGGAAATGGCAGCCCACTTCAGTGTTCTTGCCTGAAGAATCCCATGGACAGAGAAGCCCGGTGGGCGACAGTCCGTGGGGTCCCAAAGAGTCGGGCACGACTGAGTGGCCTAGCAGGCATGCAGGCAGCATGTACATCCCTGGCAGGGGTTTTCAAAGACACCTGAAACAGTCCTGCATGCATTGAGGGTGTGAGCTTGTGGTTGGTGAGCAGTCGCCTTTTACGTTGCTAACTTCAAAGACACTTCTCAAGAAGTGTCTAAGAAAAAAGCATACCCAAGAAACCAGACTCTGTCCACGTCCTCACAGCAAATCCCTAAATGTGTCACAAGCAGAATTTCCTACTGGAAAGTCAAAGGCTCAATTGAATCTGATTTCTCTCAAAGAAGTTTGAGTCTTATCAAGTGGAGGCCCCAAATTCCACCCCCATACAAAGGCTTCCTGGGAGGTGGCAGGACAGCTGGATTACTCAGAGCGTAATTACTCTTCCTTGGAGTCACCGAGTGGTCCTAGGAAGGTGGGGAAACATGCGGAAACTCAGAGGCACACATGCACCGAGGACCAGCATGAGCTGAGCGAAGTAGTTCCAATAATGCAGAGGCTTCTCTAGGGACACTGAGCTCTTGCATGGGACAGCGGCCACCATGACCTCTCAGTGGACTGTGGGTAACTTGTGCAAGGTCGCGGAGTTGGTTTGAACCCAGGCACAAGGTCACAGAGTTGGTTAAAGCCCAGGCAGGCAAGCTCTCAAGATAGCACTCCCACCCTCCGCCTCTCCAGCCACTGTGGGGACAGGAGCTGCTGAGCTGTCCCCACTGACCCCTTATTCACTGGACATATTAGGTATCATGCTAAACACTCATCCTGCCTGATTCACCCAAATCTCATAGCAACTCATGGATGCAGGGGATATGGTGAAGGGTGCCTCGAAGAACCCGGGGCTCAGAGAAATGAAGGGACTGAACCAGGTTACACAGAAGAGGAGCAGAACTGGAATTGAAACCCAGATTTGCCCAGTGCCAAGGTCTCTCCGCTTCACTGCTTCTGCTTCTAAAAACATCTACCAAGAGCTTTCTGCTTCCCTCTGGGTAAGTTATCACAAAAACAGAAGAAAATAAAAAACCACGCCTCAAAGTATAACCAAACCAGTCATTAGAATTACCAAAATAGAAAAGTTAAAAGAGAAGCATAGAGGCCATTGAAGATACCCCCTCCCACAGCGAGGGAATCTCCAACATGCTTGAATACTCCACTGACGGGGACCTCATCCTCTCCACCTCACAGCATCACAGCAGGACCAGTAATGCCTCTTCCTCCATCCTCTGACCCCGCCCCTCTCGTCTCATGCCCTGCTGCCCCCTCCATGAGGCAACGTCTACATAGAAGCCTTCCCACAGTGCCCTTGTGCTAGGCTCCTCTCCACTGATGGGCTCCACTCATCGGGGAGGGAAGGTGACTACTTCCTTGACAAACGAGATTCTGTTCCACCAAGGAGGCCAGAGAATTCAGCACAGGCTCCTGATGGCTCAGCGGTAAAGAATCCTCCTGCAATGCAGGGGGCACAGATTCGATCCCTGGGTTGGGAAGTCTTCCCTGGAGAAGGAAATGGCAACCCACTTCAACATTTTTGCCTGGAGAATCCCATGGACAGGGGAGCCTGGCAGACTACAGTCCATGGGGTCACAAGAGTCAGACATGACTTATCAACTAAACAACAATAAAAATTTAAAAAAATAATAAAAGCTTTGTGTAGCACTAGCCACTGGTAACATAGTATTACCATTTTTAATCAACAGAATTATTATAACCCATAAAAATAAAGGAAATCTACCACTGTTGATGGATTGCTTTCAGAGATGGTTTAATTCATAATCAGCTCACAGTGATTAGAGTGGTCCTAGGAGGGGTAACCATTCTGAAATATTTCCCCTCAAATGCTTAACAAAGGGTCTGAATTTCTACTTTTAAAAATTAAATCTTCCTGGTTCACCCACTTCTTAAAATGTGACCACTCTTGGGGAAAATGTTATTAAACAAAAGAAGGTAGGTCCTAGGTTAGCATATTTTATTTTTTACCCTATTTCCCTTCAGTTCAATTGAGCCAAACCTTGATGGACTAGGCACAAAACTTGTGCTGTCTGAGAAGGAAATTATCAAGATAAATCCTTTGTTTTCTCCAGGCTCTAAGATCTAACAAAGGTTTAAGACAGAATTATTCAGCAAACATTAATCAAATGTCTCCTAGACATGCCATGTACAGTTGCACAGGTTGTATACTGTACAAGTGCAGGGGCAGCATTCACAAAGATGACCTGTGAAAAGGATCCCCTAGAACTGGCAGTGCTTGACCTAATTCCAACAAGGCCAAACTTCATCAGGCACTGTGGCAGCAATTTTACACATAAGGCATCTTTAAAGTCCAATAACAACCTCTTTGAAGACACCATCATCTCCATTATATAAGTGTAACAACTGAAACTCATAAGTGAAGTCGCTCAGTAGTATCCGACTCTTTGCGACCCCGTGGACTGTAGCCCACCAGGCTCCTCTGTCCATGGGATTCTCCAGACAAGAATACTGGAGTGGGTTGCCATTCCCTTCTCCAGGGAATCTTCCCAACCCAGGGATCGAACCCAGGTCTCCCACATTGCAGGCGGATGCTTTAACCTCTGAGCCACCAGGGAAGCCCTCACCAGGGAAATTCATAAGTATCCCTTAAATTGGTCAAGTTCACAACCTAAGGAGGGCAAAGACAGGATTCCTACATCCCATGTGATTTCTAATCCATTCACCTGGTTACCATTCATTAATCTATTCATACTTTCAACAAGCATTAATTGAATTATTAGCTTTAAACTACTAACCTAGAGCAAAATGAATATTTATATTTTTCTTTAAAAAAGCAAATAATTGTAAATAAAATAAGATTGAGCGTCTACTAGACACTTTGCTAAGTGTTTAGGATCAAACCATGAATTACCAAACATCTACCCTTTGCAGCATGAAATCTCACAAGCAAGCAAACAAGAGAAATATGTTTACTCATTTGGGGACTATTTCCTGAGAACTGACTAGGTACAGTCATGTTTCTAGGAGCTAAAATATAGCAGTGAACAAGACAGATAAAAGCCCCTGCCCCGTGTGGCTTCCCTTTTAGAGGAGGGCAAACAATTACTCAGAAAGTACACAAGGGAGAAGATTTCATAGCACAAAGATATGCAGACACTAAGGCAGGGTGAAGGGGCAGGGCGTGCTAAAGAGGCTGCTGTGATGGGGACGGTCGAGAGTGATGTTAGCTCAGAGCCAAGGAGGTACCAGCCCCAAAGATATACTAGGATGAAGGCTCCACGGAGCAGGGCTTTCTGAGGCTCCATTCAGGGCTCTGGCCCTGATACCTAGTGCCCAGCAGAATAAGTGCTCACTAAACACTAAACACTTGTTGAACAAATAAGCGAATGAGCAGGGGGATGGCAGCTGAGGCAGAAGAACCATAACTGTCCCCCAAATCCTGCACTTCACCAGCTGGCCCGAGGCGTCCTCCTGCCTCCATGGAGAGAAGTGAAGCCTTCCAAGCTGAGGGCCAGTTTCCACCTGTGTCCCACTTTACTTCCCTCTGCTGTGGCTGGGATTCCAGTCTGCCAGCCGTTTCTCCATCTCAGTCCCTGGGTCTCCGAGCAGCAGGGCATGGGTCCAGGGGAGCTGCCCGATGCAAGGCTCTGCCCAGAGCACACTCAGTCCTGCCGGTCACAGCCACCCAGGCAGCGTGGGGCCGGAACAGGTGGGCATCCGGGCTGCAAGCACTGGTCTAGGTGGGCGCTGCAGCTGCCAGCTAGACTCAGCACTTTTGACAGGCTGTAGACAGGAAAGTCAGCAGCAGACAGGAAAGAGTGCATGCCTGCCAACCTCGCCTTGCTGGGCCCTGGGATATGGACTCTACCTCTGGACACCACTTCCCATGAATAGGAACAGAGTCTATACTGTGAAGTCCAGAGAAAGGCTGTGTGTCTCTGTGTATGTGTGCGCACATCAGCTCTGTGCATTTTGGAAAGATTTAAGTTCTATGCAAACATGAGGCAATGTTGGAGTCAGTACCTGCTCACATGGCCCATTCAGCCCAATGACCAGAAGGATGAAGAACTGGCGTGTGTGTGGGTTAACGCGTCACCATGCTAGTGGCTATGGCAGGCAGGTGACAGTGCCCCAGGGTCACTGCAGGACAAAGTTGTTAATAGCTCCCATCCCAGCCTCAAATGAGCCCCAGATGAGATCATTAAAGTATAGCGCCCCTGAGATGCAGGCTGTGATGTCCTCCAGACCCGCCTTCAGGAATGAAGGGCTCTTCCCCAGCTGCTGGCAGAGACCCTACTGTCAGACCCCTGCAGGAAGGGTGGCACCCCAGAAGGGCAGTCATATCTGTGTGTGACCAATGTGAGGGTGTAACAAGTTTAAAGGTCATCCCAGCATCCCCAGAGATCAACTGAGTTAAAATCGCACTGAAGCTCAAGTTCTCTCGCCGTCCTTCTCTTTTCCTCTTCACCCCCTTGATTCCACTTCCTAAAAAATGACCTGCATTCTGATCACCGAGTCTGATTCCTGGGGGACCCAACCAGCAACAGTCAGCATCTTCAGTGGGGAAACTCTGGGTTTGGATCAGATTGGGTTTGAATCCCGGCTCTACCATTCACCCATTCATTAATTCTATGACCCTGGGCCTCTCTGACCAACAGTTTCCAAGTCTGTAAAATGGACATAAGGGTGCACACCTCCTAGGTTAGTTGTGGGGATGAAAATATGGAAGTATGTAGCACAGTGATTGACAGATTAAGTTGCTAGGTACATAATAATGGAAACATTCATGACTTTATAGCTCTGACCTTAACTGGCTGTGACTTGGGAGAGTCACTCTTTCTCTCTGCCTGTTTCCTCCTCTGTAGAAGGATGGGTTTGGGCTTTGGAATTATTACAGACATTTCTTGAACACCCAGCCTTACCAGGTTCTGTGCTGGGCCTTGTACTCTTTATTCTACAACATAAGCCTACTAGACTGATATTTTTTATTTTTCACCACCATCCTCACTTTACAGAGGCCAACAGAGGCTTGAGGAGGCTGAGGAATCTGGCCCTGGAGTGCCCATTGGTTAAGTGATGGGGCAGGATTGGAAGCCGGGTGGATAGACTTCAAAGCCCATGGCTGCACTAGAATGCCCCGATGTTTCCTTCAATCAGACACACACTCCCTGCCAGAGCTGGCATTTTTTAGGATCACACAATTCTGTCTCCAGCTTAACGGAAAACATTTGCAGAACAGATCAACTGAATTCCATCAGCCCCTTGGCACAGCTGGGAAAGGACAGAGGCCAACCAGACAAAGTTGATTGACTACAATCGTGCATCCCCAAGAAAGACTGTTGGCACAGCCACTTCTTTCTCCATCAACCTGGAACTCAGACTTTGTCACTGCTGCTGAGCTCCAGGCTGGGGAAGTTGAGCAGGGCAGACTTTGACCAGGCATCTTCTTCAGCCACACCTCTCACCCTCTCAAGCTGCAGCCTCACCACACCCTCCATCTGCCGGTAGCGAGCTGTGCTCACAGTCAAGAGCTGGAGCATATTTTAAAGGGTGTTTCGAATTCCTCAGGTGAAAGAAACTCAGAGCATAGACACAATTTTCTAAAACTCACATTCTGTGTTTTCCTCTGGCTTGCACTCTAAATACTCCGTTTGTTTCAATGACACCACTAAAAGAAGAGCTTCTGAAATAGTGGGTGACAAGCAATTATCCTGGGAATTACCCCTTGAAAGACCCCAGGCTTGGCCTGCAGGGGACGAGGAGATAGTGGCCGTTGTACAGGAAGCCTCCACCGTCCTGAACATCACTCTGGACTGGTTGTCACGGGTCTTTTAGGAAGCAATGGACCTTTTCTCTTATGAAGAAATAGCATCTTTGCTGTTTTGCCTATTTAAAAAAAACATACAATTTTCCCTAGGAGAGTAAAATGGCTCTCGACACATAGATGACACAATTGTCCTTATTTTCTCAAAGCCTAGCTTGTTCACGCACCATGCATCTCCACCTCAGTCCAAACGGAGAGCATTTGAGTCATTTTGAAGTTCATTATGGAGGTGGCTCAGGGGTAAAGAATCCACCTGCAGTGCAGGAAACTCGAGTTCAATCCCTGGGTCAGGAAGATCGAGGAGGAACAAGTGGCAATCCACTCCAGTATTCTTGCCTGGAGAATCCCATGGACAGAGGAGCCTGGTGGGCTACAGTCCATGGGTCACAAAGATTCGAATCCAACTGAGAGACTAACACTTTCACTTTGCTTCTTCAAACCCGCTAATGTGTTAGAAACTGTCTTTGGAGCAACACAAACCAAGACCCTAGAGTGGTCCCTAGCACAGGGCCCCTGAGGTTCACAGGTCACCTTTGACTCCTCCATCCACATTAATCCACCCATCACCACATCAGGATCCCCCTTTCAAAGCAGACGTTGAAGGGGTAGCTTATACACACAACTTCATTACAGAAACAAGGCCAAGACTTTAAAAGGTCTCCGGACAAGCCTCAGATGGGGAAGTTCATCTCTGTCACCCTTTCCAGAAGCTCAAACCAGACATTTTCATCTAACTCTTAGTGGGGCCAGGGATACATGGGTTCCAATCCCAGTGTGCTCATGTACCCTAAGGGAGCCTCGGACTCCTTATTTGAAAAATAGACTTCGTGGCCATCTCACTTTCTTTTGAGCGTGAAATGATTTATGGAATGTTTGGCATTTAATAAGTACTTCCTTTTCTCCCTGAATAAAAAGTGCATAAAGATGAGGGATTTACATATGCTTGGTATGTATTTGCATGTGTGTGCACGCACACCATCCATGTCAGCATCACATACAGGCACCAATACCCTGAAGGCAGAATGACGCTCCTGCCTCTGACACATCAGACGAACACGCCCACACTCTTAATTCCAACCTGAGTGCTCTGTGCACAGGTGGAATGTTGGCCCCACACCTCTTCTGCTTTCAAACCACACTCGTCCAAGACATATTTGAAAATACTGTGCCATCTCATTCCACTTTCAAAACATCTACCCAGATCCATAGACTCTGTGTGTTCATGAAAAGCGATGTGGAATTCTACACCTTTTTTTCTTTTGTTGGTGATCCAAATCTCAGTAATACAAATCTTACCAAAAACAGACTGGAAGCATTGTAAAATCATCTGAAGATGCTTATACGTTGATTGATTCCTATCTAACAGTACACATTTGACATATCAAAACTTTCCTTATCCATAAATTTAATAAATGATTTCCTAGTGATAGTATTTAAGAATTCTAAGCACATGATGGGGAAAAAAAACACACTTTGATTCACTGCTAGCAAGTATGAAACTACAAACAAGGATTTGGGACTAATTTGGCAATATAGACCTAGAGTTTTAAAATCTAGAGTTTTTCAAGCCCAGTAATTCTGCTTCAGAAAAAGTACTCCCACCACCACCAGGAAATAATCTGGACATTGCAAAGAGCTTTATGCACAAAGTGATTCTTGTGCATTCTTTTATGGTGATGAGGAGTCAAAAACAATCAAATGCCCAGAAAGAGAGGAATGAGTTAGTGAACCGCATGACAGTCATGGCTGATACTGTTATCTTTGTTTCTTCATCACCAGAGTGGGAGCATTTTAGGGGTAACAGCTTGGTTGAATGAATGAATGAATATATACATGCATGCACAAATGGTCAGCACATCTACAACAGTTTGGAAATCTACACATGATGCAATATTAGGTAAAAACAAAACACTGAAGAGAGATCACAACTACTTTTCACACATACAAAAAAATCTAAAGAGATTAGGAAATAAATCAAAATATTAACTGACATGGAGTGACTTCTAAATAATCCTGTGATTTTTTTTTCCCTTCTGTATTCTGGCATCGTTTGCATTTTTCTGTAATTAACAAATAGGAGGATAGAACCTGCCTTTAGAGCTTGGTATGACGATCAAAAGTCTTAGACATGAAATCTGTAAGTGCTTAGACACTGGTATTCTGAATAGAACGCTCAGGGGGAAAAAAGTACACACAAAGTCAGCTCTTTTCACTGAGTGAAGGAAGTGACGACACGGTTGAGGACATTTGTACTCTCAGCCCAGCCTTGACTAAAAACGATCCCTCCCACACGAGCCACATTCTGTCCCTTCAGCCAGGGCTGTAATGACACATGTCTAGCTCCCCTCAGACATCGTGTCACCAGACAGGAATGATGAGAGCTTCGAGTTTCGTGACTGAGGGGAGGCAGAAGCGGGAGGCGCAGTGAGGCCCACACTGGGCTGCCGGCTCCCACTCTGCCCCGCCCGGCACCCAGCGTCCCACAATGCCCGGGCAGCACACGGGGCCAGCGGTGGTGGGCACGGGGCCAGGTGTGGGAGGGACGGCAGCCTCAGCCTGCCCATGCTCCTGGGCTCGGGGCCGGTGCCCGGCCTCAGAGGTCACTGTGCCACTCGGGGGCACCCGGGGCTCTGAGCGCCAACCCCTCTGCACATAGAAGAGCTGACTCCTGTCACTTTGGGCCCAAATACCACGACTCCCGAGGCGGCCAAGGGTCGTGCAGGCCTCGTCACCACGCCACACGGGGAAAGCAAACCTTAGAACAAAATCAGGAGCACCAGGAAACCCCCTACATGTGGACCTTCAAGTTGCAGACTTTCAAAGATGCAAACGTCTGTGCGCACGCCCAATCACGTAAGCTAGTTCAAGCGTCTGGCGTACATGGTCAGGTACATGCATCCTCTACAAGCCGTAGTGTTTGTGTACTTTACTGTACAGAACTGCATAGAGCACAGTCATGCAGTGTCTTTATTTCAAGCCCAAGATGTCCAGAAACAAGTGTAAAGGCAGCGGTGAGATAGCTGGCGCTGATAAGCCATGCCACCTGTAGCGTTGGACTACTATACTTTTCAAGGTAGTGGACTGTAAGATTAAACATGTTTCATTTTTTGTTTTTTTTGTATGCATTATTTGTGCAAAAAGCATTATGAACCTATTACAGTACACTACTGTATAGCCCATTGTGTTAGCTGGGTACCTAGGCTAACTTTGTCAGACTCGCACACACTCTTGGGATGAAACTCATACATGTGCGGACTTATTGTACTGGGCTCCCGTCCCACTCGGCCTCTGCTTGGCTGCGTTGTTTGGCCGTCATTTAACCATTGCAAGTTTCCTCATCTATGAAATGGCTGTGGTGCTGGTATTTGCCCTTTCCATGCATATGTCTAACCGAGAGGAGCTTGAGGTCAGAAACGTGATGGGCTCCTGTGAGCTATAAACTCTTGGATGGAAGCGAGAGGAAAGTCAGCCTCACACAGGAGAGACAAAGAAGACCAAGGACTCACCATTCTCTGCGAGGGCAGGCAGAGCCACCGAAGGGCAAAAGCTGGGAGCATCACTTCGAGAAACTGAAAAGAAGACAAAGACAGCCTTTTAGCCCTTTGTGACTCTTTGGATCACTGAGCCCCAAAGGCAGGAAGAGTGGTCTTACTTGGTGGCACAAAGTTGTGCGTGGAAGGCAAGACAGTGTGCCCAATGCCTGGTCCTACTCCTGTGTGGTCAGGACAGGGTGGGTTGAGATGAAGGGACATCCTAACAACTCAGGGGCTTAAAGCAGCCAAGGGCCTGCTGCAGGTGCTGCGGGCTCTCCTCTGTGTCAACCCCCTTCAAGCCCCAGGCAAAGGGAGGTTCCATCACACCCCTGCCTCCCAGATGCTACAGGAGGGAAAGGACAAGGCTACCCTTGCTCTCAGCTTTGCCTACGAGTAACACATAGCACTTATTTTCACACCATTTGCCAAAACTGGAGGTGCAAAAGTACAGACCAGCCATGTTCCAAAGAGTGGTCACCTAGAGATATGCGGTGAACAAGGGAAACGCTCACTATTGCTGCTTAGCTGACTCACTTAGGGGAAGCACGTAGCCCCTCTGAGCCTCAGTTTCCACATCTGTACAATGGGGATGGCACAGCCTACGCTGAGAACTGCCATGAGCATGACAGGAGGTAGTATCGGGCCAGGCACAGGGTGAAGGCCACAAGACGGCAGCTCTTCATGGCAGGCAGCGTGGCAGGTGGACAGAACCTGGAGTAGGTGGGCAGACAGGCCTGGGCTCCAACCTCCATGTGCCTCTCAGAAGCAGGGCAAATGGACAAGTGATCTGGCTTCTTCTGTCCCCAGCTTCGGGCACTGGTATGAGGCGATGATGTTGGAATTAAACGAGAAACTGCACATACCCAGGAGGTGCCCTTCAGTGCTAACTGCCCCCTCCCCTGCCTCTCCCCTTACTGAACAGATCACAGTCTTCAAAGCCACAGCATCCTTTTCTCCAAATGGCCCAGACCAGGAGTGCAGCCAGACCTTCTCCCTCTCTGAGCTACAGTGCAGCATGGTCAGCAGTCAAGGGTCATGGGTGAGGCTCAGGGTCAAGGGTCAGGAACCCAGGGTGACCTTCCTTGTCCTCAGTTTCCCTGTCTGTAAAATGGGAGTAATGATAGTATCTCATTTAGAGCTCTGAGGCTTAGATGAGTTAGTGTATGTGAAGCTTCAGGCATACAGTAAGCACTCAATAAATGCTGGCCACCATTTACTCTTAATATCACCCTTTTAGGGACTTCTTGGCAGTCTAGTGGTTAAGACTCTGAGCTTCCAACACAGGGGGTGTGGGTTCCATGCCTGGCTTCCCCAGCTCACAAGGATGCCACATGCCTTGAGGCCTGGCCAAAAGAAAAAAATAAAGTAAAATAAAATTTAAAATTTCAGCACTACTGAAATTGTAGGTGAAGAAAAATTAAAAAAAAGAAAAATCAGTCTTTTGTAGTAACACATCCTTGTCATTGATGCTCAGGCTTGTCTGCCTCCACGAAAGCCTCAAGTCAGAGTCATGTTCCATCTGGTCCCCAAAGCCCTGGTTTGGGTCCCCTCCCATCCCATCTCCTCCTCTGCTTCCTCACTTTGGTCAGACACGCCGTGACCCAGCCTCCATTAGTTGTAGAGCCTCAGTTATCGTGTGTCCATTCTGCTTGGCTCCATCTGCCTATAGGCACCTGCTCCCGGTCATCATTCTAGAGCCTGGTTCCCAGCCTTCAGCGGACATTGGAATCCCCTGGAGGGTTTGGTGACCCACACTGTGTGAGCTGCACCCCTAGAGTATCTGGTCCAGCAGGTGTGGGCTGGGGCCCAAGATCCAGCATTTCTAATAAGTTCCCAGGTGATGCTGACCCTGTTGGTCCACGGATTCACTCTGAGGGTCACTGAGCCAAGGCTTCCGTCACCCAGTGTCCTGTGAGCTCCTCACACAAAACTCAGAACCACCCACCATCCTCCATGGTACCCAGGGGGCCAGTGAGTTCATTTAAATGTCCATCTTTGCTTTCTCAGAGCAAAGACCCTGAGAGTCAGCACACTCCAGAGAACAATTATTTGACGGATCTGTAACAAGGGCATTCAGACATCCACCCTCTTGGGCCCAGTGATTCTCCTTCTGGAAGTCCGTCTGGAAATTCAAAGCAAGCTCAGTTTGCGAAGGAAAGATTTATACAACATAATGAATGGCCAGAAACTCTATATATCCAAGGCTGTGAGAACAGTTAGGCAAGCTGTCCACAGGGAGAATTACCGTATGCACGTCCAGGCATTTATCACCTAGGTCTGCTGCTATTGCCTAACTTACTCTTTCTCAGCCCCAACAGTGCTTCCTGACAGGGTGCTGTCAAGCCTCTGGGTGGGACCTTCTTCAGTGTACAGGAATAGCTGAACCCTGAAAGTTCTCAGCTTCCCTGGGCCCCCTGGGGCACTGAAAATCTCAACAGCCTCGTTCCCTGGGGGCCTTCCTACAGAGAATCGCACTGTGCAACTTTGAGCCAGATGCTCAGTTAATTCATGCTTGTTAAGCAAGATGATGGTAACCCTTCTTGCTTCTTCCCAACTCTGCTTTCAGTGACATCAAGCTGGTAGCCTGAAATGGGCTGCAGCTGGGGTATTTACACCACGGAAAGTGGCAACCACGACCCCTCGCCCTGCACCTGCCCAGCCCTCCCTAATTGTAACACATTTGCCAGCAGACCAGAAAATGGGGGTAAGGAGAGACTCCACCTCATCACGTCGTTTGGGGACTAAATAAGATGCTGTCCGTCAAACACTAGCCTAGCCAAGGAGCTGACAGGGCACTAAGCAAATGGCAGACACTTGTGCTGCAATATGAGTGATACTGAGGAATGAATTAGACAGTAAACTCTCCTACTTGTGGTGATTTCTATGTGGGCTGCAGAGAGGCATAATTAGAAGAGCTGGTCACTTCCTTTCCAAGTCATTCCTGTATCTAGAATATCTATCTACAGGGTCCAAGTGCATTTGTTTAGCAGAAGAAGAGAGGAAGTGGGAGGCTTCTACTGGTTTTTTTTAGAAGCCGTGTTTGACTTTGTAAACAAACCAAAGACCCTGCCCCACTTGCAGGCCACACGTGGCTGCAGGAGGTGGCGGGGGGTNCGGGGGGTGGGGGGTGGGGGGTTGAACAGCAGCTCAGCTCCCCTCTGAGAGCAGCCAGCGGCTACCAGAGACCCAGAAGCGCCCCCTTCCAGGCAGCCTGGAGCCCCAAGGCAGCTGGACCACAGAGCAGCCTCTTCCCCTTCCATTCCCACCATGGTTGCTAAGACTCTTCCTCTTTGAGTACTGCCGCCCTGACCAGAAGGGGCTGCAAACAGCTTCATTTGCATCCACAGTCACTCAGCCTGGGCCTCTGGGTTCTGTGCTCAGATCCTTGGAACAAACCAAGGATCTGTTCACTCTGGACAACAGTGAGAAATCACACGGCTCTCTGGGCAGCCCCTCTGGGCACTCGCTGCTCTAGGTTTGTGCCTCTCTCTAGGCCTAGGAACTTGACTTCCATTTTTGTTCTGAGATCACAGCTCAGTACCAGGGTCATGTTGCCTGCATGCAGGTCTCTGGGGGTCCGGGGTTGCAGGGCAGGACCATGCCCATCCTACCCACTGTCCCTGCACCCTCCACCCGACACGCCTTCATCTCCGCCCAGATTCCCCCTAGAGTGGCTCTGGCGCGATCCCTTGTGGAACAACATTTCTTGCGCTCCTTTTGGGCTCCAGAAGCCCCCTTGCATCTCCCCACAGTAAGACACACCAGAGGGCTGAGCTGTTCTCTGGGACAGAGGGAGTAATTACTCCTGATGAGGGGCTAGGAGAGCACCAGCCCCACAGTGGTCCTAGCAAATGCGGGAAGAGCACTGCAGAAGTGTTTCTGGCATCACTAAGTGCCCGAGAAATGTTCCTTCTCTCACGTCTGCCTCCCAGGCCAGGCTCAACCCTTTGGGGAAGGACCTTCTATCGCTGGTGCTTCCAGGGTGTTTGACGTGTAGCAGGGGCTTCCCTGGAGGCTCAGATGGTAAAGACTCTACCTGCAATGCAGGAGACCCAGGCTTGATCTCCGGGTTGGGAAGATCCCGTGAAGGAGGGTATGACAACACACTCCAGTATTATTCCTGGAGAATCCCATGGACAGAGGGGCCTGGTGGGCTACAGTCCATGGGGTTGCAAAGAGTTGGACACAACTGAGTGTCAGAACATATTATTATTGTATTAGGAGCTCAACAAGTAGCCCTTCTTTCCCTTTCTTCTGTCCAGATCTTTAGGTACAGGCCCCAGGTTATGCTTTTTGTGTCTGGTTCTCAGCCCAGAGTCAAGTCAGGAGTCCATGCTCATCACTCAACATAGATGGCAGTAGAGAAGGCATGCTTTATGTCTATCTAAGTAACTATGTGCCGATGCACATATGAAAGTGAACATGGCTCAGTCATGTCCGACTCATTGCGACCCGATAAACTGTAGACTGCCAGGCTCCTCTGTCCATGGAATTCTCCCAGTCAGAACATTGGAGTAGGTAGCCATTCCCTTCTCCAGGGGATTTTCCCAACTCAGGGATCAAAGCCAAGTCTCCTGCATTCCAGACATATTCTTTACCATCTGAGTCACCAGGGAACATGTATGTGTGTGTGTATACATGTGTCTATGTATGTATCTACCTGTCCATCATCTGTTTATTTATCTATCTGCCCATTGATCCATCATCTATCTATCTTTGTATTGATCTATCCATCCATCTGTCATCTCTCTCTCTCTGGGTTTGGGTTTCTGCCCTGAGGTCCTTGACCATACTCTCTGCCTCACTGTGCACCCCTCTTGTCTCTGCCTCTCTGAGTTTGACGACATGGTCCCCCCCACCAGCAGTATCTCAGGAGGAATCTCACTCTTCCCTGAAGTACCTGCTCTCAGAGTCCTCAAGGTCATGACCCCTCCCCCTCCAAAACCATAGATGGCAGAATGCTACACGACCAAGCCATGGATTTGAAGCCAGGGCAAAATCTACTACAGAAATTCTTTGCAAGAACTCCTTTGTAAAACCCATGTTTCCTGTGCCAATGCTGACTGAGAGGTCACCCTTCAGGCGCAGGACCCTCTGTGCAGCCTCGATGCTCCTGCAGGGCCCCTTCTTCCTGTGACTGTACGTGACCGTCTAATACAAAGACGAGGATGGGGAGAAAGTAATGACAATGTCAGCTTGTTTGTTGGGTTTTCCAGAGTTACACTGGTGCAGTTTTATCTACAACAGAAAGCAGAATACAAGGCCATACTAAGGTGCAGAATCCAGAAGATGACTGACTGTTTTGGCTCAACCTATATCAGAAATCAAAAGTTGACTTTGTACTGGATCAGTGTGACTGAACTACGAGAACAGTCTAATTAGTGGAACCAGTTTCCTTGAATAATATTCCTTTTCTCTGCCTGGGTCTTAGGAGGAGATCGTTCATCGTCTTAAGACCTACCCACCACCCGCTTCTGATAAAGATGACTTAAGGGAGAAAGATGGACTGGCGAGAACCTGGTTTTGCTCGGATGGGAGCCATGGGTCACACCAGGTCACCAAAACTCTGTGTCAGCCAGCCCTCTTTCTTCTGCTCTTTTGAAATTGGAGATTCAGAGCCACCCACACCAGAATGGCCTTGAGCCATGCACATCTCAGGGTGTTTTCCTGCCAGGGGTCCTGAGAAACTGATGCCATTGTGGCATTTTAAAATCTTTCACCCCACTCACCCAAGCACTGAAAACAGGCAGTGTGCAGTGTGGAAACCTGCCTGCGAGGGCGGCTCCAGGCCAGCAGACCAGAACCTACAGGGAGTGGTCCCTGAAGCATGGAAGAGGGCTTGCAGGAGGCTGTCAGTAATGGATCGCCACCTCTCGGAAGCAGAGCTAGTTTCTTGCTCCTGTATTCCCACAACACCGTACGCATGTCTGTTCTGGTCCTGAGTCTAGGACGCTACAGTTAATCATATACGCCCACGACCTCCTCAGTAGGATGTGAGCATCTATAATAAGAAAAATGACTACATCTTATTAATTTCACATTTCCTATTGCCCAGCACAATGTATGACTCAGTATGGACACTCAAAAGAGTTTCAAAACTTCTAAACTTATGATATGACCAATCTAGCACTGGAGTGGCTTATTTAGTTACAGTCTGCAATTGCTCCTTAGGGTTTCCCAGGTGCCTCAGTGGTAAAGAATCCACAGGGGATGTGGGTTGGATCCCTGGGTCAGGAAGATCCCCTGGAGAAGGAAATGGCAACCCACTCCAGTATTCTCACCTGGGAAAACTCAAGGACAGAGGAGCCTAGCAGGCTACAGTCCACAGGGCCACAAAGAGTTGGACACAACTGAGCAATTAAATAGCAACAACATCAATTATTCCTTAAGTTGAGCACCTGGAGGATAGGAATCATATCGTATTCATACTCAGCCATTATATCATAGTGAATATGTCACATAGCTGAATATAGCTATATCATTTGGTTATACAGTTGGTTATTTGGACCTGGTTCTTTTTGACAAAGTCCAACAATCCTGAGTCCAAATTCCATCATTTACCTGCTCTGTATGACCTTGGGAAAGTGACTTAGCCTCCATGGACCTCTGTTTCCTCATCTAACAGTGGTTAAGGATTAGATGGGATAACACTTGTAAAGTGCTTGCATTCAGCCAGGCACACACACAAGAAGACTCCAAAGAACAGAGGCTGGATTTAGAAAACCAGAGACCCCTGAGGCACAGCTGATGCTCGGTCAATGCCCTGGTCAGAACTCCTGAGTCCTCAGCCTGACCCTGTGAAATATATGTCGGAAAAAGTTAATAGTCTCTGCAGTCAGATAAAAAGAAACAGAATGGATGGAAAAGAGTTGGGACAATAACCACCTTGAATACTCTTCCTGGCCGACTCCTGCCAAGATGTTGTAACACTCTGGTGTGATTCCCATATTTCTGAACAAATGAATTATGTCTTAGCTTCTTTTTACCCAGCCCTTCCCTGCGCAATGGAAAGATGAAAAATGACATTTTCCAGCCTTTGGTAGGTAGGGTGAGGAGATGGGAAGAGGGTTGAGGAGATGGGAAGAGGTGTGAGAGGGCGGATGGGCAAGGAGGCATTGAGTGGTGAGAGTTCAGTTCTGAAGGCCCTAAATACCCAGAGCTGGCTTTGGATCTCCTGCGGAGCCACCAACCTAGGCAAGTGTTCATGCCCCAGCCTCTGTGAGTTGGTTAAAGACTCCTTTACATGGCACATGACCCCTCCTCCCCCTGATGGAAACCCAGGGCTCCCCCAGTGGCTCAGCGGTAAAGAATCCACCTGCAATGCAGGAGCTACAGGAGACATGGGTTTGATCCCCGGGTGGGGAAGATCCCCTGGAGGAGGGCATGGGAACCCACCCCAGTATTCTTGCCTACAGAATCCCATGGATAGAGGCGCCTTCTGGGCTGCAGTCCATGGGGTTGCTAAGAGTCGGACCCAACTGAGCAACTTAGCACACGCGCATAGAAACCCACTGAGGCTATTTCATCACACAGTCCTGATGCTTTTCTTAAAACACTTCAAGATGTTAAGATAAAATAAAAGTCATAAATAGAGTGAACTCAGAACACAGGATGCTCAAGGAGGGAGCAAAGAGGATTCCACTCAGCCTGGTAACAACCAGCTCCAAAAATACCTGCTCTGCAAAATGTCTCAGGATTAGTAAACTCATGTTTAAGTGTCAAGGACCAGATTCCACCAAGGGGCCCGATCCCAGGTCTCTAGGGCTGGACATGGTTCTGGAACACGTGGCCAACCTACCATTGGTTTCATTTATTAGTTTATTAGTCAATTTTATTTTTTCAATTTATTAGTCAATTGCCTCTATGGCCAGTTGACTTGAGCTGGGGGAAAACCAGCCAGACAGTGCATCTAGACAGTTTCACATCCAATAGCTCGTGGGATGTGGAAGACCCACCAGGCGCAGCATGAAAAGGGGAAGAGAGAAGTTTAGAGTCGTCAGAGCTGGGTTTGTGACCTGACTCTGCTTCCTGCTGGCTTTGTGGCTTGGGTCAAAAAACTTCCACTTTCTGGACCATACTCTTTTCATCTTAAAATGGAGGAAATAATGTCCACTCCCCAGGGGCACTGAGCAATAATTGTGTAGCTGCTCAGGGCAGGTCACTTACCAGGCTTCTGGTACCATCCAAAGGGGTAGGTACGGACCTCAGTGTCTGGGGAGCCACAGTCCAGAATGCGCCAGACCCCTCCATATTCCTCACTGCATGTCTGAAGGCCCAAGCTGTTCAGAGTTAGGCATGTCACCTCTCCTCCTGGAGCAAAAAGTAACCAGGACCAGGGAAATGATCATGACGGGAGATTCTAACTGAATGAGAGAAATTCTGCAAACTCATCCTTCAGCAGACATGTGGGGTGAAGCACCCTAGTCCAGGGGTGATCTTCCCACTGATGAAAACCCTGCTACCTTAGTGAGTTTCTGGTGTAAGAACACGGTGGTGGGGGCAACACTTGTCAAGCATCCTTCATGTGCCCCGAGCTGTGCTAAGGGTCTCTGTATGCATCATACTGCTCGTCCTCACAGGAGCCTATGAGGAGGCTAGCACTTGTATCTCTATTTACAGATGAGGAAACTGAGACTCAGAGAGACTCAGTGGCTCATCCAGGATCATTCGTCTAGTACGTGACAGAATCAAGTTTCAAATGCAGGTCATCTGGAGGGATTCCAAGTTCAGCCCACCAAGCTACCTGACCCAGGTCTTGAAAAGCAAGCAGAAGACAGTTCAGTGAGCCATGGCAGGAAGGCTACTTGGGTCAGGCAGAAGTGTGGTGTCCAGCTGACTGGGTACTGGACCAGCAGCCCTGTCCCAGCTACCACATTTACCAGCCACCTGCCCTTTCTCAAGCCCCCACGAGGTGATGCTATGGATTAGGTCAGACCATAGACGTGAACAGGGCTTCCCTGGTGGCTCAGATGGTAAAGGATCCACCTGCCCGCCAACACAGGAGACGCGAGTTCCATCCCTGGGCAGGAAGTTCCCCTGGAGAAGGAGACAGCAACCCACTGCAATATCCTTGCCTGGGAAATCCCATGGACAGAGGAGCCTGGTGGGCTACAGACCATGGGGTCACAAAAGAGTCGGACACGACTTAGTGACTAAACAGCAACACAGATGTGAACATGTTTCTAGACTGCAAAGTGCTGGGTACTTTACAGAAGGAGTTGTTATCACCATTACCTTTTAACTGAGAAACGTTCAGAAAGCCAAAGCCGGTGCAGCACGGGTCCATGTCACACAATCGCTCACATTCGAAGAAGCTGGTGGAAGAGGAGAAAGAGGAAGCCTGAAGGTTTGTGCTGGACGGGATCCTCGAGGTGGGGTGACTCGCTGTCATTCTGGGGGCCTGCTCTCTGTGACAACTCTTCCCTGAGTCCAGACACACAAGCTCTGCTCCTTCAACCCCCGACCCAGCACCAGGGCCAGGCAGACCCCTGTTTTCCACCCTCCCTCTCTTCCCCACTCCCATCAGCATGGGCAGTGCCCAGCCAGATATCTTTTATCATCTTTTAATCTCCATTTTCAAAAGCCAGTCTTAAATGCCAGCACCAGGGCATAGTTTCATATATTAACAACACTTTGTAGATCTATAGTTCATAGACTGATGACTCTCAAATTCTAACTTCTACAGGGAGAACTTAGTTGAAATTCACATTCATGAGCTCCCTGTAAATGCTGATTCGGGAGGTCCAGGGTAGGACTCAGGACCGTGGGTTGTAAGAAATCCTCCTGGTGATTCTGATAGGTGAGTTTCACAGACTAGCGGAGAGAAACACTAGTCACGTTCAATGAAAACAACTAAGTTATAGCTAATTAAATCAATAACAAAATATATTTTTTAAATTTTCTTAATTTTTTTTTTCAGCTGCACTGTGTAGCACGTGGGATCTTGGTTCCCTGACCAGCAATCGAATCCATGCCCCTTGCCTTGGGAGTGCAGAGTCTCAACCACTGCATCACCAGGGAGGCCCCACAGGATACATTTTTAAATAAAAAATTAGATAAAAGTCTTTATATGCCTCTGACCCTGTAAAAATTTCTGCTTGCTCTCCAGGTTCTGAATACAACAGGGAGACTTTGCTGATCAAGCTTATTTCAATGCTTGAAAATTTGTATTAATTGATTAAAAAAAAAAACAAAACACGGGTCAAGTTCCCCTTTTGCATCAGCTGACCTTAGGTTCAGGGCTAAATGTCGTGTTGATTATTAGTTGCTGACCCTAGCCACCTTAGTCAATAAAGTGAATAGTGAAAGTCCCTCAGTCGTGTCAGACTCTTTGCGACCCCATGGACTGTATAGTCCATGGAATTCTCTAGGCCAGAATACTGGAGTGGATAGCCTCTCCCTTCTCCAGGGGATCTTCCCAACCCAGGGATAGAGCCCACATCTCCCGCATGTTGCCTGTTTATTACTTTTTCACCCTTTGCTTCGCGTTTTGCAGTTTTTCATGCTTGTGTCTTTAACTGATATTATATCACCTTCTTTATGAAAATAGAAGGGTCTTCACAATAAGTATTGTAGAGGGCAGGGATGAACGGAAATAGCTTACCCATTGGAAATGGATTTGTCAGACATAGGCACTTTGTTTCTAATGGAAATCCCCGTCAGCTTTTGGAATGGTAGGCGAGTGTAAAAATTCTTCACTCTATCTTGCAGCACAACTACACAGAGGAAGAAAGACATCTTATTATTTCAGGAGAGATGCACTGTAACCAGAAAAATATTTCTGTAGGGGACAAAGCATACAAACCCATACTGAGAGCTTCTGATTAAAGGTAACATATTAAACCCATAGACTTACTCTCTGTTCTCTCCCCAAATCTCACTAAAATCACAGTAAAGGGATTTTTATAAAGGCATACACCCACAAGGCAAAAGAGAATAGGAGATCGGGCAGAGCGACAAATTTTGGAAGCTAGAAAAAATACAGAGGAGGAAAAATTGACCTTGTAAACCTAAGAAGGCTGAATTCTTGGCTTTTCTATGGGAAGAAGCAACTCTATACACCTGCGGGGCTTCCGAGGTGGCTCACTGGTAAAGAATCTGCCTGCCAATGTAGGAGATGCAGGAGACAAGGGTTCAATCCCAGGGTCAGGAAGATCCTTGGAACAGGAAATGGCAACACTCTAGCACATTGTCTGGAAAATCCCATGGACAGAGGAGTCTGGCAAGCTACAGTCCGTGTGTGCTAAGTTGCTTCAGTCGTGTCCGATGCTATGTGAGCCTGTGGACTGTAGCCCACCAGGTTCCTCTGTCCATGGGAGTCTCCAGGTAAGAATACTGGAGTGGGTTGCCATTCCCTTCTTCAGGGGATCTTCCCAACAAAGGGATTGAAGCCAGGTCTTCTGCACTGCAGACAGATTCCTTACCATCCAAGCCACCAAGGAAGTCCACATAGATGTGAGGGATTCCCCAAAAGGCAACCCAACTAGGTCATCCTACAAAGAAACCAAGGTCAACACGCTCCCACCACATACTCAGAGCCTCCCGGTCAGCTTCTGGGCCCCTCTCTTACATTGAAGTGGAAAAACAAGGGTCCCCAGGTGCCTGAGAAAGGCTTCTAGCAAAGAAGACAGAACAGTAAGTGGAAGACCACAGCACCACAGAAGAAGCGAAAACTGTGCAAGATGAATCCCTCTCCCCAGAGTGTCACTGAGGCTCCCAGAGGGTAAAATCAACTTCTGTCTTGTTGAAGCCACAGCTGTTGGGATTTTCTCTGATAAACATCCAATGGGAATTCCAACTGCTATATGCAATAAACATGATTTCTAAGAGCTCTGGAGTCCAGAGCAAGCATCTTCTCTCTGGTCAATCTGATACATTTCTAAATGCCTCTGCATCTCTACAAGAAGCCTGGGTAACTTTCCTTAGAAAAGAAGAAGAGCTGATCAGGATATTTCTAAAACCACAGAGTTAGAAGCCCACTGAAAACGCAGTTTGGGATGATCCGACCAAACGCTCACCTTTCTTCCTGTAGAGGGCACTTGGCCTTCGGGGCAGGATCAGCCTGCAGCCCTTGGGACTGGACTCCAGGATATCGTCACACACCTGGGCCTCTGGGTAGAGGGTGCAGGTGAAGTACAAGGGTTCACTGTCCATTACCTCTGCCAGCTGACAGAAAGAGGGCTCTCCAACACAGCCTACAGGCAAGACAAGTTGGGTGTTAGTCCCTGGGAGGCTGTCAGGGGAGGGTTATCCCTGCAGGATCTTCTGGGAGGAAATGCCCTGTGGGGATTTCCTCCCAGGAAGGGCTGAGGCCCAGGTCAGTAGAGGCTGTCCAGTCTGGAAGGCTCAAGAAAAATACCAGGGTTCTGCCAGCTGGAAAACAGGGAGTCCAGGTGGCTCTGAACAAAGGCAGAGCCAGGAGGGTCAGGGGTCAGCTGTAAACTCAGCAATATGGGAGGAGAGAGGGTGAAATTCCATTGAGTCTGCCCGGGATCATCTCAGAGGCAGTCAGGGTCTTGGACTACAGACCATAGGATATAAAACTTGGTGACGCTGTGAACAGTCTCCCCTGTTCCCACTCTCTTGTCCAACTTTGCTCTGGTACATGTGAGCTCCTTGAGAGGGAGGGGTATGACTGATTCACTTTTTATTTTCTCATCCCCAAGGTCAAACACAGAGCCTAGAACATAGCACATACTCAACACAGGACACACCTATGGGTAGAGAATAGATGGATGAATGGATGGATAGATTGTTGGATGGATGGATGGATGGATGGATTGTTGGATAGATAGATGGATGGGTGGATTAATAGATGGATGGGTGGATGGATTAATAGATGAACTGATAGATAGATGGATGGATTGTTGGATAAATGGATGGATGGACTGTTGGATAGATGGATGGATGGATGGATTATTGGATGATTGGATGATAGGTTCCGGGAGCAAAGTAGATACTGACTGCATAATTAGTTTCTGAAGATGTGGTTATGTTCTGTCTTCTGTATCACTCATGACAGTAATACTGAAGTGATCTCTAAGTTTGATCTTGTCTATGTTTCAAGAGTTGTTAAACTAGGCCTGTGTTGCCTGACCACAGGGTGAAGAAGGTGGATGAGGGCTAAGATACTCACGAGAAAGGCACCACAGGTTTGCCTGCTGAAGTGAAAATAAGTGTTTGAAAAGCCAGTGTTGCTGGCTGGGAAGGGATAGGTTTCGATCAACAATGACCTGGATAAGGTCCACAGGGGTGAAAAGACCTGTTGTCAAATCTGAAAAAGAAAGAGCGAGTCAACTTCCTTTGGCTTTATCTCGTGGCAAATCTCTGTCTGTCTGTCTCTCTCTCTCTTTCTGACTCTTTCTCTCTCACATACGCATGTGTGCGTGCGCGTGCACACACACTTGCAGGCTCATTGACCCCAGAGCCAGTTTGGAATCAATATGGCTGGGAGTCTGGCAAGGCAAGAAAAGTTCAGAAGGTCCCAGAAAGTCCTAAAAATTATGGAGTTGCAAAATCTTAGAATCTTTGTTGGGAAGTAAAGCTGGAAGCCATCTGGCTCAACTTTTCACTAAGGCAAGACTCTTGCTCACAATATTTCTGGCCGATCTCCCTACAGACTCATGTGACTTGTCTGTCCCGACCGCAGCAGCCCACCCCACAGTTAGGAAGTCGAGGAGTCAAATCTGCCTCTTTGTAAATGTGAACCACTGATACGCCCTCTGTCTTCCCAAGCCATGTGGAATTTCTATCTCCCTCCCAAATGGCAGCCTTCATCTGTGAAGACAGCTCTCAGCTCTGCTCAGCCCCAGACTTAAAAGTTCCAGCTTACCCATCATAGGTCCATTCACAGATCAGACCCTTGGCATCACCATCTTGTCTCCACAGCCAGACCCCCAAGTATATCAAGAAGTTTGGGGTGGGTACCTGTTTCTGATGGAGATGCTGGCCTTGGTCCCATGTCTCTTCTGCATCCCATAGACTCAGATCGAGACCCCATGTCAGAATCTAGGAGAGGAAAAGGGATTATTGTTCTAATATTCGGGAGGAAAGGGGAGGTATTCTTCTGGTCAACGAATGATAATGACAGTGTGAGAAACTGTCATGGTCCACAGCCAGGGGCCCCAATAAGATCTGAAAAATTCCAGTGGCATAGTTTTGCATTCTTTGGCTTTTTATGGAACATCAACAAACTTCTCCATAAGAGAACTATTATTGTCCTTGATGCTGAAATTATCAATATTTGCAAAATCTTCCAGAGTTAACACAGTATGTTCATAAACATTGGTCTTCCCAAGACTCCATGATAAGGAGTAAGATTTCCATTTTACTCTTGAGGAAACTGAGACTCAGGGACTTGAAATAACTTATTCCAGAACAGGCAGGTGGAGAGTAGATGAAATGGGATTCAAACAAGTTAAATAAATTCCCAAGTCAGTAACAGATCTTCCATGATGGGGGAACTGGGTTTGGAGTGGGCCTTGGGATGCTTCGGTTTAGTGGGGCAAATATCCTAGGGAGAAGCAAGTCCTTAATTTTCCACCAGCTAGCAAGCTGTTTAAAAGAATTTTATTTTTTATTTTTTTTAATTGAAGTATAGTTATATACAATATTATAAAAGTTGTTCATGCTCAATCACTCAGTCATGTCCAACTCTTTGTGATCCCATGAACTGTAGCCCACAAGGCTCCTCTGTCCATTGAATTCTCCAGCAAGAATACTGGAGTGGGTTGTCATTTCCTTCTCCAGGGGATCTTCCCAACCCAGGGATCAAATCCATGTCTCCTGCATTGGCAGATGGATTCTTTACTGCTTTGTCTTCCTTTGAGTTTATGAACATTGACCAAGTGCCTACTCAGAGCCAGGGACTGTGAAAGGCATGTGGGGTGAGTCTAACATGATGAGAGAGGTGGCTGAGTCCCCAGGAGGGAGGCACCTGGGTCTGAGTCCCCAGGAGGGAGGCACCTGGGTCTGAGTCCCCAGGAGAAAGGCCTTCTGTAGGGTGTGGTGTCCTCAGAGCCCCCATCCTACTGACAGGGACACCTAGTGGTCAATGAACTCGATCTCACAGGACCCCGTGCTTACTTCATCCCTCCTTGGCTTTCCACTTTCCATTTTTGTTTTACACTTTGGTGTCTGATGAGAACTGAGGCCCTTCTCTCCACACAGGGTACTCACTTGGACAGTAAATCTCTACATTTTCTTTCTGGGGAGCAGAGTGCCCCATGAATGAGAAGTAAAGCCACACGGCCTCCTGTGATGGGTGTCCTGTCACTACCCTCCCCACCACAGAGCTCACCTTTCCAGAGATAAACCTGCTGAAAGCTGGTCAAGGTGTCCTGGGTTCCTTCCACGGGGGTCAGACCTGCAAAGAAGATGTTTATTTGTATGAGCTGGAGTGTGGTTGCTCCTACTACACCGAGGCACCTCCTGAGCCTGACACTCCGTTTCCCATGCAAGGTGCATCCCAAAGTCTTCTTGGAGCTCTCTTCCAGCGGCTAGTACAAAATCAAAGCTGACCAGAGTATAGCTGCTAGCATAACTGATGCCATCTTGGGCCCATGCAATTCCTCCTATTCTTCCATTGAAGCCTAGGACTGTCCAGGGTGGTAAATCACTTCTCTGTCATCAAGCGCTTTGTAGTTAATACATATTGTTTAACAATTGTTGGGCTTTCCAGGTGGCTCTGGTGGCAGAATCTGCATGCCAATGTAGGAGACGCAGGTTTGATTCCTAGGTCAGAAAGATCCCCTGGAGGAGGAAAATGGCAATCCACTCTAATATTCTTGCCTGAAAAATTCTGTGGACAAGAGGAGCCTGGAGGACTATACAGTTCATGGGGTTGCAAAGAGTCAGACATGACTGAGCAGCTGAACACACACACACAATTGTTAGGTCCAGGTGGCCTCTGAGCTCTGGTAGCCTCCAAACAATGATGAAGACCTTGGCTGGTGTATTCCCAGCACCCATAAGACTAGCTACCATTCATAAATCTTGACTTAGGAATGCATGCTGTTCCCAAGCACATACCTCTATTTGCTTTTGTTGTTCGGTCAGTCTCTCAGTCGTGTCTGACTCTTTGCGACCCTATGGACTACAGCCCACCCAGGCTCCTCTGTCCATGGGATTCCCACAGCAAGAATATTGGGGTGGGCTGCCAATTCCTTGTCCAGGGGATCTTCCTGGGCCAGGAATTGAACCCGAGTCTCCTGTATAGGCAGGCAGATTCTTTACCATTGAGCCACCAAGGACATACTCCTATGTGTGTGTGTGTGTGTGTGTGTGTGTGCACAGTCGTGTCCAACTCTTTGGCATCCCAGGGGCTCCCCAACAGTGCAGAGTGTAGCTGCTAATGGTTCTAGATCACTGATGTTGGATCCCCATCCACCCCTCTGAGTAAGTTACCCTGTAATAAATTGACCCATTGATTATTTGGAGCTGCCTGCCTCATTTCCCACTGTCAAGATACCTTCTCAGTTCAGTGGGCACTCTTCCTTCCCTCTGTCCTCACCAGACCCCACGTGTTTTCTTAGGGCACCAAAGGAACTACAAGGGGAAGGGCCATAGTGCTGCGACACTTAGCATCACTTAAGGAACTGTGGATTGGTTTAAAGAGACCAGAACTTAAAGAAGAGTCAACAGCTGTATTCATTTCCCATTTCACTTAAGTCCTCTGAGATTCTCACCTCATTGGCAACCGGGGATGGTATTTGTGAGGCCAGGAATTTCTATCTTCAGTCTCATGCTTGACCATAATTTTCCAGCTCCTTAAATATACTTCCAGAGGCTGATAATTGAGCCTTATTGCTCTTTTTCCCACCAACACCTAGCATAACCCCTGGTATAGAACCAGTGTTCAGCACATTCATGAATGCAAAGAGGAATGAGTAAGGAAAACAAAGCAGTCAGTGGTTTTCAGAGTCCACCAAGTAAACACAGAGCCTCACTGCACAAGCACAAGAAGGCTGACCATGGAACTAGTTTTTCTACTGCAAACTTCTGATGCTGCAATCCATTCCTCAAAGCCTCTCCAGTTCTATATTGTTGATGGTAAGAAGGTACAGAGAACAGAAGCAAACACGATTCCTCCTTTTCCTGGCTAATGGTTTACATTGCCCAGACATTGTTCCATGCCTTTCACAAGAACTGAGTTAAAACTTCCCCATTACATAAACAGGCCTGCAGACTCTGATGCCTGTAATCTGCTCTCTCTGTAATCAAGGCTGCAGGAATACACACACATTTAGAATGGTGGCAGTTTGGCATGGAGCCTGATTCTTGAGGGTTGGTGGGCATTATGTGATCTTAATTGACTTCAAGACACTTCTGCAGAGATCCTGTGCTGCATCTGAGGTGGTTGGCTTGACTCTAAAAACCTGGAAGTGTTGTTGTTCAGTTGCTAAGCCAAGTCCAATTCTTTGCGATCCCATGGACTGCAGCACGTCAGGCTTCCCTGTTTTTCACTATCTCCTGGAGTTTGCTCAGACTCATGTCCATTGAGTCAGTGATGCCATCCAACCATTTCATCCTCTGTCACTTCCTTCCCCTCCTTCTGTCAATCTTTCCCAGCATCAAGGCCTTTTCCAATGAGTTAGCTCTTCGTATCAGGTGGCCAAAGCATTGGCGCTTCAGCTTCAGTCCTTCCAATGAATATTCAGGGTTGATTTTCTTTAGGATTGACTGAACTGGGGGTGGGCAGGTTCCTAAACTGGAAAGCCCAGGTTTCAGAGTCTACCTCTTACTGGCCATTTTCTCTTCTCTGTATTATTCTCCCCACCCCCCATGTCTCTACTTCTATTCCTTGTCCTTCCTACATAAACTACACTCCTGAACCCTCGTCTCAGGCTCTGCTGGTGCTAATGATGGCTACTGTAAAGAACTAATAAGGCCATCCCTTATTATGTGTAGGTATCCACCATACATCCACTCCAGAGTCATCCAGTGATAACGGGCATGTGAGTTCCTCCCTCTTGGCCCCCAGCATCCCAAGAAAATGATAATCATTTATACAAAACAGAATCCCATGAAAAGAATGCCAGCCAGTGAGCTGAGCCTCACCATGAACCAACAAAATGAAGCTTTGGGATTATAGAACAAACCCAGGAGTACTTCTGCCAAGGTCTATTTTTCCCGTCAAAATTTTAATCCCTGTGGGCATGAAAGAATGTTTAATCTATTTTTTTATATTCATTTGCACTACAAGATATTGTCAGAAATGAGACAGAGCTTAGAGATTACTAAACCTTTTTTCTTAGAAACAAGAAAAGCAGTCTAGCCAACACCAAATAGTTGAAAAAGTCCAGAGATGTCCACTGGGAATTTAGGAGAGGCAGACTCTGAGTGGATTCCTCCATCAAGACACATGTCAACCCAGGCTCAAAGGTTAAACAGAAAGCTGGTGATGGGAAAGAGAACCTCACAGCCAGAGAAAAGTGCCGATAAGACAGCTTCCAGGGATTCGCGGGGTTGTCTGTTTGGAGATACATTTGTTTGTTCTGGGTAATATCAGAAGTCTACTCTAAACTCCTCTGGAGCCAGAAAGGGTTGGTTGGCTTAACAGAAGAGGAGATACGTCCCTCAGCTCTCTCCCAAATGAGCCTACTCACAAAATTCTCCTTCCTCTGTTTTTCTACCTTTTACATCATCCAAGTAGGTGGGGGGATCTGAGAAATGGTTCTTGAGAATTTACTTTGGAAGTCTACAGTGATTCCTCACTTGGAAATGCCATATCTATTGTGTATTGATGTCTGGATGAAAATTCCATTATAATACCCTGTTTCATACATACATAAAATTGTGCTATGGTGGTGTGCTTATAGTTGCGCTTACAGTTGCTAAGTTGTGTCCGACTCTTGCAACCCCATGGACTGTAGCCCTCCAGGCTCCTCTGTCCATGGGATTTCCCAGGCAGGAATACCGAGTGGGTTGCCATTTCCTTCTCCAGGGGATCTTCCCAACCCAGGGATCAAACCTGAGTCTCCAACATTGGCAAGCAGTCTCCTGCATTGCAGGCAAACTCTTTACTGCCTGAACCACCAGGGAAGCCCAAAATTGTGCTATAGAACATTAAAAAAAAAAGAGTAAAGACATGCTGAGGGGGATTCTGTGTCCAGGGATCTGTCATCAGTCCATAAGATGGGCAAATAGGAAGCCCACTACACTTCAATAATGCCCCTATCAGTCACCCCAACTAGCCTGTGAGCCTCTTAAGAGTAGAAACCACTCTCCCCATCTCAGTGATCCAACTGCCTGGCTGGGCTTCTCACAGCCAGCTGCTTCTCAGGACGAGAGGCAGATGGGTGA
This sequence comes from Redunca redunca, assembly GCA_006410935.1. Taxonomy (NCBI): domain Eukaryota; kingdom Metazoa; phylum Chordata; class Mammalia; order Artiodactyla; family Bovidae; genus Redunca; species Redunca redunca. The sequence goes on along the minus strand of SJYQ01001839.1, from coordinate 1,176,761 downwards.
ACTCAGCAACTCCCCTCCCCACGCTGTCCTGCACCCCCCACTCAGCACGGCAGTGCACGCTCGATCCTCCGCCTCTCCTGCACCTTTTGTTCCCTTTCCCCCACAGTCCTTCAAAATCTTGAAGGAGAACATGATGGTAGCTGACAGTCATCACCCAGTGACTGCAGGACAGCAGCCCCAGAGAGACGGCCAGGCAGCAAAAGTTTCAGTTACCAGACTCCTTAGTTTGCTGCTGTCATAGGAAGATCCCTCTGAGGCACTTTCTGCTTCCAGCCACGGGTATGCAGGGCCATCTCAGCAGACAGTGAGTGCTGCCCCTGACGACTCTGATCCCCGAAGCTGGAGTTGAAGCCCTAGCCACGGCAGTTAATGCAAAGACAGATTCTTGAAATGTGACATGTCACAGCTCTGAACCTCACTCCCACGAGCAAAAGTGTGATACAACCTCACACTTCCGCCTCAGATGGCCTCAGTCTCACCAGACTGTCAAACATGGATCAACTGAGCTGATGGAAAATGCTTTGTAAAATGCAACACGGATACTGATGTGCTTACTATTTGAATTTAGGGTGTTCCATTCACTAATGCTTTCTAAGTAAATGCTCATTCTCCATGAACCAGATCACCTGCCAAAGCAGGTCCTCAGCGTACCTGTGAGCTGACCGACGAGAGTGGACGTCCGAACCAGATGTCCTGTGGAGCGCCTCTGTTGGACGTGCAGGTGGGGGACCAGGGACTTGGGAATCAGAAAACCACACCTTAAACTTCAGCTTATAGTGCATGTTAGTAATCCTCTGTTGATGGGATTTTCCCAGCAAGAATACTGGAGTGGGTAACCATTTCCTCCTCCGGAAGATCTTCCCGACCCAGAGACCAAACCCCATTTTCCTGCGTCTGCTGCATTGCCAGGAGGATTCTTTACCACTGAGCCACCTGGGAAGCCCTGCTTCATTGTGCAAGATATTAAAAAGCACACCCCTATTTTGCAGATGAAAACCCTGAGGTTTGGGGGGTGTTAGGTGATTTGAACAAGGTTTTGGAACTGATCAGGGAGGAGGAAGCAGGATTCAACTGCAATGTTTTCAGTGCAAACCACTGCTCCAGCATCTCCAGTATCTACCCAGTGCCCATCTGGGCAGTACTCCAAGGGCTTCACATGCACTCTGCCTAGGATCCTCCCAACCTCCCCAAGCATCAGAGATCACCATAAAACTCATTTTATAATTAGAAAAACCAAGACACAGAGAGATCATACAATGAGTAAGCATTCACATTGGGATTTGCCTCCCAAGGTCTGATTCCAGAGTCTGTATTTTAATGAGCATCTTGCCATTTGCTAAATGGAAAGAAGAGGTTGACCCTCAAACACCCCTGGGATGGATAGAGTTCCTCTTTATTGCCCCTACCCCCCTCATGTTCTCCCAATCCAGTCTACACTGTCTCCATCAGCTGTTCAGATATCTGGAATTCTCACTCCTTTTTCCTTTCATCAATATCTGCCATTAGGAAAGAATTTTTTCAGCTATTTGCACTTTAGTAAGAATTTTAATCCCTACGTTTATTTTCTCAGGGGCTAATTATTCTTGAGGCTGAATTCCTATTGTCAAAAGGAAGGATCTGTGCCCTACGGTTCTCAACTGGAGATGACCTCCAAATCACTCTGTGTACAAAGCAACCTTCAATCTGGAACATCATGAATATGACTGAGGCTGCCTGAAATTCCCAGCAAAGAGTTCCCTTCATAAAGCTCCATCTGGACCCCAAGATATACATATACATCCAGGGGCCCAGAAAAAAGCTTCAGAAGTAATCAGTCCGTCTCAGGGAGGCCAGACAAGGGCACAGTCTTCACTTCTTGGGCATGGACCAAGCACACACTGTGTGTTAAGCAATTCACTCTGGATTTATTGCCCACGAATAGATCATATGTCTTTCTTCAAATGCTCATTTTCACCCTGGGCTACCTCTCAGAATAACGGATCCCATATGTTTACTTTCCATCATAGAAATAAACTATTTGATTTTATTTACTGCAAAAAAAATGAATCCTCATGGAATTCCAACAAATTCTGTAATATTTTTTTTCCCAGGCTTTGGTAAATAGGCATTCCACAGGTCCTATGTTCAGTCTCTATTCCAGGTCTTATGTTCCATAGTGTGAATCCAGAAGTTAATAAGACGCAGATCTTATTATATACTATATAATAAGTCTAGTTCTTAAAATGTAACCAAAAAATGACAGATTTTTTAGTGATATCATGTAATATCAATTCTGCGTCAAATACACTACCAAGTTCTACACGGGCATCATCTGAAAGTACTGATATAAGGAAGCAGTTAAGAAAGTCACTTTGTAGGCCTCTGGAGGCAGAATGCCTGGTTTCAGGTCTCAACCCTTCTACTTACAAGCTCTGAGACCTTGGGAAACCTTCACTTGTTTGCCTCAGTGTCTACAGCTGTAAAATGGGAACAATGGTAACACTAGTGCCTCCCTCAAAGTACCATGTTGAGGATCCGTGAGTTAGAATATGTCGAGACCTTGGAGCAGGGCCTGGCTCTTAGTAAGCACAATGGAAGACATTTCTATGACTACTGTTATTGTCTACCCTCTCCTTTCATCTTCACAGCAACCCAGTGAGTGAGGAGCTGTCGTTACCCCATTAGCAATCAGGCCTGCAGATATTTGCTGGCTTGCTCAAGGCCAAACAGCTGGCGTCCAAAACTGTAATTCAACACCATGGGGCAAACTCTCAGCTGGGCCAGGGAGGGCAGCTTCCAGACAAAGGCTCAGTTTCAGTGCGTTGCCCACTGCCTTGCAGTTCCTAAAAGACCAATGCACGAAGCACACTCGAAGCTCCACAGAGGAGGAAGGAATACGCTTTGTGGGTAGTCAGGGAGGGCTCTTGGAGGAGGTAACCTTGAGCTCACTGCCACTAGAGCCCCAAGAGCTGCAGCACATTGAGAAGCAGAGCATGGAAACTTCTCCCTGCTCTGGAGAAGGCAGGACCCGGTCTCTGCCAGCCCTTGGAGGACCACTCCCAGGGGATCTCACGGCTCTTTTGACAGGTCAGCCCCCTGCCTCCTCTTTCTGGCTGACACCAGCGTGTGCTTTCGCCCCTCACCACTCAGAGGGTGGACTGGAACCATGGGGTCCAGTTCTGACATTCAAAGGCTGGCAGATAAATACAGCAGAGAGATAAGATGGAGCCAGGCTGCCCTCGACCTCACACTGGATCTGAAGAGGTAAGTGAGCAACTAGGCCCTGTAAACTCGATCTCTCGAGGTCAGAAGAGAACTTCCAGGTCACCTACTCAGAGTTTCTCAGACTTAGTGGACATGGCATCATCAGACAGCCTGTTAGAGAGGATCCCTGGGGGTTTGAAGATGCCTGAGAACGCGTATCTCTCCTGATCCCCCAGTGATGCTGAGCCTGCTGGTCCTGACCACACTGAGGTGCACTGGTGTGGTCCGTCCTGACTCAGGACAGAGTGGTCTCAGCCCCTCCCAGGTAGACATCTGCAGGTGGAGGCCGCCCAGGGCCAGGGGAGGCAGAGAGAGCTGACTGCCTGCTAGAGCTGCAGGTGTTAACGCTCCTCCCTGTAAAATGAGAGGTGGGGCGTATGATCTCAGGGTGACCTTTAGATCCAACACTTACACACTTGAGTAAAAGGTTGGAAGAGCTTCTCAAAGACAGGAGGCCAAGGAGCCAGCTCAAGGGTTATTTCCATCAGTTGAGCCCAGGTTGGGGGCCCCACAGTTCCTTGTGCCCCTCTAACAAGGCTGAGAGGTGTGGAGGTTATTGCCTGGAATTCCTTAACTGTCAGAGGAGGAAATCTGCCCAGGGGGCCACTCATCTGGGAGACAGGTTTCATTTGGGGCTCCAGTTCTTCCAGTTCCAGTTGGTCCCCTTGGATCCACACATTTTACGCAGGACTCTGCAGGTGCTCCCGCCAAAGAATGGAGTGTTTCCCTAGCCCTGACTTTAGGTCAGGCCAGCACAATGAGGTCTTGGTGACAGTTTCAGACCCAAGTCTCAACCTTCAGTGGCCCAGCTTGTTTTCCCTGTTCTCTCCCTCTCCCAGGTGGCACTAGTGGTAAAGAACCCGTCTGCCAGTGCAGGAGACTCAGGAGATGTGAGTTGGATCCCTTGGTTGGGAAGATCCCCTGGAGGAGGGCAACCCACTCCAGGATTCTTGCCTGGAGCATCCATGGAGAGAGGAGCCTGGTGGGCTACATTCACAAAGAGTTGGACATGACGGAAGCCACTTAGCACGCACGTACGCTCCCACTTCTGCCCATAGGAGAATACGCTCATCTAGAAGGCGAGGCACTGAAGCAGGGCCAGGCTACTGCCGTCAAGTCCAAACAACATCATCCAACTGCCAAGCGACCCCAGAACGTGAGCAAGCCTGGCCAAGGTCAGTGCAGCCGTCCCACTGAGCCTGCCTAGCCTCAGCCAACCTAAGGCCCCAGAGCTGCACCATGCTTCTCACGGAGCACCGCTGAGATGCTCTCTGGTTGTTTTTTATGCAGCATTTTGGTACAAATTCTTTGCAGAAGGATGAATTCCTCAGGGTAAGGAGAGGGCGCCCAGCAGAGGACCAGACCTTGCTGGTGAGCACAGATCACTGTGAAGGATCACACCCAGGGTGAAGGCAGACACTTACCCCCGATCTCCTGTCCTCCCAGACGCAGCATCACCTGACGGCTGTCCTGATCATAGGTCACTCCAGGACATGAAGCATTAGCCTGGGCTTCCGCAGGGTCCCTCCAGTCTCTGACGTGGCACAGCAGGACATTGGGAGAGCTCAGCAACCCACAGAGGAGGGGACCTGCAGAGTCAAGAGACGGAGGAGAGGTGGGTGTGATGGGGACCAAGCAAGGGCCCCTTGGAGATGCACACCTGTGCCCTGAGAAGCTCGTAGGATGCAGGCAGGGAACCAGTCCTCGGGAATGGACACAGGAATTCAGGAGCCTGCTTTTGACTTGGCCCATCCTTTCCCGATCATCCTGCAGTTGTCTTACCAGCCAAGTCCAGAGAGGAGGGCCAGCACTTCCTCCTCACGGGTCAACAGAAGTGACACCTTGGATACAACCAGGGCTCCTACTGCCAGAGTCCTCTGTCTCCACTTCCCACATTTTTAAGGCTTCAAGGAAATAACCAGTGCCCCTCCCCCTGCACCATCTCTCATTCTCTCTGTGTCTCTCTCTCACACAAAAAAAATCTTGAAGAGCTCAGGATTATTTTTTTTAATTTATTTATTATTGTTATTGTTCTGGCTGCACCACGCGGCGTGTGGGGTCTCAGTTCCCTGACCAGGCATTGACTCCACACACCAGCATTGGAATGCAGAGTCTTAACCACTGGACCGGCAAGGAAGTCCAAGGAAAGAATATTTAGAGTAAAGTACAGAACTATTAAAATCCAGGAGCTGTACACTCATGGCACAAGCCTTCCTGGTAGGAAATGAACTTCTCATCTCTGGGTGGATGCAAGCCAAGGCTGAGCACCCATGTCCCCGGGATGCATAGAGAGGATCCATTACTAGATTTGGCAGTTGGAAAGCATTGGACTACTTTGTCTTGAATATATCTTCTAATTCTGAATCTTAAAAAAGCTGCCCCAATGTTATGACTTTATTTAGTAGCAGAAAGACCTACCTGCCCCCTAACTGAACTTGACAGTGATTTTAGTTAGATCAATAATGTTGGGATGGATGTCTGTGACATGTCAGCCACTATGGTCAGTGTTTTAAGAATATTAATTCTCTTAATTCTTATTATTTTTTATTTCCTCCAGATGAGGAAATTAAGCCTCATATAAGTATATTGCTTAAGTTTATTGAGATTTAGAAATTAAGTAATTTATATACCAAATGAATTTATATACTATATACCAATTTATATAATTTATATACCATATATAGCATTATATGGTATATAATTTATATCATATACACCATTACATGGTATATTATTTACACTATATACACCGTTACATGGTATACAATTTATACCATACATACCATTATATGGTATATAATTTATATACCATATACCAATTTGGATACGTAATCCTGTTAGGTAGTACACTTGTTCAGATTCTCCTGGGGGAAAATAAAATGGAAATACACCACTTCACATCTCCCATCCCCTCTGTTATCCTAATTTATGTCCAAATGCAGATAACGCTTCAAACTTCTCTCACAAAATGGCTCCAAAATAGATGACTCACCAATGTCCAGCTTATAAATTTAATGTTTTGTTCTCTCCTGTCCCACTTTTAACTAAGTAGCTAAAAATCACCATCACCGTTACTATCAACAGCATCTCGGTGGTGAACGTTTACCTCAGGGACCCACTAACTCACTCGGTGGTTCTCAAACCACTTAGACCATCACATCAAAGTCACAGAAAGGGCTTTGGAAATGCTTGTTCCTCAGCACCAATCACAGAGGTGCTGACTCCACTCTCTGTGCAGGTTGGTGGAGGCGGGGTGCTCTTGGGAATGAGCCCTTGTGAACAGCACCACCCATGATGTTAGTGAATGCACAGCTGAATCCCAGAATCCCTGGGCTGGTGAGGCCGCTTCATCTCACAGATGGGGCAACAGAGGCCCGGAAAGGGAAGCTGGTTTGTCCCAGCTGGAGCATGGGGCAGCAGGGATACGTAAGAGCCTGCAGAGAGCCGAGAGGAACCTGAGCTCTGTGGCTGCCTGTCTCATAAACCAAGAACGATAATCACAGACTTAAACAAGAGGCAGGTCATGTCTTCCCTCCGCCTCTCAGAGCTGAGAAGAGAAACGGGGGCTGCTTTCTTCTTTAACTAGCATTCAGTGAGCACTGCCGGTGTCTGGGAGGTGGGCGCCAGCTGGAGATTTGAAATCACTCTGCTGATCCTGCAGGCTGGCTTCAGTTAGATGCCAGGAGCCTCAGGCCACGCAAGTGTCGCTGAACCCCACTTCCCAGTGGCTTCAGCTACTTGTCGAGGTACAAGGAGGCTCATGAATATAGGTCTGGAAGTCTCATGAGTTTTCACTAATAATTATCAGCAGAAACAAAGCCATTCAGGGTGGGAGGTTGGCAGGGGTGGGAGCCTTGCCCAGAAGGATGGGGCAAGGGAGCAGGGAGACTGTTTCAGAAATTAAGTGCCTTCCCAGACAGCAGGAAGAGGATTCTGCTCCTGGTCACGAGCAGATCCAGCCAAAGCTTCACAAGTTAAAATTCCAGGTCTGCCCATCAGACAAGACTGGGAAACATATCTGCCTGCTGGTTGATGTGTGTCTTGAAGAAAAGCTTAACTTGCAGCATTTCGAGGTTGCTGTTCAAACCCACATAATTCACAGATCAGGGTTACACTGGAGGGGAAGGCGGGTAAGCTGCTAGCCAGAAATGGAAAATAAAGGATTGTGTGGGCTTATGGCTCCATGGAACAAAATAATTAGTCCGTATATGATCCTAAGGAAAATGAAATCAACATTTCCAACTTGAAAAACCCTATGGTCTGCTGAGTAATTGGACATCTGGGGAAATTGTGGTGTCCTCAGAAAAAACATTTAGTTTAAAGAAGGCAGAAGTCATTCTGGATTTGAATTGCAGGGTTTCTAAATATAGGCTGATATAGAGACATATACAGACACACCTCAGAGCTATTGCAGGTCTGGCTCCAGACCACCACAATAATGTGAATATTGCAATAAAGTGAGTCACATGAATTTTTGGTTTCCCAGTGCATATAAAAGTTATGTTCACACTGTACCATAGTTTACTAAGTGTGCAATAGCATTACGTCTAAAAAAACAACGTGCGTACCTTACTTTAAAAGTACTTTAATATGCTAACCATCATCTGAGTCCTCAGTGAGCTGTAATCTTTTTACAACAGTAACATCAAAAATCACTGATCACAGATCACCATAACAAGTTAAATAATAATGAAAGAACCTGACATATGTCAAGAATTACCAAAATGTGACATAGAAACTCAAAGTGAGCAAAAGCTGCTGGAAAAATGGCACCAATAGATTAGCCTGATACACGGTTGCCATAAACCTTCCATTTGTAAAAAACACAGCATCTGCAAAAGCACAGCTAAGTGAAGTACGATGAAACGAGGTGTGCCTGTGCACGCGCCTCTAAACACTGTACGCGTGCATGTGCTCAGTCGCTAAGTCGTGTCCAACTCTTTGCGACCTCATGGACTGTAGCCCACAAGGCTCCTCTGCCCATGGGATTCTCCAGGCAAGAATACTGGAGTGGGTTGCCATTTCCTCCTCCAAGGGATCTTCCCGACCCAGGGATCAAACTCATCTCTTGGGTCTCCCGCTTTGGCAGGCAGATTCTTTACCTGCCGAGCCACCTGGGAAGCCCTGTAAACACTATCCAGTCCGCAAAGCCTGGACTAAGTCTCTCCTCTTCTAGACAGCCCTCCCTGACTGTCAAGTCCCCTTGGCATCTTCCTCCTTTGCACTCAAGTCTCCCAAGGCCTCAGACACTCATGCTGCCATGTGTATCAAGCCTGGTACACAGCAGAGCTCCACACACACTTGGATGAGTCATAAGCTGGGTGACCAGGAGCAGCTGGTTTAAATTCTCTGAGCCTCAGTTTCTCAGTTTGTAAAAATGGAGCTTGAAATACTTCCCCTGAAAACAGCAGCAAGGAGAAATGTGGTGTCGCCATGTGAGGCAGCCAGCACAGTACATGACCTGTTGGAAGGGTCACAATTGTCCCTCACTTTGTAAATATCACCTTCTAAATGACGGTGGTCCCCTCATGCCTGCTGCTTCCTACAGCATTCCCTGTGCGGTGCATACTGGCTTTGGCAACCCCATGCCTTCCTCAAATTTTACAGACCACAGGCCATGGAAGAGGGAGAAGGCTCTGGCCCCCACTGTCACCTTACCTCCTCGGACCCGCACGAGGATGAAGCCATCACAACAGGAATCACTGTCACAGGCGAGCAGACAGAAGAGATGGACCTCGGTCAGACTGGCTCCTGAGGCTGGGAAGGTGACGGGGCTGTACATCCCAGAGAGTGCACTTTGGAAACCAGTTTGTTCAAATCCTTTCTGACCTGTGATGGTAAACTCTTGGCCTGGGAGAAAAGCAGAAATATAAACTTTTTTGAGCTGTAAAAGGAATGCAAACTGTGCTGGTCAAACGACAGTGAACCCTCTGACCACAACAGGTTCAGAGTTCGGTCCAGAGAGATGCCTTCTGTGTCATAAAAGCCCTGGACCTCCTGTGTGTGCAGAGCATGGAGACGTGGCCCCAGAACCCGGACAAACACCCGCCACACCTTGGAGGGTCTGCGGAGGAGATGTGGAGAATGGGCATTTGTTATGGTTTTATCACCAGTAAATATCTTTTGAGCTCCGACTGTACACAGACACCAGCTCATACGCTTTACCCAGACAACCTCATTGCACGCTCAGTGCTCTTGAGTTCAGTTCAGCCTGCTCTGCCATCATGCGCATTTCTGTAACACAATGATTTGAACACTTGGTGCACAGGCAGGTTGGCTGCTGCGACGCTGAGTCGCAAGGGTTGATTGCAGTGTCCCCAGCGTGTCCCTGCCCTGTGCCATCAAACCACAGGCCAATGCGGCACTTACACACACAGCTAGAGAGCAAGCTGCAGACACACAGCGCTACGCAATCCCCATCAGTCCACGGGCTTCTTCTGGCCTCAGACGGGCCAGTGGCTCTGTCTTCAAAGTGATGACTGCAATTCTCCCTTCTCTTTATGCATCTGGCCCTCATTGCCACAGCTCAGCATCCTCAACCCCTCCCATCCCCCCCACATCAAGCTACCCTGCCCTTCACATTTATGGTAGCATTTCTTTGTGATGGATTCAGTATGTCTTTTTTTTTTTTTTTTTAAAGTTTTGCTAACATTTTAAATAAGACTGCTGTTGTTTTTGTCAGTCTTCTGGCTAGAAGTAGCATGGTTTGGGTTTCTTCTGTCCCTCAGTCTAGTTTTCCCATACGCCCAGTTATTTTTAGAGCATCCTTTTGCAAATATGAGGGGTTTTAATCAGATGTATATACATATATATTTCACCATAGCCAAAATGTCCATTCTATTATTATATCCATTTTACATTTGAGGAAAGAGAGCCTTAGCAAGTGAGCAGTCTGGCCTAGGTTTACACAGCTCATCGGTGGCAGAAAGAACACCAGAGCCTGTGCTCTAGATCACCTTGACCTCCCAGTGGCCTAGCAGGTCACCAGGTCTTAACCAACTCACGCATCTAAAGCTGGGGGAGACCTTACAGCCGGGAGTGCAAACTTCAGAACCAGACAGACCCAAGTGCACATCTTCGCAGCACCCCGGGCATGTGAGTTCTTAGGTCCTCAGAACCTCAGCTTCCCCTCCTGTAACCAGGTATGTAACCCTTGCGGATGATGTTGAGTGGATGAAAAGATAGACTGGACGTTAAAAGGCTGAGCCATGAACCTGGCCCTTAGCTGACACTCAGCGGATATATTACAGGTGTCCAAAAAAGCCAACATCTTTTCCTCCAAGCCCTGGCTCACTCAGCCCCTGCTGCCTGACTGCCCTCTAACTGGGCCAGGCCCATCCTGCTCCAAAGCCCAGCTTAACTTAAAGAGCCCATGTCCCAGCTTTATTGGGTTAGAATTCACCTCTCACCCTCGATCTCTCTTGCACTCTGTCTGTCCCTCTACTAAGGCTCTGCCATCCTTCACCCAGCAGTGAAGCCACTTGGGACAGCAATTGCTTCCACACCAGCTGTGATTCCTGGACCCAGTCCTGCTGTCAGAGGTGAGTTGCCAGCCATGTGTGACTCCTCAAATATCAAATCCAGTTCATCAGAGTCATGTTGCAATAGCCACATTCCAAGTGCCCAGTGGCCACGCGGCTACCGGCTGTCATGTTGGACAGCAGAGACTTATGGAACATTTCCATGCCTGCAGAGAGTGCTGCCCGGATGGTAGGGCCACGTCTCAGCTAACAGGGCATCCTCCACACAGCCCTGCACAGAGGACCTTCTGCCCTGAGATGTGGACACGTGGGCCCCTCCCCATCCTCTGTTCTGACATCTCACTTCTCTGAAGTTCCTTCACTGAGCACCCAAAGCAGTTCATGTCCATTTTTTTTTTCCTTTTTAAATTGTCATAAAATATACATAATGAACGATTTACCATTTTAACCATTTTTAAGTGTACAGTTCAAAGGCAAAAAGGTACATTCTCAGGATCTGCAGCATCACCACCATCCACAGCCAGAACATTTTTCATCCTCCCAACCAAAACTCTGTCCCCATCAAACACTATCTCTGCATCCCCCTTCCCCAGCCCCTAGTAACCACTGTTCCACTCTCTTCTCCACAAATGTGTCTCTTCTAGGTACCTTACATCCATCTTTACCCCAATGTCCTATTTCATTTTCTTCAAAGCACTTATCACCCTCTGAAGTGCTCTTGTTGGATCAATTCCTCTATCAGCTGTGACTCTGATTTTGATCACAGCTGCATCCATAGCACCTGCTGAAGTGCATATCCTACCACGGGTGCTGGGTAGACACATATGCGGTGGGCTGTGCTGGGTTCACACACACGGTGGCCAAGTCCTGAGCAATGGAGCAGGTCTGGGAGATCCTCCTGAGCTGGGGGAGGCAGGGCCTGAAGTCTTGGATACCCCTGGATGGAGTGTGACCAGATGCTTCCTGTTTCTAGGCTTCCTCTGGGCTAGACAATCTCCAAGGAACCCTCAGGCCCTGACTCCCTTTGACTCTGAAAAAGCATGTGGCTCCTCCTCCATGGTCAAGACCTCAGACTTGGGCAGAGGATGGCCCTGAAAGACAAGCCAAGTTGTTCCATCTTCCAGGTACCCTAAGCTCCAGCGTGTGGATGGACATGCTGACCGCCATGGAGTTTTCGAGAGAGCTTCAGAAACCGTGTCCTTTCTACCTCAACTGTGGCACTGTATTCCCACTTTTACAGAAAGTGAAATAAAGAAGGCACTCCTGATCAAAGAACTAGTAAGTTGGGGGTGAGTCTAAACCCAGGTCAAGTTTACGCCTACCTCCCTTCTCTTTCCATTACACTATGATCCAGAATGGCTGGGTCTGTGCATCTTCTGCTTGAAAAAATAAAAAGCAAAAACAAAACAAAAAAGGGCAGAAAACAGTTCTGTCCTTGATTTAGTTTGGCAGCAAAGAAGCTTCACAATTTCCCTTGCAATTTTCCTCCAAAGTATAAACTTTCAGGAGATGAGGAGAAAAAAATAACACTTAAAAAGAAATACAACTGCATTAAAACAAATGATAAAAGGCCAAAGTAGAGTTTTCAAGAACATTTTTGAGAGGGGTTACTTGATTTATTTGGGTTTTCTTTTTCAGAAAATGATCTCTGTGCTCTGTCATTTTTCAAAACGGGTAGTAAAAATAATTGAAATAAACACTGGGGCAGGAATTCTAAAACGCTGGCCAGAGATCAGAGAAAACAGAGCCCTGCGGATTCCATTCTCCCAGGGGAGCTCTCATTTAAGACAGGATGGAGGTATTAGGCTAAAGAAGGACCAGAGACAAAAGGACACAGTCGTTTGTCCCTGCCATGGACTGAGCCTGCTACCGAGGTCAGCTGAGGCACTGGGCCCGGGCCGACCAATCCTCTCTGCAAATGCCAGCTGCTCACAGAGCAAGTCTGTGGCTGCTGGTGGCCAGGCTGCCTGCTCAGAGCCAAGGACCTAGGGGAGTGACACACTTGCCACCTTCATTCAAACCCCCCAGTCCTCGCTTAGGCTCCCTGCCCTGTCTTCCTGTCCACAGCCATAGCCTTGGGTCTCTGGGAAACCACTGGCAAGACTGAAAAGGATCGTAGAAACCTCCACTTGCACTTGCTCTTCACCACATGCCTCACACTGTTTAAAAAGCATCGCATCATTCTAAAGCACCCTCTTTCCCACCTCCCAACAACCTTGGTCCACCTGCCACTCCTGTTTGACTAATGCATGCACAGCAGCCTGTGATGCCAAGGAACCTGCCCAAGATCACAGAGCTGGTGGCAGCAGGGCCGGGGTCAACCCATCAGGTGGGCTCCAGCCCCTCACCCTTAACCGTGTGAAGCGAGGCCAGGGAGCCCTGACTAGCAAGGGTATCACAGCTCGCGGGCAGAGCCTAGTTGTGGCCCCATGGACAGGGCAGAAATCTGCATGCCATAGAATTCTTGGGAGAGGCCCACCGCTCCTCCCACATGTGCTACAGTGACCAAGAAGTGTCGCCCTGTGTGAGGACACCCCCCTCTGTGAGGCCGCATCGGGGATTCAGGCACACAGGCTCAAACCCAGATCCCCGATTTCTAGCAATACGTACGACCTTGGGCCACTTTCTTAATCACTTTGAGCCCCAGTTTCCTCATCTGTAAAACAGGGATTATGATACCGTTTTCCCCTTCCTCCGAGAATCTCTGTGAGGGGAAGAATGAAAGGATGTTTGGGGAAGTGAGCCATAAACTATAAATTATGAGAAGCCCTTGCTACTCAAAACGCGGTCCATGAACCAGCAGCTTTGGCGCCCCTGAGGAGCTATTTGAAAGGCAGAATCTTGGCCTTACCTTGAGTTACTGAGCAAGAATACTGGAGTGGGTTGACATTTCCTACTCCAGGGGATCTTCCCAACCCAGGGATCGAACCCGGGTCTCTTACGTCTCTTGCCTTGGCAGACAGGTTCTTTACAACTAGCGCTACCTGGGAAGGCTCAGTGATACTGCGCATGCGCACTACATAGGGAGGCGCTCCTGCATGCTGGGCGGAGAAAGACAAGTGCTCGGAGGTCTGGCCTGCTTGTGAGCTTCCAGGGAGAATAGAGAGGAAAGCCGGTGGGGTGGAGTTCCCCGAGAGGGAGGATTGGTACAGGGAGCTCAGGGCCCATGGCCCTACTGGGAATGCCTCCGTATCACAGACAGACTCGTGAGTCTGCACGGGGCACAGGGATGGCCTCGGGTGACTTTGCCTGCAGCTTTTGTGTCTGCTTTGCAACTCAGCCCCTCACCTGCAGGAGGGCCTCCCCCGTCCCTTGGGGCCAGGGGCAGTGTGGCTCCCCTCTAAACTCTCCCTGTGGGAAAGAAGCTCCAAACACTGAACACGTGAAGCCAGTGGGCCACCCCGCCACCTCCACCCCCTGCCCCTCTTGCCAGCCATCCAGCTCATCAACCTACCCTTTTTCAAATACACAGCTAGAGGGTCTCCTTCCCTCCTCCTCACTTTCACCTGACACTGAAGACTTCCAAAGATGGTGGCCTGCGAGGTCCCCAACGCATCTTCACTCTGAAGATGGAAAGAAGCTCCATTAAAGTCCTGTGGTATTTAACATAATAATAAATTCAGCAAACGTTGACCAAACTCTACCCAAAGTTAGGCTCGGGGGCTACAGAGATAAATAAGAGAGGAATCCTCCTCCTTAATTTCTCCCTTTCTACTGGATCACACAGACAGGTAAGCAGCAAATTCCAGCCAGAGTGTTAGCTGCAAAGATACATGTCATAAACGAGAAGATAATCACCCCTGGAAAAGGAGTGCTTAATTCTTTGTGTGAGGTCGGGGGAGGATTATCTCTTGTAACTTCTAAAACAGCTCTGTCGGGTAGGTGTTATTGATATATGCATTTTAAAATAAGGAAACACATGCTTAAAGAGGATGAGTAGATTGCAAAATCCACACAGCTAATTATGGAGTGGAGGGATAAGAATCTCAGTTGGATTTCATTTCCCAAACACAGCCCCTGGGCGACTCTGCCAGTTTAGGTGTTCTGGGGGGAGGGCAATCAGGAGCGGTTAATTCTATTGAGAAACAGAAGCTAGAAAATTTTCCCAGAAGAAGTGAATCCAGGTGGGTTCTGATGTATAAATAAGAGTTTGTCAGGTGGAAACAAGAGAAGGGGGATTTTTAAGCAGAGGATATGGCAGAGATGGAGACCTGGGATCCCACAGGTGTTTTGATTAACTAGGTCCAGTTGTTCTCAGGGACTGTTACAGGGATAGGAGGCAGGTGGTGGGTGGGGGAGAGAGAGAGAGGCAGGGGCCAGCCTGCGGAAGACCTTGTTTGGCATATGTGGTGAGGATCAGGGGAAGACTCTTTAGCATGAAAATAAGGAGGTTTGACTTCTGTAAATCATGTCGTTCTCATTTATCTCTGATCTCTAGTTCCAGCACTCTTGCTATGTGGGTTTGGTAGGGTAAATCTGTATTCATTTGTGTCTTGTTTCTAGTACTTTGCCTCCTCCAAAGTTACTCAACTTTGAGTTTCCCAGTTCAGTTTTGGGAATTTGGGGAGGGCAGAAGCTAAAACAAAGGCTACTGGAAAGCAATCACTCTCCTTGCTTTTCAGATAAAAATTAAACTCGTTCAACGGATGGTGGTATGGAGAGGGAAGAAAGGCCTTTAAGCAGGAAACATTACTGCAGGTGGAAAGGATCTGAGTTTTAGGTCCCAGATTACAGGAGCCCTGATCCCATCTGCTGAAACTGCCAATATCCTACCAGCTTTGACTTATAGAAAGAACAATTTTATGTGGTTCTAGTATTTAACTTTTCTTTTCCTTTTTAAAGTTATAATCATGTTTTACTTCTACAATGAGAAAGAATGCTGGAGTCCGGGACTCAGATGGTATTTGGGACTTTGGACAATGTCCTGATGTGTCCAGTGACCCAAGCTGCCCAGTGAGATAAGCTGGTGGGGGACAGAGGGAAGGGGCTCATTGCTATGACCCTCTTCTGATGAATCTATCAAGAAATGATGCTGTTCAGATGAATAGTCCCTATGTCCGCTTCATCCTGAGCCATCACTGGTCCCCTGCAGTTCCAATTTCCCAAAATCCCATCATTTTGAAGAAATGGAGGTAACATGGGACCACTTATTGATAATCTCATTCCATCATCTGCTCAGAGTGGTGTCGATTCAATGAAGGCATTTCTGATGTAGGACAGACACAAGACAGAACTTCCATGTGGCTGCCACAACTCACCCGATCGGAAGTCATGCAAGCGATGTTGTCACTTGCCCAAGCATAGAAATCACAGGACACTTCTGATCCTGCTGTGGACACCGTGAGGAAGCCACAAGCCTCATCCAGGGCACAGTCTGCAAGAACCAGGGGACAGTCACCCACCTGTCTCTCAGGCGATACAGAGGACAGACAGACACAGACGCCTACTCCCTGCCCCTCAAACACACACACACACACACAGTAACAATGACTATTCGTGGAGGACTGGAGGATTATGAGAAAATTCTTGTAAAGATGAATGCTCAATATGTGGTAATTGCTATTATTCATCCCTGGCCTCACCCTTGAAATAGACAGCTGCATCTCCTGAGCTGGACTAAATGCTCTACAAAGAACAAATGTCCCTCAGTGCTTCTCCCTTAACACCTGGCAAAGCCTCATTCTTGGCAGGCAGCAGATGCACTATAAACGCAGAACTAAAATTATGAGT
This sequence comes from Redunca redunca, assembly GCA_006410935.1. Classification (NCBI taxonomy): domain Eukaryota; kingdom Metazoa; phylum Chordata; class Mammalia; order Artiodactyla; family Bovidae; genus Redunca; species Redunca redunca. The sequence continues at coordinate 1,160,307 of SJYQ01001839.1, read as the reverse complement.
TAGATGTACATTTTGGAAATCAGTTGATTTACAGAGTATTTCTGAAGAAGTATATTTGATTATGATCTCAAAGGTTGTATTTAACATGTCTTGCAAGATCAGCACTGTGTATTCCTATGGTACCACCCACATGCCCGGCCCCCCGTTGCCCCTCACCTGCCAAGCACTTCGTATTCCTATGGTACCACCCACATGCCCGGCCCCCATTGCCCCTCACCTGCCAAGCACTGCATCAGGGAGGACTCAGAACCGGGAACTTCAGACCTGACCATCACAGCCACATCAGCATTGAAGATCACCTTAGATTCTGGAAGCTTCTCAAATTTCCGCATCACTGAAATGTAAGCATATCCGTGAAACTTGACTCTAAAGAGTCTGGGATCTCTGCAGAGAAGCCAAAAAGAGATTTAAGTCAAAAAATCACTTCCCACCCATTGCGTTTGCTCACACGGATGCTCCAAAAAGACAAATTCCCTTTGAAGGGTAGTTCCAGAAGCTGCCTCATAGCTAACACAGAGCTATTGCTCATCATGGCTCCGTTTTTTCATCTCATTGTCTGGAAGTAAGAAGAATATCTAATATATGTTAATCCTCACAGCTCCCTTTTTCACATTGATACTGATTTTCTACATAAATTTATATTTCCTTGTCCTTATCTTTGAATGCTAATGATATCTCATAATTATTTTATTTATAATGATACAAATAAAATATTTTATGCATAATGATATCTCATGTTTATTTTTAAACAACTTGATCTCTTCCTGGAAAGAAGTAAATTATTTTTAAAAGACAAAATATGTGCACATGGGTTCATGTAAGTCTGAATATGAATCATGTGGCTCAGACATTTTTATGATAGCATTTGTCTAAATGATACGTAAGCATCTGTTTTTCTGGGTCCCATCAACACACCTGAGCTCCTATCTGTCACAATGACACAGTCAAGAGCTCATGGAACTGGACAAGAGAGGAGAAAGAAATAAAATTTCTCAAGGCTATGAAACTTGGAACTCACCCTTTACCAAGCAAAAAATCCATGGCAGGTAACTAGCTCTCAAGGAACGAAACTCATTTTACAAGCCAAAATGCTCAAAAGCACCAATATTTTACAGGTAACTATCAAAAAATAAGCCCTGAAGTACATGAGTACTGATTTTTTTTGAAGATGTGGTGATAAATATGTATGAGTCAGACACACTGAGCAACTCAGCACAACACATGTAAGCCCTCATTCTCACACCCATTGCTTTAAAAATGAGATCGTGTCTGAGTTGATTTTCATCATGTCAGTACATTCAAGCCCATCCTAAGCAACCTGGTCTCAGTTTTCATAATAAATGTAGGGCGGAAAAAGTGTGTTTGGAGTGGGAATTGGAGAGGTGGGTATTAATATAATAGAAATGACAGGTGTTAAGCCTTCGGAAACTTCGATAGGAAAAACTCATTTTACAGAGTGGCCCTCATTGATCTTAGAAGTGGCAAAGTTCATATGCTCAGTCCATAATCAGCCCTTCCCATCTCCTCCTTTCTTTATTTTTTGTACTCCTTGATATTTTGTTTATAGGGACCAGAAGCTCCAGTACAGCAAATACCATATTACATTCAGCCCAGTGTCCCTAAGGCTTGGTTGGTATGGACAAGAAGCTTCCAGCCTTCTAGGAGACTAAATAAAATTTGAAAAGTTTTTCAGTTTCCAATTAAAGTAGTCTCAGGAGCTATAATGGAGAAGGCGATGGCACCCCACTCCAGTACTCTTGCCTGGAAAATCCCATGGACGGAAGAGCCTGGCGGGCTGCAGTCCATGGGGTCGCTAAGAGTCGGACACGACTGAGTGACTTCACTTTCACTTTTCACTTTCCTACATTGGAGGAGGAAATGGCAACCCACTCCAATGTTCTTGCTTGGAGAATCCCAGGGACAGAGGAGCCTGGTGGACTGCCTTCTATGGGGTCGCACAGAGTCGGACACGACTGAAGCGACTTAGCAGCGGCAGCAGCAGGAGCCACACATGCGGTAAGTTTAGCACTTCAGTTAGAGAATCTGCTGGTTTTCACCTAAGAGACACCACAGTGATGGAGATAAAGACATTGCAGAGCTCTAAGAAAAAACTCTTTGACAGAATAGAAACAATCTATGAACTGAGTTACCAGGGAGTCCTTGGAATGTTGAGTTAGGATGCAAATGTATACATCCTCTTGTAATATCCCACATGTCTTATAGTTATTTACAAATTTACATACGTAACAAATTTACAGATGTCTTGGGAAAAGCATTAAAGGTCAGCATCAAGGCGCATCGCCCTGTTTGGTTACGATTCCTCCACAGCTTGCGAAACCGGCCACAGGAGTTCAGGTGATGGGAAAATCCCCCTCCTTTAGGCGCCCTTTAGGAGATTGTTCTGATCATGCATGCTCAGTCGCTCAGTCATGTCCAGCTCCTTGTGACCCCATGGACTGTAGCCTGCCAGGCTCCTCTGTCCATGGGATTGTCCTGGCAAGAATACTGGAGTGGGTTGCCATTTCCTCCTCCAGGGGATCTTCCAAACCCAGAAATCTAACCTGTGATTTCGGCATCTCCTGCATTGGCAAATGGATTCTTTACCACTGAGCCATCTAAGAAGCATAAGTTCTGAAGAAGCCCAGATAATTAGAGCCATTCATTCACTGTGTCTCCAGTATTCTTGCTGAGTAAGTTTGGAGCTTTGCTTAAGAAGCCAGAGATTCAGAAGACCTATCTGGAGGCTCTTTCTACAGCACCTCAGGGGGGTGTCATCAAAGTTGGCAAAGCTGAGCAGTGTTCTTGTAAACGTTTCTGATGCCACTGATTGAACAGGCTTCTCTGCTCCAGATGAATGCAGGCCAGAGCAAGCCAGGAAATGCTTTACAAAGTGTGCGTTACAATCCACACAGCTGAGTTGGTGGTAGGGATGCAAAGAGGGCTGGAGTTAAGATGCAAGCACCCAGAACAGCAGTCGTCACCACGGTCCTTGGGCAAGTGGCCTTCCCTCTGAGAACGTTCCCTCCCTCATTTGTAAAAGACAGCGAAGATCTGCCTAACTGAGTCCTTAAAGCTCTAACTGTCCTTAAAGCTCTAACTCCCCTGACTGCTATTTCTGCCCAAGAGGAGGGATTGTGGCAAAAAGCAATAAAGATTTTCACTGGATTTGCCATGAGATTTTATCCATGGACATGAAAGTTTGTTCATGGACACACCTGCACAAATCTTTGGCATTTATTAGTTCTTTGCTGAGCCATTTCATCTCCATCTTGCAGATGGGGAAACTCTTGAAGAGGACTTGCCCAGCATTACAAGACCCGTAAAGGGCACCATTGGGATTAAACTAGTTCTAAGCCCCGTCCTGTTGGACTTGGGACTGTAGGACACCTGTAGGCTCCCTCGGAGCTTTTGCATCCATTATCTCATTGAAGAGCTGGGCTCAGTGAACGTTTGTCATTTTCATAGGATAATATTGACCCTCACTGTGTCTCAGGAAGTGAGCTGGAGGCTGCTGGAGTGATGAGGCTCAGAGAAGCTGAGCAATTTGCCCTGGGTCACCCAGCAAGTAAGTTCTGGAAGAAGGACTGGCCCTCGGGTCTTCCCCTAACGTCCCACTGAGGGAGAAACACTGACCACTTCTGGGGGCAAGCTGCCCACAAGAAAGGAAACCTCAGCAGATGAATGACTTTTAAATTCATTTCTCGTGAGGCTGAGTACTTAGGGGTGAGGTTTCATGATGTCAGAAATATTTTTTTCCAGTGATTAAAGGAGAGAGAGCAAAACAATAACAATTTTTGGATCTGGGTGACGAATATTTTTTCATCCTACTAATCTTTCAACACCTACGTAGTTTAGAAGTTTTCAAAAGAAAAGGTTGTGGACAAACACATCTTGCATGTCTCTCCCATTTTAGAAAGCCCAGTGGGATTGCATGCCCTGTCCCCAGGAGTGGCCTGAACGTACTTAGACACTGAGCGTCGACCAGCGGGGTCTCTGCCTCCGTCCAGGGCAGCCTCCGCCCCTCACCGTCCACACAGAAGGCCTTCCCACTGGTCCTGTCCCTCTGGCTGGCTCGGTACTGGCCGTCCTGGTCACATTGCAAGCCCATCTCATTCTTCTGACAATTGGTGACACCTGGAACGAAACATGAATACAACCATCAGTGTCATTGGGATTTCTCTCGTCGTCCAGTGGTTAGGACTCCATGCTTCCATGGCAGGTGGGGGTAGAGATTTGACCTCTGGCTCTGCATGGCCAAAAAAAAAAAAAAAAATCAGTGTTGTGCTTCTGGGGTCCCCTATCTGCCTGGCTCCCAGTCCTTGATCAGACAACCAAGTCCCATGTCTGAGCCAGACACACTCCTCCAGCCTCAAACTTGACAGTGTCCCCACCCTAACCAAAGGACAATGTCTGGACTTGCCTTTGGGCCACAAGGGCCTCTGTGACCTGGACCCACCCATCTGACCCTCCACCTGCACCTGTGTGTCCACATCAGTGGGTACCACTGTCTCTGATACCATTTTCTGGACCCTGACCCTCTGGACTCTGCCCTCTGGTTCTTCTCCTGGTGCCCAGCTCTCCCCAGTTCTTGGGGAGTTAACTCTTTGCCACCCAGTCCTCATTTCCTCAGGGAAGTCCCTTGATATCCCTTGACCCCCAAGCGTCATACCCTGTCCTCTGGACCCGCACCTCTGCTCAGAGCTGGGAGTGCGATGATTATTTCCATCAGTCTGCAGAACGACTGGTTCGCAGCTGTCTGCCTCCCTCCCCAGCGGGCAGGGACCTCACCTGGGTCTGCTTCCTGTTATATCCCTGTGTCTTGCTCAGCGTCTGACACGTAATACAAGCCCGCCCTGCCCACCCTGGGCTTTGATACTGTGATTTATAATAGAAATACATATCTGATCTTGATCTGCCATGTCTGGAAGTGGACGTTCAGAGAAAGGAGGTGACTCGGCCAAGGTCATAACAGTAGGAGGGAGAGTGGGGATCAAAGGGGAGCAGTGCATTTTGGGAGGGGGTCCCGAGCCCCACCTCCTGCTCAGCTGCCCATCGCGTGTGTATGCAGCATGCCCTCCACAAATAAGGACAAGAGCATGGCAGGAAACCCCTTCCCAGAAAGGATCCCTCGGGCCGTGCGACGGCACCTCGCATCATCCCAGACTGCAATGACTGGAACCCACGTGTGGACATCAAGGGCGCTGTGTTCCCAGGGAAGCATCTCTTCTCTAGAAGGGATGCCGGACTTTTGGCCTTGGGAATTCCTCTGACCTTACTTCCTTGGAAATACCGCCCTATTTCCACTGCTCTCCTGACCAAAGAGGACCTCCTCTATCACAGAAGGGGACTTGATCTCTTCTGATTATTTTACAACTCCAAACACGACTCGGATTTCAAATAGTAGTAGCCACAGTTGACTCACGTTGACATCATTTCAGACTATCATGAACAGATGCACAATGAGGCAAGTTATGGGTCCCTGCAAGGGAAAACCCGACCCTCCCCAGCTGACTGTTAAGTAAACAGACCGAGTGAAATCACGTGACATACGGGAAGGCCGCCGTACACACAGACCCGACAGATCCACCGGCCCAGAAATGGGATATGAGCTACACGGCGGTGGTGGCCGTAGGTGGAAAACATCTTCCACTTCTAAATCTGATAACACTGACTTACAAAAATTGGAAGTTTCAGAATCAGACAATGCCAAGATCAAAGGCCGGTTATCTCACTTTTTGAGCGACTTTCACACTAGTTGAGAGACTTTAGCTAAGTTTCAGATGAGTCTTGGCTTTTTTACACATAAAAGTTGAGCTCATAATGTTTATCTAAAAGGAGAATTGGGAGAATTGACTGAGACAACACTAGTGAGATGTCTGGCCTAGGGTCTTAACAGAGCAGAGAGGCGGTGCCCCTTTGATTATGCTATGCACCCAGTGGTGCTCAAGGGTAGACAATTTTGCCCCCCATTTAAGAGATACTTGGCATTGTTTGGAGACAGTTCATTTGTCACAACTTGGTGTGCATGAAGGAGGTGCTTCCAGGATCTGACAGGTAAGGACCAGTGATGTTGCTGAATAAGCATCGTCTCGCACAAGAGACAGCCCTCCCAGATGAAGAACTGTCTGTCTCCAGATTCCAGGAGTACCAAGGCTGAGGTGTCCTGCTGTATTCGCACGACACTGAAGGGTTTCTCTTTCGTGGTGTGACCCGTGAGGACTTACAGTGAGTCTGGCTGAAAGCTCCAGCATAAACGGTAGTTCTGCCCTCAGGACAGGGGACACAGGCCAGGCTCCCTGCCTGTTCTTGGTAGAATCCAGCAGGACAGGGAAGGCACTGCTCATCTTGAAAATAGCTTCCTTCTGGACACTTGACTGGAAGAGATCAACAGAGCAACAAGGTTAAAGAACAAGACACCTGCTGTACAATTACAACCTCAGAATGCACTGGATCTGTGAAATTCCAAAATCAGACAAGAACTCATTCATTTAGCAAATGCCCACTGAGAATGCACTCCGGCTCCAAGAGTCGAGGATAAGCCATGAAGAAGGTCCACAAGGCTCCTGCTCTCCAGGAGTTGATGGGCTGGTAGGATGAGAGGGTATCTGACAAGACTGTCAGATACAAGTGAGATGAAGCAGAAGCAGAGGGCATGATAGTGAGGAAGGCCCCTCTGAGAGACAAACTGTGAGAGCTGATGAGTGGGAGTAAGCCAGGCAAGGATGCAAAAGAGAATTTCAGACAGAGGGAACAGCAAGTGCCAAAATCCTGAGGCAGCAATAAGTTTGGATTCTTCAAGGAATGGAAAGAGAAAAGCCAAACAGAGCCAGCTTACTGAGTTAGAGCTTAGTGGACAAAGAGAAGGATGTCATGAGATGAAGCTGGAGAACATCTTTAAAGATGAGCAGCCATCCTTAGGTTGCTATGGGAATGCGGTGGAGAACAGTGGGGGTTGCAACCTTTGAGGTCAGACAGACCCAATAAAGTCCCCCTCCTCCCTGTGCCTAAATGACTGTGGATTACTCTGAGGCTCCATTTTCTCCCCAATAACATTTTGTTGTTGTTTATTCACTAAGTCATGTCCAACTCTTTGCAACCCCATGGACTATAGCCCACAAGGCTCCTCTGTCCATGGGATTTCCCAGGCAAGAATACTGGAGTGGGTTGCCATTTCAAGGGAATCTTCTCAATCCAGGAATCAAATCCATATCTCCTGCACTGGCAGGCAGATCCTTTAGCAATGAGCCACCCGGAAAGCCCTCTCTGTAAAAGAGGGATTCGTTATGCTATCCCACCGGAGTTCGGTAGTGATGTGCAGAAAGCAGGTACCACAATGCAGACTCCAAGGTGCTCAGTCCACAGGTGAGGGAGTTGTTCCTTGTAGCCTCAACTCCTGCTCTCTCTACACGGGGTGCCCTCCCTGTGGGGTGATCTCAACCGTCCAGCACCATCTCACTCCACTCACATGGCCTCTTCCTCTGGGTCACTCAGTGATGGCGGGGCTCAGACCTGGGGCCACCGGGAGGTGAGATGCCCAGGGCATGGGGTCAACAGAGGCCCTCGCGGTCAGGGTGTTGAGGCTCTGATTTCCGCAGAAACCCCAGGTGTGACCCTGGGAGTGGGGACCTGCTCCTGTCGGCACCCTGGACACCTCCCTCCCCTCCTTCACTTCCTGCCTGTGCGCCCCTGTCAGTCTGCAGACTCTCAGGGCCTTCTGTCCCTCTGACTCTAACACTCGCAGCCCTTCCTACTGTGCTTCCTCCAACAGGATATGAGCTGGGAAACAGAAACCCAAACTGGACAGATGCCTGTCTCGTAAAGGTTCTAAGTTGGCATCCAAGAGCTCTGCTCCCCGGCGAGGGTATGAACTTGGCCACACTGATTCAGACAGCTCAGACAAGGGATGGCAGAAAGAGGTTCCCTCTTGCCTTTTTTCTCGGTCCAGGGTTGGGCTCCTAAGAGTTTGTCAAGTAACTTCCGGAAGAAGTGAGCTGTTACTCAGGGAGGGTGGGAGTCAGAAGCATGCCCGCTCTTGGGAGCACTGTCTTGGTGCCTCCTCTGTGTACCTACTGCCTGTACATCACCTCAGTACATACAGGAGTTTGCATGTTACCCCCATTTCACAGATGAGAAAGCTGAGCCTCAGGACATTCATGCATGATGCCCCTTTGCCCACTGCAAAGGGCAGTGGGGAAGTAAAGTCATAGAATATGGAAAGCACAGTGCCAGGTGTGTCACCAGCCACCTTTCACTGTCACCACCTTATGGAAAAGGTATCAGCGCCATTTTAGTCTGCAGAACACTGATGTTCAAGGTCAAGTTCAACCAGGCAGCGAGGAGATACAGGTGGGATCTCAGTCCCTTTCTCACCAAACCAAAGCCTTTTCTCCACCCACCAATTCAACCACCTTCTTTTGACGAAGAAACGAAACCCATACATGTGGGACCTGCTAGAATGGAGCCCGCATGGATCTGACAGCCACTCTCCTGTGTATGCATATGTGTGTAGTGTTTCTGAGTAAATCAGAAACCCAGGCCATCTTGGAAACAGAATGGTGTGTTTTCCGGCCTGCCCGGCGCCATGCACACCCGCGCTCAGAGTGGAGTTTCGTTACTTCTATGAGTCACATTGTTGATCATCTCTAGTATTTTTACCTCCGTGCTGGGGCGTTTTTGTTTTTTTTTTTAAGCAGTCTCCAAGTTCATTGCTGAAGGAAAACAAAACCTGTGCAGCCAGCCTGAATTGCTGCCTCCGAACCCCGGGTGCAGCTGAAGGGGCAGAAAAATGAAAGCTGAGATCTTTGCTGCCATAAACTTAAGGGCTCTCGACCATGCACAAGGAAGCCGTGTTGTGTTTCTCTCCATCTCTGACGTCAAGTGTCTTTTCCACCCAAACGAACCCTTGTAAACATCATGGTGAGCCTCCTCCTCTAGCAGGTGGGTCCTCTTCACAGAAACAGTTGGGTGTTTATCCTTCAGTTAAATCCCCTCATGGAAAACCCCTGAACCCTCAGTTCCCTCCTCTGTAAAATGAGGCCATTTGGCCCGAGTTTGTGAGTTTTGCAAAGCTTTTGGGTTATGGCATCCCTCCTGCCAACCGGATCCCAGGGTCCCCAAATCAGGCAGCTACATTCGTGCTGAAGAAAATTACCTGAGGACAGGGGACAGTCCTTCCCTCCTTAGCCTGCTTTGCTCAAGCCCACCCCTGGCCTGGCCCAGTCACTCCCCAACTTAAAATTCCCTCATTGTGACCCCACCAGGCCAAGCCCTTTGCTGTGCCCCCAGGCACCTCCATGCTGGTCCCCACCGACCACTCCGGCTCCATCTTTTGCCACATTCCCCACACCCCCATTCTCCAACCGCATGAACCATGTGCTGCTGCTGCTGCTAAGTCGCTTCAGTCATGTCCAACTCTGTGTGTGCACTGGCCCCATAAAACCACAGCACTTCCTAACTGCCTGCTTTTGCACTAATCTCCATTTCTGGAGTGTCCATCACTTTAGCAGCCTCAACACAGGGGCACATATACACACACATACATACACACCACTGCTTGTCTGCTCTTATCCAAGCAGCAGTTTCTACTCACCAGCCTTTGTTAGCCCAGCAAGCCTTCTCTGACTTCCCTGACTATGATGCAAAAGGCTTTTCACATGATATTTTAGCTCTCTTTTCACTTAACCCTGCCTCAGCTAGACTGTGAGCTCTTTGAAAGTAGGGCTATGACTTTTGGTTCCCTGAGTATTTCACATTATGTGTTTGACACATAATTGCATTTTGGAAGTTTGGATGGGATAGATGGAAAGATGGATGGATGGAAGGATGGACGGATGGAGAGAGAGAGGGAAGGAAGGAAGAAGGAGGGAGGAAGAAAGAGGATGGAAGAAAGGAAAGGAGGAAGGGGGGAAGGAAACAAGTTGCAACTTGTTACTTTAGGAAAAAATCCATAGAGAACTAGCTCTATAATAAAAACTTGCAGTGAATGAGTGAGCGAATGTTGTCCAGAGCGAAAATGGAAAATCCAGACAGTTTCCCTGGGATTCTCCTTAACAGGCCAATTTGGCATGAAGGCTGCCCGCAGGTAATTCCAAGGGAAAGCCATTTGGCTGGCCTTGAACGTAACTGACCCCATGGGAGTTGCAAACAAAGCCTCCCGCTCCTGTAGCAGGTACTGAGTAGGTCAAGACAGCCCTGCCTGACGGAGTCACGGGAGGCAGACACTCCCGTTGGTGCCCCTGAGTCACCGCCCTCCCAGGGGACCATCCAGATCAGCCCTTCAAGACGGCACACAGAAACCCTGCCTCATCTCCACAGGACAATGCTCTGCTTGTAGCCTCACAGCTGTGTTCCAGATGCGCTTCAGAAGGGAAAAGAGTCAATTAGAACAGATACAAGGATCAGAGGGTGTGATTTCACCAAGAGCCCTTGTTGAGAAGGGAAACTTGTGAATCCGAGGACAGAACAAAGATTTTGGAACCAGCACAGCTGAGTTGAAATCTCACGTAGCCAACCGACAACACCACCATCTGCTGAAGTTTCACTATGTGCGAATAGACGTGCTTTGTATCGATTATATTCTGCTAGGCAAATTGCAAACCCCCCCATGAAATAGATATTACTGTCCCTGGTTTCCAGATGATTTCTAGTGAAGATGGGCAGTGTCCCAAGAACTCACACTGCAAAAGTGGTGGAACCACGGCTTGAACCCAGATCTATCTGACTTCTAAGACTTCCAGCTTCCTGACACTGTCAATTGTATTACCCCCCACTGCTTTGTCCATCCCATGGGATTAAAGACACTGGACTCTCTGGACCAGAGCAATGCAGAAACTCAGTAGAAGATGGATGTTATCATGGATACTGGAAGAAACCTGGGGCTTTTGGTACTGCTTTTGTGAATTCCATTCTGGACCTTTCTGAGCATTTGGAGTAAGGGGCGGGGATGAGTGGTGTGCTCAACAATTCCTTGTGAATCAATAAAAAGCTGCCGCAGTTGAAAACCAGAATGCAGGTTATGTAGAGCTAGGATGGGTGGACTGCAGCCTTTGAGCCAAATACTGCTCACCTTCTGTTTGGCAAATGAACTTTTACTTAGAACACAGCATTTTTCTCCCACTATGGATGACTTAAGTCCTCGAGACAGAAAGAGAATGGTTTGCAAAGCCTAAAAGACTTGCTTTGGCTTTTTACAGAGAAAGGTGGCCACCTCCTGGAGCAATTGCAGCCCTGGCCAGACCTTTCTCTCAGCCCCTTCCCCAAGCCCAGCCTGGGGCTCCCACTCTCTGAAGTCCGGTCACCCCAGCCCAGGTTCTGATTCCCAGTCCCTCACTGCTCAACTCCCTCCAGGAAAGTCTGCCTGCTCTCCTGGTTCAGCTTTTCCTCCCTTCTCCTACTTGAGCGGGACTGTCTGTCCTAGGAGACAGGAAATGCTCATTTAATCATCAACCAAGGTCCCTAGAGAAAACCTAGGCCCAGATTCCAGGCCACCCCCTTTGTTTTACATGAAGGAAATGGGGAACCGGCACTTGATAGGTCCCTCTCACCATCTCCTATTGCCCCACCTCTTGACCCTGTGTTCCAGAGGGGACACCCGAGGTCACTGAGCCTCAGAGTGGGCTCTCAGACCCCATTATCAACACCACCTGGGGTGATCCTAAAAACACCCTCCTCCCAACACACACACACACACACACACACACACACTCTCTCTCTCTCACACACACACATACACGCACTCTCACACATACACACATTCACATACACTCTCACACATACACACACACAACACACTCATACATACACACATTCAGACATACACTCACACACACACACACCCATACACACACTCGCACCCTCTCTCTCACACACACACACTCACACTCATACACGTAAATGTACACACACGCATATACACAGACTCACACCCTCTCACACACATACACATACTCACACACTCACACACATTATCTCACACATACACACACTCACAATACACATAGTCAGATGTACACTCACACTCTCTCATACACTGTCTCACACACACTCATACACACCCTCACACACACTCGAGTCTTTTCTTTGGCAGTGGAGCCCAGGGCCCTTCACAGTGAGTCTCAGGACCCAGTGCCAGGTGCTGCAGAGACCCCACGTAGTGACCCTACTTCACCCACCCTGGGGGGCGGCACCACCCACACCTGCTTCTGCTTCTTGTTCTCTTTGTTTGGGCAGCTCTTCGAGGTGGAAGGATCAGGAGGGCTGGTCCCAGAGGACCCAGGGTGACTCATCCACAGAGAACCAAACCCCTTCTTTGAGTCAGCCCTGCTCTGGGCACTGCAGACCCATGGCCTCCCCTAATCTGGCCTCCACCCCTTCACCTGTGCAGTGGGGGGATGACCTGCCACCAGGGGCGACTGTGATGGCCGAGTGTTGGTGACAATACCTCGTCAACTGCAAGACCCTCTGTAAACATTAGCAAGAAGCGTTGTCTCTGGTTTCTGTGCTGAGTTAGCAGCCTGTGATATCTAGTGTGGAGCTTAGAACTTGGCATGGATTTCACGAGAGGAGAGGCCTTGCAGCTTTTGTGTGGCAACCAATATAAATAGTGGAAAAATAAATAACTGAGAAACATCTCCTCTCTCTTCAGCTCCATAAAAAAGGCTCTGTGTCTCACGTCCTGTGGGAGGCAGCTTCTCACTGTGAGACCCTGGAAGCTTCGGTAGCAGATGGAACAATGGCCCCCAAAGAGGTCCACGTCCTCGACCCTGGAAACTGTAAACGCATGAGGACATGTGGCAAAGGGAGCCCAAGGCTGCAGATGGAGATAAGGTCGCTAGTCAACTGGCCTTAAGAGAGGGCGAGTGTGCTGGATTATCCAGCTGTGCGTACTCACACATACAGCTGACTCAGTTTGCGGTACAACAGAAACTAGCACAACTCTACAAAGCAATTACACGCCAATGAAATAAAAAAAATAAATGTAAAGAAAAGAAATGAAAGAAAGGACTTCCCTGGTGGTACAGTGGATAAGAATTCACCTGCCAACACAAGGGACATGGGTTTGATCCTTGGTCCGGGAAGATGCCCCATGCCAAGGAGCAACTAAGCCCGTGAGCCCCAGCTGCTGAAGGCTGTCTGTCCTAGAGCTCATGCTGCTCAACGAGAGAAGCCCGTGCGCCTGCAAGGAAGAGCTGCCTTCACCCGAGCAGCCAGACAAAGCCCACATGCAGCAACAAAGACCCAGCACAACGAAAGACAAAACAGATAAATAAGAAATTTTAAACAACCATTCCTTCCGGAAAAAAAGCGAGAGAAGCATCCAAGGGGGCTGTGATGACAGGAACGGCCTGAGAACCGCAGCACTTCCAGCTTGAAGATGAAGGAAGGAAGCCAAGGGCCGAGAAACATGGGCATCTTCTAGGAGCTAGAAAAAACTCGGGAAATTGATTCCCTCCCAGGGCCTCCAGCACAACGCAGCCGGACGACACCTGGATTTGGCCCATGTGAGAATTCAGACCTACAGAAGAGCAGTATAGAAGCGGGGTTGTTTTAAACCACGTTGCTTGCAGCCATGTGTTATAGCAGTGACGGGAAACGCACAGAGCTTCCGTTCCGGGAGCCGGCAGGCTCGGGCTAGTGAGGGTGCTTCCAAGGCTGCTCGTGTGTCAGTCCAAGAACAGCCCCGTGACCTCCACCAGGACTCACTGCCCCTGAGCCACCGTGCCCTGGGCTGATTGCTGGCCATCCAGGGATGGTGGTGAGAAAGGTGCTGCTGTAACCAGACTGGGATAAGTCACAGAGCATGCGCGGGGTGGACGCCGGCCTTCTCCACAAACACGGTGCAGCCCAGGCTGCGCATCTGCGCTCGGCAAGGGCGAAGAGGATGGATAACCCCAAACATGGGGCTGCTTCTTTCTGCCATGCTGCTCCCAGTTTTAGCTACTTCCTGCTAGGTAATAACTACATGCCCACACTCACAACTGGACATCTGAAACGCTTTCACTGAATGAATAAATGAAGGATTGCCCACTCTGCATGTCAGAATAACCTCAGAGCTCTGTGGCTATCCCCCGCAACTGGCATGGCCCAGTAACAGCGGTCCAGGGAGACAGGAGGCACCTACCACAACCCAGTGCATCCTGACTGGCATTGCTGGTGGTCACGACTCGACGGAATCCTTCCAGACACCCAAACTGTGTCCTGGGAGAGGTGCCAAAGCGGTCGCCTTGGAGGAAGCGGATGGAGGTGTCTGCTGAGAACGTCTTAGAATCCAGATGAAGCTGGAATGTTCCGCTCTGGATCAGATCCGCAAAGCGCCCAGCGAGATACCTGCCAGCCAAGGCCTCCTCTGCAAGACAAGAGGAGACAGGAGTGTCACCTCACTGTTCCTGCAGGGGCTGGTCCAGGGGCAGAGCTTCCCAGGATGTCCATGTGGAAAGGAGACATAGGCCTCACCCCGTGTCTCAATTTACAGAGGGAGAAACAGGTTCAGAGAAGGGGGTTGATTGACCCAAAGTCACACAAAATCAGAAGCACACCTAGGACTCCAATCCAGACCTCCAGCTCATGCTATTTCTGCGACAGCAGTGTGACCCTCAGTGCTTCCCAGATGGTGCTGGTGGTACAAACCTGACTGCCGGTGCAGGAGGCGTGAGACCTAAGGGTTCCACCCCTGCGCTGGGAAGATCTCCTGGAGGACGGAATGGCAACCCACCCCAGTGTCCTTGCCCGGATAATCCCACAGACAGAGGAGCCTGGTGGGCTCTGGTCCACAGGGTCGCAAGTAATCAGACACGACTGAAGTGAGTTAGCAAGCACACACGCAATGTGACCGTCGCTGGTGGAGAATATCATGACCCCAGTCACTCATCCAAGGTGCATTATCCAGGTATACATCTGTCTCAGCCTTTGCCAAGCCACCATCTCTGAGCCTCAGATTTCCCACCTGAAAAATGGGCTGGGAAGTCCGCTTTTGAGGTTGGTGGGGATTACAAGAGAGGACGTGATGGGGCCGCTCGAAGGGAAACTGGAGCCTCCACCTCAACGTTCAGCTTAAAGCTGGCAACGTTCCAGCTGTGGAACTACGAGGGTTTCCTAGGAAGGAAGCAGGTGGGCAAGCCCCACACCTGGGGTGTCCCTGCCAGCTGGGACACCCCAGCAAGCAACGAACGTCCCCACCACAATGGCTACTGTGAAGGAAACCCCAGGCCATGGATGCCAGGAATAAACATCACATCACAGCTTCAAACACACCCAAATTGTGCAGTCTGTTGCCAGAGAACAACAAAAAGGGGCTCTTAATTCATAATGCTGGGGTTTCTCTGGCAGCTCAGCGGTAAATAATCCACCTGCCAATGCAGAGATGTAAGAGATGTAGGTTCAACCCCTGATTCGGGAAGATCCCCTGAAGAAGGACATGGCAACCCACTCCAGTATTCTTCCTGGAGAATCCCATGGACAGAGGAGTCTGGCAGGCTACAGTCCACAGGGTCATGAATGAGTCTGATATGATTTACAGACTAAATAACAAAAACACAGTTCATAATGCTATGGGGAGGAGTGGTATTAATAATTACTGTCACAAGCACTGCAGAATGGCTGAGATGCCACCTGCCTCCTGGGTTACACTCTGGCCTCTTCCTCGACTTCTCCCTCATAGAGCAGTGGTCAAACTCCAGCCAGGCCTGACCCTGGGTGTTTGGCCACGAGACAGTGCAGGAGAAACAGGAGAAGTTCTCACCATCTAGTCAGAAGACCATGGGTTGTGTCCCACCCTGGCTCAGAATAACAATCATAAAGTCCACGCTACTCCCTCTTAAGTCTATTCTCAATTCATCCATACCATCACTGCGCAGTTCCAAATAGTGTCCTGATGGGTGTAAACAGTGTCAGTGGTCTGAGAAGTTCTCTGATTAGACGTAGAATGAGCAAAAATTATAAACCAACAGGGACTCCCTCACCCTACCTCATTGTCCCCTTCCTCACATGTGTCTTCCTTCTCTGTGCCCAGAAAACCAAGAGAAGAATTAGAAAACATTCTCAAAAGCAGTCAGAGGGTATTATTATATTTAGCGCTAGTCAGCTATGGGCCAGAAGTCTTGCTTTTTATAAACTTCTCAGTAACCAGCTCCACCCACGGGCCAGGCACGTGGTGGGCTCTCTGGCCCCACAGGGAGGCGCTGGGGCTGCACTGGCTCCATCCGATGGATGCGGACACTGAGACCCAAGGAGTCTGTGTGGTCTCAGGACACCAGTGTAAGAAAACATACCAACGTCCCGCAGGTCCGGGAGAGAGGCGGGGGGCACGTCCGCAAGCTGCAGTTTCCATGTGATGTTGACTCCTAACCGCTCCCTGCTCAGACACTCCACCTTCACCGAGGAGTCGTCACAGACGGGGATGGAGACAGGGGTTCCCGCTGTCTTCACCTGCACGGAGATGCAGACGGGAGTTCAGGAACATGAAGCCGGGAGCCAGCTTTGCCGAGCCTATGCTGGGCACCGAAACTGGCTTATCTTACTGTTGGAGGAGGTCCCGGAGAGAACAAGACTGCCCCTTGACCTGGGAGCTGGCCCCGGGGTGACTGGAACTCCCGGACCCTCCCCTGCCCTTCGAAAGGCTGCTCTGCACCCCCACCGCCTCGTGGGAGCCATTTGAGAGGGCGCAGCCTTGAGAGAGCCAGAAACTGAGGTTCTGGGTCCAGAGAGCTTGAATCTCCTGCCTTTGTCACACAGCTTGTAGACAGAGCTGCTAAGTGGCATTAAGAGCCAGCATACATGGGGAAAGGATTAAAAAACAATAGATACATGTACATGTGAAAATAACATAGACTACAAAAATATATACTTAGAAAAAAGTAAAGATTCTCAAAAAATAATAAAAAGGGCACATGTGTGCGCGCGCGCGCGCGCACACACACACACACACACACAGATAAAGAAAGCTCAGACACTCCAAATTCAAGGGGCCATAATTCACTGGAGAAACAATTTCTGCCGACTGCCCAAGTCCTCGCAAGACTCAGCAGGACACGACCCTCGCTCCCGGGAAGCACCCACTGGCTCCTCCAGTGTGACCACGCAGCCTGGCTTCTTGCCCCACCTAAGCACGCCCCACAGTGCCCGCTGACCATCTGCAGGGCAGGGTGGGAGGATGGACGGTGGTAGGGCCCGGTTAACTCGAGGGCAGCACCAGGCAGGGCTGGGGATCCGCACGAGCCTCCCTGTGCACTCTTTGCATCGCGCTCTTTCAAAGGCAACAGCCAGGAGCTTCTGTGTGGAGTCCTGGGGGTGTCAGTTTATCAGCAGCTGGGGCGTCAGAGATGAATGAGAAGGTGAATGAGAAGGTGCTGTGTAAAAGCACGGGATTCTGTGGCTCTACCATTTCTCAGTTGTGTGACTGCCCAACTATTTTAACTCATCACAAAACGGTAATAATAGGGTCCCCGTGAGGACTGCATTAGCCAAGCCATGCCAAGGGGTGCAGAGTGCCTGGCACAATCTAAGTGCTCGGCACACATTAGGAGTGGCATCTGTGCGCAGACAGAATGGCCAGTGAGACGGGTACCAATCCCACCTCTACCTCTGTGTCATTAGCCTTGGCTGAGCTGCTTTCTCATCCTGGGTCTCAGGGGGTGAGATGAATGAGGGTTGAACTGTAGGTTCATTTGAGCCCTGAGGTTCTCTGCCTGGTGACCCTGAGCTCAGTCCGAGCCCCGCTTGTGGGCACATACCTGGATCTGACAGAAGCCGCGGGCCGTGAGCTCGTCTAACAGGAAGACCTGGAACGCCAGCAGCAAGCCGGAGTAGTCGGCACTGCACATCTTGCCCGGAGGGAGCTGGAGCTGGAACTGCGCTTGGGTCTGGAGAGTCTGCCAGAACTGGGGCCCTGCGGACGAGCACCAGAGGTCAGCAGACAAGGGCAAAGAGCTATGGGGTTCTTTGGGTTTTTTTTTTTCTCTGCAAAAACTAACCCTTCTTCATTTTACTTGGAGTCCACAAGTGCTGCCATCTTGCACTGTCACCCTCTGGGTCTAGTTACCTCCCAGGACGCCAGCTTGTCTCTGAAATTACTTAGCACCCTCACTGCAAGCTCAGCCCTGCCTCAGCCTTTAAACCCAGGCTGAGGTCCTGGACATTCTTCTTGGAAAATCTTCCATACTACCTTGCACTCAAACAGGGCCATGCCACCTGCTTTGGCCAGTTCAGAGTGGATACCGCAGCCTATGTTGCAAGACTAAAGTTGTGCAGTGCACAACTTGCACAAATGTACACAGCAAGCCTGCACTCCATTTTAGGAGTTCAGGACCCACACCTCTCTTCCCCCAAGTCCCTTACTCATGACAAATTTAGCTCTGATTTCTAGCTACTCAGTGAACATCAGGGGGACAAGTCATTTATTTGTCCAAATCACATTCTGAACTTTTTCTGGATAGCATTCTCTATTTCAGAATGCTTTGTGACAAATGTGTGTCCTTTGCCCCCCTGCCAGCCACCCAGAGCCTTGTGACAGTCAGTCCCAGAATCTGGGTCTCTCTCCTGAAGGCCCGTCCTGTTGCCCTGGGTGGACCTAGCGCTGGTCCCTGTGCTGACCCCTGCCCTGCCTGGCCGTGAGTAAGTACAGCCAGCCTTTGCCTAGGCGGACACAGTCGGAGGTCAGTGTAGCGTCACAGCCACGAGCATGTGAAAGTGGGTTTGCTGTGAGAGCAGGAGAAAGGAGCTACCCATATTTAAATACGGCCCAAGTCCACAGTGATCAGAACAGACGCCATAGCCTGGAGCTACAGATGGACGG
>SJYQ01001839.1:1109278-1141513 GCA_006410935.1 Redunca redunca | reverse complement strand
GGAGGCGGGGCGGGGAGAGGCTGGTGTGGCAGTGTCACTGAGGCCCCAGAAACCAGATCAGCAACTCTGAGCTTGTCAGCATCATAGGAACCAACATGGCCCCTGAGCATCTGCACCCTGAGAACAGTCCTATATCCAGGACTTCCCATGGGAGCCAGAAACAACGGAATGTGTCTCAGGGAGCAGACTGCTCCGAGGAGCCACAAATAAAGCTTTGCTCCAGGGGCCTGGGAAGCCCAGCTGATCGTTCTACAAGAAAATGCTGCATTGAGCACTCTGTCCTGCTCTGATGCCACCTGGCTTATCATGGGCACGCTACCCTCAGGTGGGAAAATGAAGGCCTCGGCCCCGAGCCCTGGGGAGGTGGGGAGTGGGACTCCAGGCGGACCTTTCTGGGGCCACTCACGTTGGCAGGCACGGGGCTGGGGCGGCTGGGACTCCCAGTGTCTCCTCTGCACGCTGCACAGCAGTGGCTCCGGCGGGAAGGCGCTCTGGTAGCCCCGGCCGCACCGTAGTTGGCACCGCTGCCTGGCAGCTGCACCCAGGCCCAAAGCACGTTCACACAGGACGGCCCCGCCGGCCACGTCTGCCATGCTGAAGGGCAGTGGGCACTGCGGACCTTGGGGGAGAAAAGGGGCGGCTGTGGGCACCTACCCGGCACCAACGCTGAGCACCTCCCCCTCCCATTTCTGCTCACGAGCACCGGCCCCCCCTCACCCTCCCTTCCCTCAGACCAGCCTGGGCCCGCCCGCTCCCTCTCCACCCTCCCTGTTGGCTAATCCCATCCTCTCTCATTTTAACAGACACCCCTGGGTCGGAGAAGATCCCCTGGAGAAGGGAATGCTACCCATCCCAGTAGTCTCGCCTGGAGAACTCTATGGACAGAGCGACAGAGACGGGCGGGCTGCAGTCCATAGGGTCGCAAAGAGTCAGACCCGACGGAGTGACTAACACTTTGATAGCACTTTTGAGCAGAAAAGGAAATGGCACCCCACTCCAGTATTCTTGCCTGGAAAATCCCATGGACAGGGGAGCCTGACAGGCTACAGTTCATGGGGTCACAAAGAGTTGGATATGACTGACTTCACTTCAACTTCAACTTTACTTTGAGCAGAGATGAGTCTTCAACTCCACTCAGGCCCTCTGGAGCACCTTCCCATCTCTAAGTCCAGTTCCCACCCAGTCTCCTCCACCTCAAAGCCAACAGGGCCAGGCTCAGCATCTGCTGCCCACGCCTGCTCTGGCTTCAGCAACCCCAGCTTGAAGCCTGGCACCTTTAGCCAGAAAGATGGCAGCCAACCCAGATGCTCCCACCTCCTCTGCCCACCAGCTCAGCTGCAGCTCACAGCTTCTTGACTTGTCTTCATCCCCACCTCATATCCTTCATTTAGACATGCATCATCTTCTCCCTGAACGGCCACTGAAGCTTTCTCACCAGCTCCGTGTGTTTGGGCCTCACCCCCTGCCCTCTGCTCCCATGTCCAATCCATTCCCCCCACCAGCAGAGAAATGTATGGAGCTGGACTTGATTCTCAAGTCTCCCGAGTGCCTGCTGGCCCAACTTCCTCTCTGCTCTGGTCTCCTCTCCAGCCCCCAGGACAGAGTTGCTATTTCCCAACAATATGCATTTTTGTACAGTCCATGTCCTTCCTTCTTCTACCTGCTTATCTGCCTAGAAGATTTCTTTTTGGGTCCTCAGTTATCAGCTCAGCCCCTTTAACTTTCTAACACTTTCCACGGTTCTTCCAGGCTGACTTTAGCCACCTTTCTCCCAGCCCTCAGGCTCCCTGGAGTAGACTGCCTTGTGCTCAATTATACAAGACTATCTGCATTCCAGTCTCCCCGCTGGACTGAGCCACAGAAGGGGAGAGAATATCTCGCCTCTGTTTACCCAGGGCTCAAGGCTCTTCACAGTCCAACTCTCACATCCATACATGACCGCAGGGAAAACCATAGCCTTGACTAGACGGACCTTAATCGGACTAGTCGACCTTAGTCTCTGCTTTTGAATATGCTATCTAGGTTGGTCATAACTTTTCTTCCAAGAAGTAAGCGTCTTTTAATTTCATGGCTGCAATTGATTTTGGAGCCCCCCAAAATAAAGTCTGACACTGTTTCCACTGTTTCCCCATCTATTTCCCATGAAGTGATGGGACCGGATGCCATGATCTTCAGTTTCTGAATGCTGAGCTTTAAGCCAACTTTTTCACTCTCCACTTTCACTTTCATCAAGAGGCTTTTTAGTTCCTCTTCACTTTCTGCCATTAGGGTGGTATCATCTGCATATCTGAGGTTATGGATATTTCTCCCGGCAATCTTGATTCCAGCTTGTGTTTCTTCCAGTCCAGCGTTTCTCATGATGTACTCTGCATGTAAGTTAAATAAGCAGGGTGACAATATACAGCCTTGACGTACTCCTTTTCCTATTTGGAACCAGTCTGTTGTTCCATGTCCAGTTCTAACTGTTGCTTCCTGACCTGCATACAGATTTCTCAAGAGGCAGGTCAGGTGGTCTGGTATTCCCAAAGCAGAGACATTACTTTGCAGACTAAGGTCCGTCTAGTCAAGGCTATGGTTTCTCCAGTGGTCATGTATGGATGTGAGAGTTGCACTGTGAAGAAGGCTGAGCGCTGAACAATTAATGCTTTTGAACTGTGGTATTGGAAAAGACTCTTGGAGCCCCTTGGACTGCAAGGAGATCCAACCAATCCATTCTGAAGGAGATCAGCCCTGGGATTTCTTTGGAAGGAATGATGCTGAAGCTGAAACTCCAGTACTTTGGCCACCTCGTGTGAAGAGTTGACTCATTGGAAAAGACTCTGATGCTGGGAGGGATTGGGGGCAGGAGGAGAAGGGGACGACAGAGGATGAGATGGCTGGATGGCATCATGGACTTGATGGACGTGAGTCTGAGTGAACTCCGGGAGTTGGTGATGGACAGGGAGGCCTGGAGTGCTGCAGTTCATGGCATCGCAAAGAGTTGGACACGACTGAGCGACTGAACTGAACTGAAGGCTGACCTGGACCACAGGCTCCAGGAGCATGTGTTAAATCAATAGATGGATGATTAATTAAAGAACAGACATGCTCGATGACAATTTCACTCCTGGCTAAAGATCCAGTTAATTATCTGACACTAAAGCACAGCCGTGCTGCCTGTATATGTCTGGCTTTAAAGCCTGCAGTCCTCATGTGACTCAAGGTTACTTGGGGTCCTCAGATGGAGAATGACTCATTTTGATCTTCAGGGTGCAGCCTGGGCTTCTGTCTAATAAGGACAATGGCCTCTGGACAAGATTGTGTGCTGTCATTTGCAGTGGGCTCATTGAGTTGGCTCTTAGCCACCAGGCTAAGCAGTTTACAGAGACTATTTGAATTAACCCTAACAATAAGAAGTAGCTATGATTCCCCCTCCCCATGCCCACAAGTTACAGATTGGGAACTTGAGGTTAAGGGACTTGCCCAGGGCTACCCAGCAAGGGCGTTGGCAGAGCTGACACTTGGGTCTATCTGTCTGACTCCCTCATCTGAGCTTTCTCCCCACACTCTGTAGCAAGTCAGCAGGAAGAAGCTTTGGGGAACTCAAAGTGCTTGTTGTTCCACTTGCTAGCTGGGTGGCTTTCAACACATTAATGACCCTCTGTGAGTCCCAGTTTTTCCATCTGTAAAATGGAGAGTAGGACTCTTCTATCTATTTACCTGTATCCCTGGGGGGGCAAAAACGGGACGTATGATGTGACAAGCACATTTTAATAGGTGAATCTCTGCACAGGTGAGCTACGATCATGGAATCCTGGTAGGGCCAAGACACAGGGGGTCTTTCCAGACCCCAGAAGAGCTGTGCTCCCAGACGTGTTCCTGCAGGACACTCAGCAGTCTGTTCCTTGGGTCCTGACAGTGAAGACCACTCTTAGATGTCCTGTAAGTTCAATGTGTCTGACGCTAAGGCTGACACTCATTGCTCTCGGCAACACCCAGCAGGGAGCTCTTCTCATAAACACCCATCGAGCACCTGCCATGTTAGCTGCATGGTGGCAGTGGCTGAGGGTCTTGAAACAGAACCCACAGAGACTGGGAGACTCAAGGACTTGGGAGAAAAGGCGTGTAGTGAGAGTTCTGGGCATGCACCGCAGGTTTGGGGCAGGAGACAGAGCCCCATGAAGACAGCGTTGCGTCTTCCTTCCCACCCTTCTTTTGAAGATGCCCCTCTCTCTTTACAAATATAAACATCACTCTACAAATGTAAAAATTCTCTTTACACATAGAAATCACTAGACTTAATTAAATGTGTCTGCAGTTCCAAAATGTTGCCTAGAGACTGAGAATGTTAAAAAAAAATAAGGCAACAAAACAATAAAAACAACAGAAGAAAGGCAACTGCCATAAAATTAGTCATTTTGTGCAGCATTTCTCAACCGTGCCAGACCCAACATCCCAACTTGTAATAAATAATTTGCAATGTCTTCATTTACTGCTCTGAAAAAAAACTCACAGATAATGTAACACCCTTGTGCACACACATTTTAAGATGACTACAGTGTCCTGTGACTTGAGTATACAGGAAAAATTAAAAGTAAGTAATTGATAATTCAATAATATGTTTACTAAGTAATAATGTATTTCAATATTATATATTCATGTACAGTTCAATATCTGACACCCAAATGATCTTTTAAAGTAGAAACAAAAATAAATCAACACCTCCACTTATTCCTGAAGCTCCCCGGCTGGGATGGACCTCTCTGAGGTCCCCCCACTGAGATCCTGCCGTCTGGACCCTCCTCCCCACTTGAGGATGGGGAGACCAAGACCTGGCACCCCCCAAGAGGCTAGCACCCAAGCTTCACTGGCTCGGGAGATTGCCACAAGGGCTTTCCTTGGTTTGAGCTCCTGAATATTCACTGGAAGAACTGATGCTGAAGCTGAAGCTCCAATACTTTGGCCACCTGATGCGAAAAACTGACTCATTGGAAAAGACTCTGATGCTGGGAAAGACTGAAGGCAGGAGGAGAAGGAGACGACAGAGGATGAGTTGGTTGGATGGCATCACCAACTCAATGGACACGAGTTTGAGTAAACTCCAGGAGTTGGTGATGGACAGGGAAGCCTTGCATGCTGCAGTCCATGGGGCTACAAAGAGTCGGACACGACTGAGCGACTGAACTGAGACGGAGTTTCAACATCACGGGGGTCAACTGCAATCCCTCACGCAGATCCCTTGTCTCTCCTCCTGCCCTCACTGTCCTGTCATCTTTGGTGACCCCTTCACCCCCACCAGGGCCAAGGAAGAGATGACAGGACCCCCACCAGCCCGGGGGTCACTCTGGGGCATCACCACTTACTCTCACAGGCTGGCTGGCTCCCGGCCACACGGGTCCCGGGCACCTCCTCTCCGCTGCCCAGGACGCACCAGCAGCTGCCCTGGGCCGGGTCGCACTGCACTGGGGAGAAGCCTCCATCCTCCGCCATGCAGGCCGGGCTGTAGCCGGGGCTGGTTCTCCCGGAGGGGCCTCTGCTCTGGAGCACTTCGCAGAGGCTCGGGCCTTGACGCAAAGACAAGCCACATGTGTTCTCTGCCTGCACGGCTGTCACAGCCCTTGTCACCACCCACTGCCACCTGCCTGCAGGGCCCCTGGGGTCTGGGGCTGCCTCCCTACTGGGATGTCGCACTCGGACACTCGGCTTTGTACTCCCCACTCCACTCCATGCACGCGTGCGCACACACATACATTGCCTGTCTTCAAGGAGCTTAGAATCTTAGAGGATACTTAACAAGTAAGTGAGCAACTGCAGTTGAGATGCTAAGGATGATAATGGGAGATGCAGGGCAGTTTACGAGCCCATAGGGCGGCACTGAGCTCTGCCGGGAAAGACAGAGAGGCCGCAAGTCTTCCTTGAGGGACTGATGGGTGGACGGAGTGAGAGTTAGCCAGCTGGGGTTGCGGGTTTGCAAAGGCCGCACCAGATCATGAAGGCCCAGGGAAGACAGTGACTACCTGCTTGAAAAGCCTGATTATAGTTTACTCTTCCTGGACCTGCTGCTGAGATGGAGAAATAAGAGAAGCCCAAGAAGATACAGGAGCCTACACGGAGAGGTCCAGGAGCCACAGCAAGGAGCCTGGGCCTGAGGACCACAGGGAGCATCGATGGGCTCCAGGCAGAGGAGAGCCACACATGTGCCCTTTAGAGACACCGCCTTAAGCTCACTGTGAAAACCAGATTGCTGGACCAGGCTGGAGGACAAGGGACCAGGCAGGAGCCCCGGTATCGGGGCTACACAGCAGACCCCATGAAGGCAGCGGTGCCCACTCTAATAGAAACCAGTGCTGGTTTGTGCCTCTAGTTACCCCAAACCCTGCTATATGTATTACTCCCAAGAACCCACTGAGGTGGGGGAATCACGCCCCTATTTCACAGATGAGAAAACTGAGGCACAGTGAGGTTAGAAGCTTTCATGGCTCTGGAATTGAAGCCAGCTCTTGGGGCTCCATACGTCATGCTCATGGGGTAGGGGCTGGAGAGTGATGGGAAAGGGTCAGTACTCACACTGGGCACTGCTGTTTGTGCCAGGGGGCACGCCCTCTCCTGAGGCCGGATCCACACACCAGGTGCCAGCCTCCGACGCCTGCAGCCTGGCAAACTCTCCTGTCTGAGACAAAACCAAGGTAGTGTCACCCAGCGAAGATGCTTCTGTAAACTGGTAAGTCGGGAGCCAGACATCAAGGATATTTCTCCCGAAACTACTGGCGATGGCTTTTCCAGACACTGGGGAGGGGCTGGACCTATTCGAGACCCTTTACATACATTGTCTGAATTCATGGCTGTAGCATCCGCATGAGACAAAAACTGCAGTGAACCCATTTTTAGAGTGGGGAAAACAGGCTCACTCAGAGAGAGAAAGTAACAGAGGACCAGCCACAGCTGGGAGTGGCAGACCCAGGCGGGGTCCAAGCCTGCCCAGCCCGAGCCCAGCTGCTGTCTTGAAACCATCCCCTAGTTCCGGAAACGATTTTCAACCAGCATCCCTTGGAGAAAAGGGGTGTGTGACAGAAAAGAAAGACAAGGGAGGAGGCAGCCCCCTGCCTTTGCACAGGGCCCTATCTCTCCTCAGCCAGCTGGGGATGCTGGGCAAACTCCTCCAATTCACTGGGGCAAGTTTCCTCATCTAAAAAGAGAGGAGATGGGACCAGATGGACCCATGCACTCCTGGTGAAGACAATGTCCTCTCTGCTGTGTATCCAGCTGCAGGCAGAAGGGAGGCCAGTTTTTCCAAGCTCCCTGGGACCACTGAGGGTTTCCTTGAACTTTTCGAGGCCACTTGTTCATTCTATACTCTGCTGTGCCATTCTCACAGATGATAAATGACCATTGTAATGACACCTGACATTTACAGAGAACATAATCAGGAGGCCCCCAGGGTATCCTTCAGTCCCTGATGTAGGTAGAGAGCCTACGTCCCCGTTCTACTCAGCGAGACCCAGGGAAATCAGATGAGGTGCCCCCGGGTGCTTGGCTTTCAAGCCGCAGAGGTAGGATTCAAACCCAAGCAAAGGTTTGAGAAAATATGAGATTGTAAAGATCTACAACTGAGAACACCCTCGCTGCTAACATGACTTCTGCTGAGAAGCAGGTCCAACACATATCCATCCAGTGTGGGCACTGGGCATCTTGGGTCCTGTTGTCTGGCACTTGGGTCCTTCCAGGAACCAGCCTGGAAAACCACACGATCGGAGGTTCTCTGGGAGCTGGTCTGAATCACTTTTCCCTCAGTCAGAACTATGCTTCCTGCCTCTCCTTCTCCACAGGTGGACTTGCAGACTCTGATGATGAAGCAGACTCTCATTTCAGTGGTAGGGAGCTGCCAGCCAGGATAATAGACTAGATCTGCTAATTTCTTGACAAAACTCTTCCGTAATCAGGGTCCGTGTTTATAGCACCAAACAGTGTTAATGACAGTGAGGAACAGTAACAAGGAAACTTTTGCTCAGTAATTTGCATTTTATGAACCTCTGCACTGCTGATTTCATCTAACTTCCTTGGAGCCTCTGCGAGCCCAGCAGAGTGGGTGACAGTGTTCCTATCATCCCTACTTCGGGGTACGGGGCCTGAATCACAGGGCGTTCCATCAGCTGGTACCTGAGTGGTTGGTTCCAGCAAGAACTCTGTCTCTAAGAGCTTTCACATCAGTCACTGCCCTAAATCATGACAACCAGGGAGCTGGAGAGGGAAATATTACAGTCTTCCATTATGTTGAGAAGCTGAAATATGATGGGCATGTTGATGTGGCTACATGGTATAAGGAATTATGTACGTGTATATTATTCTCCAAAGAGTTTTCATTAAAGGTATTTCCTAAAAGCCTCAAACAGTCCTAGTGCTAGGGAAGATTAAAAATGTGGTCTGATCTTAGGATAACTCAAAGCCCAAGCACAGAGATGGTAAATAGATTGCCCAAGGTCATACAGCTTGGGCCTCTAGGTGGCTCCGTGTTAAAGGATCTGCCTGCCAATGCAGGACGTGCAAGAGATATGGGTTTGATACCTGGCTCAGGAAGATCCCCTGGAGGAGGAAGTGGCAACCTACTCCAGTATTCTTGCTTGGGAAACTCCACGGACAGAGAATCCTGGCAGGCTACAGTCCGTGGGATCATAAAAGAGTCGAACACGACTGATCAGCTGAACATCACCACCACCACCACAGAGCTCGGATCAGCCGGGGCTGGGACAAAAACCAAGGCCTAGAATTTCCTATGAGTTTTCAATTAAAACAAGTTTATTGAAAACTAGAAAATTCGCCATCCAGAAAGTTCTGGCTTCTGGAACTTTCTTGGGCCTTCAGAGACTTACCTCTAAGCAGGTTGGGATGAACAGGCCTTTAGGAGATGGTTCTGCTTGGACACCAGCCTGTTTCCAGCTGGAAAGCAGCCCACTGGCTCGCGATCTTTCGCAGCTGGTGGGGCCTGGGTGGGGAGAGAGGGGAGCTCTCAACAGGCTGGCCGTGGGCGCTGAGGGCAGGTGGGGAGCACAGGCTGGCCCCAAGTGTCAGAGCCGTGCATCTGGGTGAGTAGAGGTGCCTTGAGCAGACAGCTGGGACCCCAGAGAAGCAGGCTGAGGGTTGGGGACAAAGACCCATGTGGGACATTTCATCTCTGAGACATAAAGTGAGTGCTTGATTACACGGGTCCAGACTCAGAAGAGAGGTTGGACCATGGACCAGACATGAGGTCGTTGTAGAAAACACAGAAATAAATGAAACTTCCCAGGAAGCAGGTGTCGGGGGGTGGACCTGGGGCTCCTTGCCCACCCCCAGCTCCCTCCCTCTACCTGGGAAACGAGGAGCACCATGAGGAACTACAACCAAGTCAGGGAAGTCTTCCAGGCCTGGGGACTTGGGGGTGTGTGGTCTGCCTGCTCTCGGGGGTTGGGCTGAAGCGCTGGCCCACGGAGCCTCCCCAGGTGGCCCCACTTACACTGCGGGATCTGCCGGGAGCGGGCGGTCAGCGAGGCGGGGATGTACTCTCCCCTCCCGTCCACACACCAGCAGTGCCCTGGAAAAGAGCCATGGCCAGAAGTTCAGGAGGTGCCCAAGGGCCCTGCCCTGAGGGTCCTGCAATACACACTACCATATACAAAAGACACAACAAATAAGGACTTGCCGCATAGCCCAGGAACTCTACTCAATACTCCGTAGTGGCCTATACGGAAAAAGAGTCTGAAAAGAGAGTGGGTTTAGGTATAGCCTGCTCACTTTGCTGTGCAGCAGAAACTATTGTAACACAGCATTCCACATCAACCAAACTCTAATCAAAACGTAAAAAATTCCTAGCAGTGCCAGTAAGTTCTCTCACCCAAACCCCTACCTGTCTGCTCTCCCTAACATGGTCCACAATCAGAGGCCCTAACACCCAGAAACCCTAGCAGCTACCCACTTGATCTTCAGGCAGGTAGAAGGTTGCCACTCCCATTGTACAGATGGAACAATCCGATGGCAGAGGAATTAAGGGACTTGCCGCCAGCTGCCGAAGAGAGGCCTAGAGTCCACTTTGCTTTGCCCTAATAGTGCAGGGCTCTTTCCTTTCTTTCTTCTTAGGGCTCTTTTCTCCACATGAAAAGGAGGGGTGTCCCTCAGCCTCCCCAGAGCACCTGCCCGCCTCACCTGTTGCGGCATGGCACTGCACAGGCTCCCAGCCTCCGAAGGCATCACACTGAGGCACATAAGGGCTGGACTGCACAGGGCTGGATGCTCGTGGGGACTCAGCCAGGGTTACCAGGCGTCTCTGGTAGAAGTCAAAGGCTGGAGTCAGGAGAGAGGAGGAGAGAGGTGAGCTCTGGCCAGGCAAAGCCTCTGTCCTAAGAACAGCCACCTCGTCCTTTCCCAACACAGGCGGCCTTTTGATTTCTGTGACAAACATTTCCACCCCAAAACAAGACAGAGGCTCATCGAGGAGCGGGTAGGCCCTCACCAGATTGCCCTTTAAAATGAAAATGAAAAAAATTAAAATGCCGGCTGATGGGAATTCCCTGGCAGTCCAGTGGCTGGGACTTCACGTTTCCATTGCAGGAGGCACAGGTTTGATCCCTGGTCAGCAAACTAAGATCCCACAAGCAGCGTGGTGCAACCAAAGAAGTAAAAAATGTCAGCCAAGTTTGAAGGAATCACTGTTCCTCCTTCAGGAATTCTCATCCAGAGCTCATCAGGTTAAGGCAGAGTCTCCAGGTACATGAGAGAACAGTGATCACTGATAACACTGATGGCATGTTATGTAACTGACTTTCCTCCTGTGCCCACCCCTCCTCCCTGGAGACCCTGGGACACCGCTACTGGGTTCTGTGGGTCGAAGATGCTTTGCGGCCCTCAGTCTCTTTCTGGGCTGGGCCTTCAATCCCCAGACTCCCCAGGCTCCGGAGGTCTGCACACCAAGAGCTTCCTCTCCTCTGGCACAGTTAGAGATGCCCCTTCTCACCTGAAGGGGTGCCCAGAAAAGTGACCAACCCTGGTTGTTCTCTACAGACACTTCCTTTTTCCCCAACGGCGTCAGACTTGCAAAAGCAGAGCTGGTGGCTCGGTGGAAAGGAACTTCCTTAGCCTGACTTCTGAACACTGTGCCACCGAGACATTCAGCCAGTAAATTCCCATGGGGCCAACACTTCTCTCTCTTCCTCTAAATTTCCCTCCCTGACCAAAGTGGTCACCACTCGAGGGCATCAACCCCTCCTCCTCTCTTTGATTACATGACAACTTGCCCAGCCACAACATTTTTTTAAAAACTGGGTTCCTGCCAAAAGCAGAATCTCCAAGTCTCTGAGGAACAGAGGGGAAAAAAAAAAAAGAGTACCTGGGGAGGGAAAGAGAGAGAAGAGGAACAAAGAAGCAAGGAGGATGGTTAAGCATCCTTTTGCAGGTCCCCACATTCTGTCGGCACTGTGTGAGACCCAGGATATAAAGAGTAAGGTGGGCGTCTTGCCTTCTAGCAGAGGTGGCTGGAGAGGGGGAAACAAAGATGGCTCTGGGGAGACTCTCACGTGGGGTTAGGGGAATAAAAGCAAGGGAAGCCCAATGCCAAGGGGGCAGCAGAACTGCCAGGAAGGTGAGGGCAGGTAGGCTCCAGCCTGTGGGCATGGGCACTCTTTGTCTTGGTCCGGATGTTACAGGGGGAGCAGTGGGAGCAGGGGACAGAGGCCTGGGGTCAAACCACCAGCGTCGCATCCAGGCTCCGCTGGTTGCTGGTTGGATGAACTTGGACACGTGACTTAACCTCCGTTTCCACTTCTGAAAAGAATCACGGATGGTGATTACAGCATTGCTCTCATGGGACTGTCAGAGGATCACATGCAAAGATCTGGTGAAGATCTACTTAGCACAGAAAGTGCTTGGCCAGGGGTACCTAGGC
The DNA here is from genome assembly GCA_006410935.1 of Redunca redunca. Lineage (NCBI taxonomy): Eukaryota > Metazoa > Chordata > Mammalia > Artiodactyla > Bovidae > Redunca > Redunca redunca. The sequence continues at coordinate 1,129,623 of SJYQ01001839.1, read as the reverse complement.
CAGAGCAGCGTCAGCCTTCTGAGCATAGGTCTCTGTCACGCGAGGGATCAAGCGGTGCTTTCTGGAGTTTACTACCTGGATTAGATTTGATCACACGAGGAAGGTGCCTAAACCCAGAGCGTGTGTCCTCAGTTTAGGGGGGCTCTTTTACTTTCCTCCTAGGGGGTGCTCCTGAGTCCTTGGAAATGGAGGGAAACGTCAGAACCGGCCACAGGGGAGTAGGAGCTTTCGGGGCTCACACATTTGAATATTTTAACTCAAATACTTGGCTTCCCAGTGGGCTACAGGTGCCATATACAATACAAAATACAGAGCCCTGCCCCCAGGTGGCTCTGTTGGAGGTCTGTGTGCCATCTTGGAGGGGTGGGAAAATTTCCAGCTTTGGGATCACAAAAGACATTTGTCTTCTCCGGAACCCATGGGCTGGAGGAAACCACAGCTCTAAAGATGACCGAAGAGGAACTCATTCAAACTCTCTCTTCTGCCAAAGAAGAAACAAGGAACCAGAGTACGGGGCACTCACTGGACTGAGCTGCCAGTCGAATGGCATAATCGCTGCTGCTCAGAAACTTCTCCAAGAAAGTCTCCCAAGATGGGGAGAGTGGTGGAAAGGCCAGCTCCTCGTCCGTCAGCCGGATTCCTTTGGCTGCAAGGAAACTCTCTCCCAGAGGGAAGCGAGAACTGTTGGAATACGTGACAATCTCTTCTGCTTCCCTGATGAACTGCAGGACGCGAAGCTTCACTTTTTCACAAGAGCCAGGACCTGGGGAGGAAAGGCAGATGGAGTCACCCACGACGTGGAGCTCACTCTGACCCCTCTGAAGCATGTACGCACATCAACAGACACACGCATTTCTGGCTCAGCTGTTCCCTTCGCCCCAGCTCTTCCCACAACCTGGAATGTTCCTTCTGCTTTGTCTCCACAATTGGATTCACTGCACTGACAGCATACCCACTTTGTGAGATGATTAGTAATAGCTAATGTTTATTCCACACCAGGAACTCACATGCTGGGACCTTGCTGGGCTCGTTCTGGGTTCCTTCCAGCTTCTGACCAGCCTCATCCACACACCAGCAGCTCCGGAGATCAAAGTGCGCCAGAGGGGCACTGAAGTCTGAGTAGGGCCCTGGGTATCGGTCAAGCTGGCCGTTTAGGATCTGCCAGAAGAGGTAGGGTTCCAGAAACACGTTCCCTCCAGGCTGGGTTCGGTTCCCTTCCAACACTGACACTGGGACATCTTGGAAAGAAGAGTATCTCGCCAGCCCTGGGAAGATGCCTTGTTGGCCAGCCTCGTACAGATTTTGAATGAAGAGACGGAAGTTTCTGGAAGCTGCTTCTCTGTAGCTCATGATCTTCATTAGCAGTTCTGCCAGGGTCAGCGCCTGGCCAGCACTGTTCTGAGCCTCCCAGCGTTCATACCACTCGAAGGCCTGCTCGGGAGGCCCGTCACATTGCACAGGGCTCCACTGCCCACTGGCACCGCACTGTGGGATGTAGATGCTGGAGAGGGCGGGCGGCGTGCTGGGATTGGAGACTAGGGTCCGCACCATCCCGAGGAAGGCTTGCTCGGCCTGTAACTGACAGGAGCTGGGGCCTGGGGAGGAACAAAACACAGGTACATCAGGCCAATAAGCCCCGAAGGCCAAGATGCATACGTGCTAAGTCGTTTCAGTCATGTCTGACTCTTTGCCACTCATGGACGGGCAAAGGGGACCACCCTTTTGCACGCTATGCTCCTCTGTCCATGGGATTCTCCAGGCAAGAATACTGGACTGAGTTGCATTTCCTTCTCCAGAGGGATCTTCCCGACCCAGGAATCGAACCCCTGTCTCTTACATCTCCTGCATTGGCAGGTGGGTTCTTTACCACTAGCGCCACCTGGGAAACCCAAGACCAGGATGGAAGCCCTTATCCGTCCAAACTCCATCTAAAACCTTACACAGCCATAGAAACCCCAGCAACCTTAAATTTGTAAATATTCAAAGAGAGAGAGCCTGTCCCTCACTAAATCAATGCACTTGAGACCAGCTGTTGTCAGCACCACAGAAATTTTATGTGGCAGCTTCTTAAGGCCAAATTAATCTCCCAACTCCACTCCTTGGAATGGTTAACACTATGCAGACCTTTGTGGACAATGTTTAAATCAGCCAGCAAATTTCACCGTTAGCAGAAGTTTGGGCTTTAGCTACGACTCTGATGTGTCATGTCAGGGCCCTAGGGGAGAATCAGCGTCTGCAGGTTGAACACTCAACAGACTCACATTTCTTGGGCTCTCCAAGCGCACTTCGAGTTCCAGGAATAGGCTGACCCTCGGTGTCCACACAGTAGCACTCTGAGTTGAAGCACTGGACAGGAAGAAAGTTCCCCTCGCTGGTACAAGCAGGGACAAACAGGCTGGACCCAGCGGGCTGGCTACCCAAGAGGCTCTGCACACGCGCCCTCTGCTTTTCGCACTCTGTGGGGCACCGGGGTCGCCCACCTCTAACCCGGGAGCCAGCAAGTTCTCGGCCCCGGGCGTCCACACACCAGCAGTCTCCAGCGAAGCACTGGACCTCCTCGTAGCTCCCTTCCGCAGTGCATGCCGGGACGAAAAGGCTGCCAGGTGCCTGCCCGCAGCCCTGAGAGCTGAACACCATTTCCATCACATCACCTAAATCCCTCGCTGTGTCCTCTGGCACAGAAATAGCATGCTGTAAGAAGAGAAGGAATTCTGGAAGCTCCAGGAGGGAAGAAAGGAATTGCAGGGCATTTTGGTTCTCTTGTAAGTTGACTTCAAAGCCAAAGCTGCCCACAACTGGCTTCCTTGGGGCAACGTCTGTCTTGGAGGCTTTTGGGGCTTCGGAGGAAGGATTTGAATTCAGTCCCACAGAGAGGGGCTTGGCCAGATCGGCTAATGCCCGTCCATCCTGGAAGCCTGGGAGACCCAGCTGCTGGAAAAAGTGACTGAAGTTAAATGTGCCTCTTGTGCCCAGGGCTCCAGACAAGTTAAACTGGCCTACGTTCACCAAAAATCTCCCCCCGAAGAGGTTTTCCTGCAGTCGCTTTGCGTTGGTGGTGAACTGCAGGGCGAGGCGGGCCAGCTCTCGGGAGGGAAAGATCCCTCTAATGGCGTCCGTGAGGAGACTTTCTGGGGAGACAAACCGTGTGGCCCGTCCTTGCAGCATTGGCTGGAAAATTCCGGAATCCAGAAAGAGCTCCTTGATCGAGGGTGGGCAGGATGCGGCAAATCTGGCGAATCTCTGAAACACTGGTCTTTCCTCGGGAGCCAAGAACAAGCTCCGCCGGCTGAAGTAGCCGGAGGGCCCAAAGAGGAGTCTGGAAAAGGCCCGCCGCCTCTCGGAGGGACAGGACTGGTCTTCAGCTGCAGGGGGAATGCAAGCAGAGACACAAATGGAGAGATAGTTTCACCATCGCCAGTGACCCTGACACAAGCCCACAGACCTTTCTGGTTTGCTGTTGTGTAATAATCACTGTCTGACTCCTTGCGACGCTATGGACTGTAGCCCGCCAGTCTCCTCTGTCCATGGGATTTCCCAGAAAAGAAGACCAGAGTGGGTTGCCATTTCCTTCTCCAGGGTATCTTCCCGACCCAGGGATTGAACCCGTGTCTCCTGCTTGGCAGGTGGAACAAAAACAGCAACAGCATTTCTGACACAGCCCTCAGACCTTTCTGGCAGCGAGATGAAAACAAGTCAGTCAAAGACTGACTCTTTGCCTCCTTTCTCCATATCCTGTTTGTTCCTTCCCCGTGAGCAGAGTCTGTGACCCCCATCTTGGGGAGTGAGGACTCCAGGGGACTTGACTTCCTCTCCTTGATTGCACTCGAAGGTGACCCCTTCCTAAGACAGGGCTCAGAGACACTGGCCCACTTTCTGGAAACCTGTCCACACACTCATCAAATGTGCCCACTGGCATGATATCTCCCCACCCAGTGGGTGCCCTGCCTTGCCCAATACTCATGTCTGCCCAGAACCTCCAACTGTGATCTCATTTGGAAATAGCATCTCTGTGGATGTCATTAGTTAAAATGAGGTCATACTGGTTTAGGGTGGGTCCTAAATCCAATAACTGGTGTCCATAAAGAATGCCATGTGAATACACAGAGGAGACACACAGGAAGAGGCAAGGCAGAGACTAGGGTGATGCAGCTGTTAGCTAATGAACGCCAGAGACTGCCAGCATACACCAGAAGCTGGCAAGGACCCTACCCTGGAGCTTTCCGAGGGAACACAGCCCTGCCCACACCTTGGTTTCAGACTTCTGGCTTCCAGGACGGTGAGAAAATAAATGTCTGTTGTTTTAAGCCACTCCGTTTGTGGTCGTTTGTTATGGCTGCCCTAGGAAACTCCTGCACCAACAAATTCCTGTTTGTTTTTAATGGAATGTTGTTTTCCAGGGTTCTCCTATCGGAACCCTCAATGGCCTTTAACGCTTCATTATAATGTTCTTCAAGAGGCTGTCTATTCCTCTGTGGGGATCTTCTTATCTAGGCTAACTAGTTGATCGTCTGTTTGAGGTTAAAAACCATACTTTAAAGGCTATTGATATTTTCCATAATAAAAAATATTTTCCTATGTTTTAATATGCAATATTAGAGGAACTGGGCTTCCCTCGTGGCTCCTACCAATGCAGGAGACTCGGATTCGATCCCTGGGTCGGGAAGATCACCTGGAAAAATAAAGAGCAAGCCACTCCAGCATTCTCGCCTGGGAAATCCCATGGACAGAGGAGCCTGGCGGGCTACAGTACATGCGGTCACAGAGTCGGACACGACTGAGCAACTAAACAGCAGCATTACAGGAATTATGGTGTTTCCCACAATATAATATGATCATGCCCACTCCGCAAACACACTTAGCACAGGCTTCCAGACTTCTTGAACTTTCCTTGAAATTATTAATTAGCAATCAGCTCCATTGGAGAAGGCAATGGCACCCCACTCCAGTACTCTTGCCTGGAAAATCCCATGGATGGAGGAGCCTGGTGGGCTGCAGTCCATGGGGTCGCTAAGCATCGGACACGACTGAGCGACTTCACTTCCTCTTTTCAGTTTCATACACTGGAGAAGGAAATGGCGACCCACTCCAGTGTTCTTGCCTGGAGAATCCCAGGGATGGGGGAGCCTGGTGGGCTGCCGTCTATGGGGTCATACAGAGTCGGACATGACTGAAGCGACTCAGCAGCAGCAGTCAACTCCATGCACGGTCAGGTCATTCTGTCTGAATATCCCAAGTCGACGGTCATCATATTCAGAAAAAAGTTTTAAAATTCAAACTCTGATCATCTCAGTCACATAGGTAGAAGGGAGAAAACTCCATTTTTCTCCAGAAAACCATAAATCTTAGAAGTTCTTTGCAACTCACCCCACCCCCAACTTTTCAAAATAATTCATTCCCCTCAGTTCACACGGGTGCCAAAAAGAAAGTCAGCCAATTTCACTCTGTAACCAGGCAACAGAGTAAGAGCTGGAACATGTGGTCAGAGAGAGTGAGAGAGACTGGCAACATCTGAACATATAACACATCCGTCCACAAGGCCAGGGCTTCCTCTAATGGGTATTACAGGAAGGCGGGGTAGAAACCAGGCTCACATCCCTGCTTACTCTCTCTCCAAATTAAGAGCATATCCTGCCCATTCATTTGTTATGTAGTGTTACCAAGGCAAAGAAAAAAATCAGGTATTGATTTCTTGTGGCACACGTTTCCATGGTAATGAGACCAATACATTAGATGGAAAAAGTAGAATATATATATATATAATCTATGCATTTGGAAGTACTTTTGGTTTTAACATGGAAAACCATAGTTCTTCATTTTCACCTGGAATTAGGGAACAGTGTTCTCTGGGTCCAACAGAACCAGAGTGTAATTGTAAAGGCTACCTTCAAGACAGAGCTCCACAATGTTCTTTTTCTACATCTTCACACTTAGCCAAAAGGATACTACCCAACACAGTGCTGAGAACTCAAAATGTTCAGTTGGAGAAATCAAATGGTTTCCTAGGAAGTCACTGAAAGAACACATGTCTATTTCAAGGCTCTAAAAATACTGTCCTCCTTCACTGTCTCATATCTTGCTGAGTCCATCCAGCTCACCCCAACTGGGAGCCTATAAGTGCTCCTAGACTCCTCCTGCTCCACCGCTAACACCCTTCAGGTCTCTGTGTAAGGAGGAATGGAGTCTGATGCAATGCCTGGCCACCTGTCTCAAGTCCACACCCTTGCCCCCAGCCCACTGCTTCTGCTTCAGTATTGCTTCCTGTCCTGGGCTAAATAGTGTCTCCCTAGAATTCACATCCCTCCTGGAACTTCAGAATGTGATGTTCTATGGACGTAGGGCCATTGTAGGTGTAATTAGTTAACATGGGGTCACACTAGAGTAAGGCAGCATGCTCAGTTGCTCAGTAGTATCCGACTCTTTTCAACCCCATGGACTTTAGCCTGCCAGGCTCATCTGTCTGTGGGATTTTCCAGGCAAGAATACTGGAGTGGGTTGCCATTCCTTTCTTCAAGGGATCTTCCTGATCCAGGGATCAAACCCATGTTTCTTGCATCTCTTGCATTGGTGGGTGGATTCGTTACCACTGGCGCCACCTGGGAAGTCCATACTGAAGTGGGCTTTTAATCCTATACGACTGGTGTCATTGCAAGAGGAGGGGACGAGACACAGAGGCAGACAAACAAGGCAGACAGCCATGTGACAACGGAGGCAGAGTGTGGAGTTCTGCAGTCACAAGTCAAGGAAGGCCAAAGATTGTTGGTGTAAAAAAGAACAAAATAATGCTATTTGCAGGAACATGGGTGAACTGGAGTATGGCCAACTAGAGATGGCCACATTGAGTGAAGTAAGTCAGACAGAGGAGGACAAATACCATATATTGTTCATAGGTGAAATCTAAAAATGGGTACAAATGAACTTACCGACAAAGCAGAAATAAAAAGAGTTACAGATGTAGAAAACAAATTTAAGGTGACTAGAGGGTAGGGGGTGCTACAGAAGGATAAATTGTGAGACTGAGATGGACATACACACACTGCTGGTGGTTTAGTTGCTAAGTCCAGTCTGACTCTTGCAGCCCATGGACTATAGCCACCAGGCTCCTCTGTCCATAAGACTCTCCATGCAGGAATAATGGAATGGGTTGCAATTTCCTCCTCCTCCAGGGGATCTTCCCAACCCAGGGATTGAACCCAGCTCTCCTGCTTTGCAGGCGGATTCTTAACCGACTGAGCCACCAGGGAAGCCCGACATATATACACTACTGTATATAAAATGGACAACTAATAAGGACCTACTGTATCGCACAGGGAACTGTACTCAATTCTCTACAGTGACCTACATGGGAAAATAATCTAGAAAAGAGAAGATATGTGTATAAATGATTCACTCTTCTGTACACTTGAAACTAACACAGCACTGTAAATCAACTACACTCCAATAAAAACTTTTTTAAAAAGAAAATAAAACAACTAAATTTCTGGCTAAAAACAAAAACAAAAAAGATTGTTGGTGACTACCACAACCAGGAAGAAACAAGGATTTTTTCCTGAAGCCTTCAGAGCAAGCACTGCCCTGCTGACACATTGATTTTAGACATCTAGCCTTTAGAAATGCGCAAGAATACATTTCTGCTGCTCTAAGCCATTCCGTGGGTGGTCATTTGCTACAGTTGCCCCAGGAAAGTAATATAGGCCACTCATCTCTCTTTAGGACACCTCAGTGACCTTTAAATGCCTACTGCCTGCAGCCTGATGCTCCTGTTCAGTCTCTCCTCCAAAATGCCTGGGCTGCCTTCCCACACCACCCACACAGGGCACTCTCCAGCTTCAAAGCCCTCAACAGCTTCTTTGAAAGCTGGAGGATGAAGCCCCCAAGGCTCTGCTTGATATGAAAGACCTCATGACCCGTGCCTTTCAGCGTCCCCCATCCAAATCAGGAGCTTCCCAGGTGGCTTGGTGGTAAAGAATTCACCTTCCAATGCAGGAGAATTAGGTTCGTTCCTGGGTTGGGAAGATCCCCTGGGAGAGGAAATGGCAACTCACTCCAGTATTCTTGTTTGGGAAATCCCATGAACAGAGGAACCTGGCAAGCTAAAGTCCATGGGATCGCAAGAGTTGGACACGACTGACCTCACATGCGCACACACGCACGTGCACACACACACCAAACATGCTCCAGAAAGTTTTTTGTCTCTATCCTTCTCACAGACTCCATGTTCCTTAGCACATGTGAAAGTTGCTCAGTCGTGTTCCTTAGCACACAAACGCCTCTCACAGATCTTCCTCAACTAGGATGGAATGGCCTCCTGATAAACTCATCATAAGTTGAAAATATCATTAAGTCAAAAATGTATTGAATTCCTAACACCATAATTTAGCCCCGCCTACATTAAACATGCTCAGAACACTTACATTGGCATACAGCTGGGTAAGATCATATGAACACCAAGCCCATTTTGTAATAAAGTTTCAAATATCTCATAATTTTTCGGGGGGAAGGACCACACCATGCAACTTGCAAGATCTTAGTTCCCCAGGCAGGGATTGAACCTGGGCCCCAGCAGGGCACCAAATCCTAACCACTGGACTGCCAGGGAATTATTGAATAACTGTACTGGAAGGGAAAAATGGAATAGCTGTCTGGGTACAGAATTGTCGTAAGTGTATGGGGTACAATCGTGTGGTTGACTGGGAGCTGCGGCTCACTGCCACTGGTTAGCATCATGAGAGAGTTCTATGCCACATATCCCTAGGCCAGGAAATGTTCAAGATTCAAAGCACTATTTCTACTGAACATGTATCATTTTTGCATTGTTGTGAAGTCTAAAAATTGTAAGTCAAGCCACTGTTAAGTCAGGCCCCATCCATACTTATATCCCTATAATTTCACTTCCCCAGCCCTGACTCCACTGAACACCTCTCTTTATTTTGGTCCTTCAGGAAGCATCTTAAATTTAGAAGAAGCTCATCAAGCGTCACCTCTGCCATGAAGTCCTCCTGGGTGTCTCCTTGCCATACAGGCACAGATAGAATTGACCCCCTGCTGCCCTGTGTTCCTGGAGCTATCAGCACACACTTCTCATTGGCACTGTACACTTAATTCTCTCCTCTTCTACTATTCTCTGAACTCCCCGAGGAAGCAAGCATGTCTGATACAGGACGAAAAACATAATGGAAATTAATAATGATAGACGGGTTTCCATCCTGTTGAACTTGAAGGGTCTGTGGGGCACCTCTGGGAGGCAATGGAATGAATGTGTTCTGGGAAGGTCAGTCTGGAGAGACAGATACAGTAACATGACCTGATGGGAACAAGGGGGGAGGCTTGGAGAGGACACCCACCACAGGACAGAGGCTCCCCTCGCCGCCACGTCCCTGGGAGCTCCTGTCCCCGGCTGTCCACGCACCAGCATGGCCCTTCCCCCTGGCACTGTGCCGCCTGGTACTCCCCATCCGGGCGGCAGCTTGGTACGTAGGGGTGATGGAATCTGGTGGCTGCAAACCGCTCCACTTCACATTTCGTGGGGCCTATGAGAGATCCAGGCAGGAAAGGCAGGGCAGTTAGTGTGTTTACAGCACGCATTCTGGACGCTGGTAAAGTCAGTTCAATCCCCACGCCCACTCTGGTAGGACAGCCATGGAGGCTGCAGGGACATGAAAGCCAAGTGGTTTCCTCCTAGTGGAAACACATCTGCCTCCGGCTTGTACTCACATCGGAATCTGCCGGAGATGACTAGCTGCACTGCTAGGAACCGTCTCTGCAATATCCGATACAGAGTGGTCTCAGCGAAGGTGGAAGCAAGATCCAGGCCGGCAAAAACAGTGTCGTAAATTTCATCAAGTAACAGCTCCAAGCCTGAGCCAAGAAAGCAAGCGTTTGGAAGGGATGGGTTCATTCAGAAAGGAGGCCCTGACCTCACCACCACGTAAACAGATAAAGAGGCTAGAGCCCCCAGCAGGCATCATTGTGCTTTGGGCCTGAACAAGGCTTTAATGGTTCCCACAGTCAGGGTGGCTCTGTGTGGTTGCACAGGTTGTTCACAGCACAAGGGAGCACAGCTGAGAGAGTGAGAGAATGAAATCCAGCCCGGGTACCACTTGCCAAGCTCAGAGCTGTATCTGCTCAGAGAGGAGGTTGATGGGGGCATCTCTTCCCAGCAAAGGCACCATGTGGATGAGCAGCAGCTGTATTCAAAGTACCTACCTTGAAGGTCTGTGAAGGCCGTGCCCTCCTGCATACCCAGGACAGCCCAGCCGCTGTTTCTGCTTTACAGGGAGTGACAGGTATGCTCTCAGGGGGATGTGCTTACCTGTCTCAGCCAGTTCCCGCCCTTGGCTATCCGCACAGTAACAATACCCAGACACCTCTGGGAACCTGCTCCGGAAGGAACTAAAGGTCACAAATGCATCTGGGAACCTGCAAGACAATGGCATTCATGCTCACCGTCTCATACAAGGCACGCCATCACCACTTCTTCCCGCAGAAATAAATTAATGTGGCCTCATCTCATCTGAGGATGAGACTGTTAGATAGCACCGCTGACTCAATGGACTTGAATCTGAGCAAACTCCAGGAGAAAACAGAGGACAGAGGAGCCTGGCGTGCTGCAGTCCATGGGGCCACAGACAGTCAGACATGACTTGGTAACTGGAAAACAACAACAACGACAGTCTTATCTGGGAACAAGAACTGTCTGCTTCTTTGTTTCATGCCATTTGCTCCATGATTCCTGCAGTAAACATATTTTTTTCTAAATTGGTTTTCCCTGGCCAGAGCGAGGCTGGACCTGTGAAAATGAAGCTGTGCTTGACTGTCATCTACCAATTAGTGTTCTTCTCACTCGTGGGCTTTGACCAATTTATACCCGAGCGTGTGTCTCATAGGATCAGACAGAAAACAGTTAATCAGCATTGCATTAACGAGTTCCTTTACTAGAATAGAACTCTCAAGACTAAGGGCCAAGTGTGCTTTACAAACATATGGTACACATTGCAGATGATCTCATTCGGGGAGATCACATGACTTCAGAGCCCTTTACGACTTCTCAAAAGCTGGAAAAGAAGCCAGGCTCCACCACAGGAAATTCTTATGTAGGACATTTCCCAGTCCCATAGTTGAAGAAAACACCAAATCACTATGACATCACTAACAAGGGCTATGCTTCATTTCCATAAGTTGAGGGAAAAGAAGCCTAAATCACGCCTGGCCCAACTGCTACAAGGAGCTAATTGGCTGGGCTACCCATCCTAGAAGTAATATGAAGCTCAGGTGATAAAAAGTTGTGCCCATGTGCAATGACATAGCAGCCAAAGGGGAGTTGCTCATCTCTATGTAACACGGAGAAATTCGTTTTTAATGCTCCATATAGCGAGTCTATATGGAGAAGGAAATGGCAGCCCACTCCAGTATTCTTGCCTGGATAATCCCATGGACAGAGGAGCCTGGCGGGCTACCGTCCATGGGGCCGCAAAGAGTCGGACACGACTGAGCGACTAACACACACGCACACCAAGTCTATGAACCAAGCAGAGTATGTTTCCACCTGTATCTGGAAATATATTCCCAACCAATAAATTAGAAGAAGCATAATAGCAGCTCTCTGCACAGAAAGGTCTATTGCGGTGTGATATATTCTAGCAAAGCATTGAAGACAACCTTCATGTCTAAAGCTATGAAAATTGAAAGTGAATTATGGTAAATCCCCTAAATGAATGTATGCATAACATTATGTAAAAAGGGTAGGCTACAAAATGGCATGTGCACATACTACAATTGTCCCTATGCAAATAAACCAAAATTGGAAGGGAATATATTTCCAGGAACTTCTCAGAACCTCAACACAGGGCATACATGTAGTAGTTAATCTGAAAGGAAATGAACACACAAAACAAAACACATGTTAGAATTACGGATTTTTTCCAGATTGTGGGTCTGTGATTATGCATACATGGGTCAAATTAAAAAGAACGTTACAGTCAGTGAGTTGCGTGAGTATGAGTGTTCGTCGTTCAGTCGTGTCCAACTCTTCAAGACCCCGTGGACTGGAGCCCGCCACGGTCCTCTGTCCATGTGATTTCTGAGGCAAAAATACTGGAGTGGGCTGCCATTTCCTGCTCTAGTAAGTTGCATAATAGAAGCCAAAGACACACGTGGCCCAATTGCTCACACTGACTGGAGGAATATAACAGAAGTTCATTCATTGGAACCTGGGATAAATTCAATTCTAAACATGTTAAAACAGTACGATAATCACTTCCCTTTATTAAGCATTACTTTGTAAAAGACAATCTGCAAAATGTTTAATAGACATTGACTCATTTAATCCACTTAAGTGTCCTAAAAGCAAGGTGGTGTTTTTTTGTGTGCCCATTTTAGAGGTTAAAGAGGTGAGGTGTGTTGGCCACCGTCTAAAGTAGTGGTGGGAGCTGGGGTTCAAATCCAGGCCGTCACCGCCACATGACTCAGTGGGGTTACGCGGGGTGCTTGGCTGCTCCCTGTTCCTGCCCCATCTCCCGAGAAGCAGTCCTCTGCTCTGACACTCTGCCCTCTCTGCTGGATCCTGGGTTTTCCTCCATCTAACAGACAGGGACGGGGCTCCCTGCTGGCCCGAAGTTCTGCAGGCCATTCCAGCATGAGGCACAGGAAGTTTAAACCACATTCCACCAATTTAACCCAAAGACCCACCCTGACCTTCAACTAAAGGAAAAGGATGCTTCCCTTTTGTTGAAAGAAAAGCAACATCTCAGGATGATGATCAAAGAGTCCTCAAGAAGGAAAATTGTAGTGGAGGGTGAAATGATGGCATTTCTGCACTGATGCTCAGGTTGTGGCCAACACAGAGTTAAAGAAATCACAAATAAGGCTCCATGAAATATAATGTCAGTCCCAACCAGGCATCTGGTCTTGCCCACCTGCACTACAGGATTCATGCCCTTGGGCTCAGGTAGCCAGCACCCTTACTCAGACAGACTCTCCCACCCCTCTCATGGTGGCCAGTCCCTCCAGATATCCAGCCTTTGATGAAGACCAGCAGATCCCCCCTCAAAATCAAGAGCTGTGATGATGCCCAGTGCACTGCAGACCCCTGCAGAGGGTCCTCACTGGACCCTCACTGGACCCATAACAGGCGTTGCCGAGTCCATGAGGGTTTCTCTACACAGTTGCTCTCATGTTCAGGAAACCAGTCCCCTTTACTCATATTAAGATGCATCGGCTCCTTCTCATGGGTCAGCTGTGTAGCAGGAGTTGCCAGTGTATCTGAAGAAGTTTGGATGAGCTCTGTCACTAAGGACACCAGTTGACCGAGTCTCACCTTGGATCACTAAGGCGTGATAATGGCATCAGCTCTTAACCAGGGTTACTTAACCAGAACATACTTCCTTAGCCAGAGGTTAGGCAAGGGCCTTGTGAAAGATGGGGAAAGGGGCAGAAGGACTAGCAAAGCTTACTCCCCACCATGACATGGTTTTTCTTCCTAAATTCACGAGCCAAACGGGTATAGTCAGCAGCTGCTTTTTTCAAGAGGCAAAAGGATCTGCTTCAAATGAGCAAATGCTGTGGTCAAGTTCAAGTGTAAATCATCACCCAGCACATCAAGAACCCACAACAAACAGGTTTGCAAGTGAGGCTTCCAGGCTCCCTGCAGCCCCATGGAAATGGGTCAACTGCCTTACACCACTTCTGCATGTGAATTTCCCAAAGAAATCTTTTCAGATTTGTTGAGGTCCTTTAATGGACCAGAACCTGGTGGTCTGGAGTCGACCGATAAGAAAGTAAAGGAGAGAGAAAGAGGCTGATATTCCTTGGTTTACTCAGAAAACCAGTAAAGCCCCTGCACGGGGCTTGCTCTGTTCACGAAGGCCTCAGGCGCCCTCTCGATGGGGTTAAGGCACAGAGCGCCTTCTCGAAAGGGTCTTAGAAGCCCGGGCAAGAAAGTGAACTCAGAGAGCCTCTGCACTCCAGGGGATCAGCCTGAAAAAGAGAGAGAGGGAGAGAGAGAGAGAGAAAGACACAGGTACCAGAGCTCTGATGGAGCAAAGGTGTTTTATTCAACACTGTGTATCTATACTGCCTTACAAGGCAGCTATTTTCAGCAGAGATAAAATCAAAACTTACAAGTTATCAAGGAAACATGAGGTCATCCATATGAAAGAAAGTTGTAAATAATCACGTTTACCATATAGTTCATAAAAGGGAAGAGGGTACTTATCACCGTATAGAAAAACTAACAAAGGAAATGCCTGGATTCCTCAGCCCCCGGGAGAGGCTTGCCTCTCCTCTTATTCAGGAATTAATAAGGAACAGAGAATTCCTGACAGATACAAAACAGCACACAAGAAGCCTCCTGTTAAATGCTTCCTGACACAGATTCAATATTCCAAAAGCAAATTTGTGACTTTTCCTTTCCAGACTCTTCCTCTACCAGCCAACCAGAAACCAGACCTTGGAGTCATCCTTGACTCTTTCTCTCCCTCACCCTTCCTGTCTGTTCCTTCCCCAAGTTCCATGAATCCCACCAAGTCAATATTTCTCCATCAATCCCACTCCTTCCCACCATTGCCCTCTCCATCACCTGCTGTGTTTCAAATGGACAGCTCCTCTCACTTGGAATAGTACAGTGGCCTCAAAACTTACAGAGTCATCCCTAGGTGCCCACTCTGCTATTCCTTGACTGCAATCCATTCTTTTTAAAATCCAGCTCTGATGGTTATCTCCAGCCTCACCCAGTTTTAAAATTCTTGATGCAGTATTCAGGACACATTTAAACTGAAAAATTACTCCTTGCTTATCTGAAATTCAAGTATCACTGGCCATCTGGCATTTTTTCATCTGACAACCATCCAGGATACTATGTCTATACTCTCCACATAGCCTCTGGGGCTCCTGACACTTTTTCCACTGGAGACTCTGAGGCTGGCACTGCCCAGGTCTGCTTATCAGAAAATTCCTGAGCATAGCTGGGCTTACAGTAACCAACTACCTGACCCTTCCCATGACCTTCTTAAATAAGAATTCACTCAGAGACATGCTTGCTTACATAAAAGAAAAGCTCCCGTTTCAGGGGTAAAAGTTTTTTGATTCTTTTAACAATAGATGCTTAGTCCTGAACTTTTGCCTTTAATTCGACTGCCCTCTGGTGGACAAAGCTGTGAATTGCGCCTCAAGCAGGCACCTGCAAATTCTTTGAGAATTTTAGGTATATGCAATATGCCAGCAAATTTGCAAAACTCAGCAATGGCCACAGGATGGAAAAGGTCAGTTTTCATTCCAACCCCAAAGAAAGACAATGACAAAGAATGTCCAAACTACTGCACAATTGCGTTCATCTCATACCCTAGCAAAGTAATGCTTAAAATTCTCCAAGCCAGGCTTCAACATTTAGTGAACCGAGAAATTCGATATTCAAGCTGGATTTAGAAAAGTGACAGGAACCAGAAATCAAATTGCCATCATCTGTTGGATCATCGAAAAAGCAAGAGACTTCCAGGAAAAAAATGTCTACTTCCACTTCATTGACCACACCAAAGCCTTTGACTGTGTGGATCAATCACAACAAATTGGAAAATTCTTGAAGAGATGGGAATACGAGACCACCTTATCTGCCTCCTGAGAAATCTGTATGCAGGTCAGGAAGCAACAGAACCGGACATGGAACAATGGACTGGTTCCAAACTGGGAAAGGAGTACATCAAGGCTGTATATTGTCACCCTGCTTATTTAAATTATATGCAGAGTACATCATGAGAAATGCTGGACTAGAAACACAAGCTGGAATCAAGATTTCCGGGAGAAATATCAATAACCTCAGATATGCAGAAGACACCACCCTTATGGCAGAAAGTGAAGAACTAAAGAGCCTCTTGATTAAAGTGAAAGAGGAGAGTGAAAGCCTGGCTTAAAACTCAACATTCAAAAAACTAAAATCATGGCATCTGGTCCCATCACTTCATGGGAAATATATGGGGAAACAATGGAAACAGTGGCTGACTTTATTTTCTTGGGCTCCAAAATCACTGCTGATGGTAAGTGCAGCCATGAAATTAAAAGACTCTTGCTCCTTGGAAGGAAAGTTATGACCAACCTAGACAGCATATTAAAAAGCAGAGACATTATTTCGCCAGCAAAGTTCCCCATAATCAAAGCTATGGTTTTCCCAGTAGTCATGTATGGATGTGAGAGCTGAGCGCTGAAGAACTGACGCTTTTGAACTGTGGTGTTGGAGAAGACTCTTGAGAGTCCCTTGGACTGCAAGGAGAGCCAACCAGTCAATCCTCAAGGAAATCAGTCCTGAATATTCATTGGAAGGACTGATGCTAAAGCTGAAACTCCAATACTTTGGCCACATGATGTGAAGAACTGATTCACTGGAAAAGACCCTGATGCTGGGAAAGATTGAAGGCAGGAGGAGAAGGGGATGACAGAGGATGAGATGGTTGGATGGCATCACCAACTCAATGGACATGAGTTTGAGCAAGCTCCAGGAGTTGGTGATGGACAGGGAAGCCTGGCGTGCTGCAGTCCATGGGGTCACACACAAGAGTCAGACACGATGGAGCGACTAAAATGAACTGAGAAGGAGCCAGACAGGTCTATAACCCACAAATTGTGTTGCCTAGGGTGGGTTCCTTAATTTCTGTTCTTCAGATTCCCCACTGTGCGCTAGAGGCCATCATTTTCCAGTTATTTTTATAAATATTGAAGTAGATGAAAGGATCCCAAATTCCACTGTATACTATGAGTATCCAATTGAACTGGGACTGAGCGCACCTCAGTTTGCATTGCTGAGCATCAGTGAATCAGGACATTTGGAGATTCCACTATGCACACGGGCAGGCCATTTTCTAGGCCTGAGGTGGGTAGGGGAATGTAACCTACATTTGCAAAAGTTGGTGATGGATTCCCTACAAATGCATAATAATTTACACTTTTCACAGTGGTTTCATAGGCAAGGGCTCAGCAGATCTTCACATGACTAATGAGCTGGTGTTGTCCTCACAGATGGGAACACTGAGACTCGGAAGTAAGTGACCCGGTCACTTTGCCAGCAGTGGTGGAGTCAGAATGAGGGTCACAGGGCAAACACTATGGGGCCAGACAGGTAATGCCAACAGTTGGAGCAGGAAGAGTGTGGCGCATACAGGAGGAGGCCCACAGCACGGGGTGGGTTGGGGGGTTGCACTTGGTCCAAAAAGAATCAGCTTCTTGGTGCCCTGGGACAATGCATGCAGTCCCCAACCTTATTCTTTAGAATCGAGAATTCAGAATTTTGTGTCTTGGGTCGAACATAGAAAATTGCTATGTTGGACTATTTTTACCTACACAAACTGAAATTTCACAGGATTCAATTTAAAATTTCTCAGTTTTGAAAATAGCGTGCCGCTCAAATGAGACTTGTGTCTGGGACAGTGCCTGGTCACAGGCTGCCGATCCGTGACCCCTCTGGGCACAGCCCATGGGAATTCCCCCCCTCTCTCTCATAGGAAGGAAACTGGTGGTTTTGAAAGCCAGACACATAAAGCCTCAGGTTCTCTAAAAGAATTCCCACTAGTATTTACAAATTAATATTATTATTTATTTTCCTTCACAGTATTTTGATTATATCTGAAGTCTGTGCAAGCCCTGTATACTGATAAAGTCACCATCTTAAACAACCAGAAGCCATCCAGTTATTTGGGCCAAGAGCTATAAAAAAAAAATACCATTTTTATATTTGTTATATAAATCTTTAAGCTTAAATAAGCTTAATAGGGGCACACATACAGGCCATTTATAAGAATGCATCAATGTGGTCCACATTTTTCCTTTTCTGCGGATTCTCCTCTCGTGACTCCTCCTCCTCCACAGCAACCTGACCCTCAAGGTGGCTGAGAGAACCACCCAGTATGTGTTTATTCATGTAATTCTCTGTCCTCACCGAATCCCATACCGGGGAAGCTAATCCTATACAGACACAAGCATCATCACATAATCATATGCATGCACTTAAAATGAGGCCCTGTTTGCTTGTCTGTGTTCTAGAAGTTAAATCCTCTTATATTATGTGCACCTTGTATCTTACATGATATTATCATAACGTGCTGCCAAACTCCAGATCAACAGGCACAGTCTGAGTGCACTCTGTTTAAGGGCTGCGGAAATGTTTACAGTGGTTTCCCTGATAGCTCAGTTGGTAAAGAATCCACCTACAGTGCAGGAGATTCCAGTTCGATTCCTGGGTCAGGAATCCCTTGGAGAAGGGATAGGTTAACCCACTCCAGTATTCTTGGCCTTCCCTGGTGGCTCAATCTGCCTGCAATGCCAGAGACCTGGGTTCAGTCTCTGGGTTGGGAAGATCCCCTGGAGAAGAGTATGGCAACCCACTCAAGTATTCTTGCCTGGAGAATCCCCATGGACAGAAGAGCCTGGCGGGCTGCAGTCTATGGGGTCGCAAAGAGTCGGATTCGACTGAGTGACTAAGCACAACATAGCACACTTTTATCCAGACACCCACCTTGGGTTGTCAACCACTCTGTTCCCAGTTTTTGGCCTCAATTAAAAAACAAAACAACAACAACAACAACAACAACAACAAAAAAATGGTGCAGTGGACATTCTGCTGCTGCTGCTGCTGCTAAGTCACTTCAGTCGTGTCCGACTCTGTGCGACCCCATAGACGGCAGCCCACCAGGCTCCGCCGTCCCTGGGATTCTCCAGGCAAGAACACTGGAGTGGGTTGCCATTTCCTTCTCCAATGCATGGACATTCTAGTGAAAGTGAAAAGTGAAGTCGCTTAGTCGTGTCCGACTCTTCGCGACCCCATGGACTGTAGCCTATCAGGCTCCTCCGTCCATGGGATTTTCCAGGCAAGAGTGCTGGAGTGGATTGCCATTTCCTTCTCCAGGGGATCATCCCAACCCAGGAATCGAACCCGGGTCTCCCACGTTGCAGGCAGACACTTTACCATACTAGGGAAGCCTCTAGTACATCCTAATAAAGAATCTTCATATTCTGGTGTTTTCTTCTCTGTAGGCTGGCTGGGCCAGAGGGTCCGTGTATTTTAATTGAATAGCTATTGCCAGCTTGTTTTGTGGGAGACGCCGTGGGCCCTCAGTGTCCATCACAGGAAAGTGAACACCAGGCCTCTCTCGGGTCGCAAGGCTGAGTGTGTCACACACACCCTTGCCAGCGCCCAGTCCCGCAGACAGCAGGAGCCTGGGCGGGAGACCGGCAGGCGTGGGCCGTGCTGGGCACACCCGGGGGCCCTCACCTGTTGTAGCTGTGGACCAGGTCAAAAATCATCATGTCTGTGGTGTTGACAAACTTGCACTGCACCGGCCTGAAGGCCCCATCTGGGGAACACTGGGGTGGCGACCTGTCGCCCACACCGTGGAGGAGACGGCGGTTTCTTATCTCACAGCTCCTCGGACCTAAGCGTTTCCAAGGAAACAGTTTAAATCGATTTACCTTCCACATGTGGAGGCATATGTGCTTCTGCGGTCAAGATGCTTGTGTTCCTACTACACGCACGAGAGCATCCCGAACGGGGACTAAGGCCTGATGCTCCCGGAACTCCTACTTGTTAAGGCTGTGAATACTGCGGTCCACGGCGCAGAACTCGAAGCGAGAAAGTCTTCCTAAAACGCCTTCCTTCGCGTGCGGAAGGCCAGGTCCCCTGCCTTTCCTCGGGGAGCCCTCACCCGTTTTCCGTCAGCTGTGGGAGGATGCCCCGGGCCTCCGCCTCCCCCGGGGGCCGACGGTGGCACTTACACCGCGCCGGCCTCCCCTGCTGGCGGGTGCCGTACACCTCCATCCCTTCCGCGTCCACACACCAGCACTGCCGCAGCGGCAGGTCACACTGCACAGGCGAGTAATCCCCCGAGTCCTGACACTGGGGTAGGTAGGACGTGGCCGTGCTGTTGATGTAGCTGCTGAGCAAAATCTGCTGCTTCTGCAGCTGGCAGAACGACAGACCTGCATGGCAAAGAGCGGCGTCAGAGGAGGGCGGGGGCACCACGGAGGGGTCGGAGCCCCCCGGAGGACCACGCACCCTCCCTAGGGGTGGGAGGGCAGGGTGGTCCTTCCCACCACCCAAGGAGGCTCCATGAGCTGGTAGCAGCCTCAGGGCGAGCGTTCAGCCTGCCCAACTCTATATCCCAGGATTTGTTCTGACATCAGGCAGGCCAAGCTGGGAAGAGCAGGTTTCATCGTATCCCCTCAGTCCATGGGACACCCCAACAGCCCTGGAGCTGAAGAGGTGGGGTGTGAAGGGGGCACAGGCTGGCTGTTGATATCTTGTCTGAACAGGTGCAGGAAAGAAGACTCCCTGGGGGGTCTCTTCAACCTACCCCCCACCCCCCCCCACCCCC
>SJYQ01001839.1:1042404-1101974 GCA_006410935.1 Redunca redunca | reverse complement strand
CTCAACATTCAGAAAACGAAGATCATGGCATCCGGTCCCATCACTTCATGGGAAATAGATGGGGAAACAGTGGAAACAGTGTCAGACTTTATTTTGAGGGGCTCCAAAATCACTGCAGATGGTGATTGTAGCCATGAAATTAAAAGATGCTTACTCCTTGGAAGAAAAGTTATGACCAACCTAGATAGCATATTGAAAAGCAGAGACGTTACTTTGCCAACAAAGGTCCATCTAGTCAAGGCTATGGTTTTTCCAGTAGTCATGTATGGATGTGAAAGTTGGACTATAAAGAAAGCTGAGCGTTGAAGAATTGATGCTTTTGAACTGTGGTGTTGGAGAAGACTCTTGAGAGTCCTTTGGACTGCAAGGAGGTCCAACCAGTCCTTTCTAAAGGAGATCAGTCCTGAGTGTTCATTTGAAGGACTGATGTTGAAGCTGAAACTCCAATTCTTTGGCCATCTGATGCGAAAAGCTGACTCATTGGAAAAGACCCTGATGCTGGGAAAGATTGAGGGCAGGAGGAGAAGGGGACGACAGAGGATGAGATGGTTGGATGGCATCACCGACTCAACAGACATGGGTTTGGGTGGACTCTGGGAGTTGGTGATGGACAGGGAGGCCTGGCGTGCTGCGGTTCATGGGGTCACAAAAGTCAGGCACGACTGAGTGACTGAACTGAGAATGGACTCTGATCTCTAGGCCCTGCCGAGTTTTCCCCACCAGACATTGCCCATCTTCTCTGCAGATATCTGCAGTGACAGCTCTATTCTGGAGCAAGCCCTCTATCTAAATCCTTTCAGATAGCTATGAGCAAGATCAGTCTTCTCCTGAGTCTTTTGGGCCTTGATTGTTTTCAGCTCAAGATAATCCATATTGCCAGAGAGAAATTTGGGGGATGGCAAAAAATTTCTGTTTCCCTATAAAGAGATGGTCCCCCCTCTCTATGAGCCTTCCATTTGTGACTTTAAGATAGAGCTTCTCAAAACAGTCCGCTGATCCTAGACCTGTCTGTCTTTGCAGAATTTCCAACAAAAAAGAGCCAAGATTTGACCGTGCAGTCTGGCCTAGTCCTCTCAATTAACTTGTGTCTGCTTGTTCTAGCGTCTCTTTTCAAGACAATTTTACCACCCATGCAACACCATCACTCAGTCCTATCAACCTACAGTGGCTTTCCAAGCCCCGTTTTCTAATTGAAATCTGACCAGTCTCCCTTGTAAGATCTCAGCCTTTCTCCCAAGCAATACTCTCTTATTCTTCTATCTTTGAAGTTTGTTTTCAATCTTCCAGTGCTCCTGTGCTGACTGTAAGAAAGAAGAATGCTTTTCTAATGAAGGCATTTTCTCTTTGATTTCCTGGGCAAGACTGACTCCTAGAGACAGAGTGTTTCAAGAATGAAACTTTAAATTGTCTGTAGGGTTGTCATAATTTTACTGAATTCTTCTCTTTCTCAAACTAAAAAGACAGCATCGTGTAATTATCCCCTCACATTCCTTTCTCTTATAACTTTTTAAATTATATATTTTACAGTTGTAGATTTACAGAAAAATTGAGCATACAGTACAGAAAATTCCCATATGCCCTCTTTCTCCAGTTTCTGCTAGTACTGACATCTTGCCTTAAGTGTGGTACAGTTGTCACAATTAAGGAAACAATACTTATACATTATTTTTAACTAAAGTCCACAGTTTACATTGTTTCATTTTTTTTTCACTTTTCATTTTGAAATAAGTTATCAACTTGTTCCAAAGTTGAAATAGTAGTACAGAGTTCCCAATACTCTTTAACCAATTTCACCTAATATTAACATCTTACATAACCATACCATAATTATCAAAACTAAGAAACTACCAATACAATACTATTAACAAAACTACAGACTTCTACAGGCTTCCACCAGCTCTTCCACCAGTAAATTTTTTTTTTTCTTGTTCCAGGATCCAATCCAGGATCTTACATTTCATTTACCTATAAGGCCTCCTTAGTTTCCTCCCTAGAAAATATTTGGAAATATTCAAAAATTCTAGGATTAATAACTGAGTTTAACAATGTCATCAGATACAAGATATGTTTTAAAGATCAATTTTATTTATATTCTAGTAATTAAACATCTGAAAACAAAATTGAGAAAACAATTCCATTTACAGTATCATCAGAAAGAATAAGATACTCAGAAACAAATTTAACAAAATAAGTGCAAAATCTGAACACTGCAAACTACAAAATATTGCTAGGGAAAAAAAAAGAAAAAAACAGAAATGCTAAACAAATGGAGAAACACACCATGCTCTTGGATCAAAAGACTCAATAGTGTTAAGATGGTAACTTATCTGTAGATTCAGTGCAATTCCTGTCAAAAGTCCAGCAGGCTTTTAAAAGAAAGTAACAAATCTGAGAAGGGGATGACAGAGGATGAGATGGTTGGATGGCATCACTGACTTGATGGACATGCATTTCAGCAAGCTCCAGGAGTTGATGATGGACAGGGAGGCCTGGTGTGCTGCAGTCCAAGGGGTCGCAGAGAGGCAGACACAACTGAGTGACTGAACTGAACAAACCTAATCCTAGAACTTTTATAGGAATGCAAAAAAAAAAAAAAGAAAAAAGAAAAAAACCAGAAAAACACTAGAATTGGCAAAATACAGGCAAGAAACAAGAACATAATTAAAGGAATTATACCTAAGTGATTCCAAACCTTAAAGCTACAGTAATCGAGATAGTATGACATTTCACCAAGGACAGACATCTAGATCAATGAGAATAGAATACCTGTGGAAATAAACCTACATCATTATGGTCAATTGATTTTTGACAAAGAGACCGAGGTAATTCAAAGGGAAAATAATATTTTCAACAACGGGCACTGGCACAACTGGATACCCACATGCAAATTAAAATGAAGTATCACTGCACACCTATTAAAATGGCTAACATGTAAAACATTGGCAAACACCAAACACTGACAAGGAAGGATGCGGAACAACAGGCACCCTCCTTCATTCGGTTGGCCATATTTTTTAGGTCTATTTCTAGATTCCCTATTCCGTACTACCAACCTACATCTCTGTCTTTATGCTACATCTACACTGTCCTGGCTACTACAGCTTAATAACCTCCAAATCAGAAACTGCATGCCCTTCAACTTGAGTTCTTTTTTCAAAATTGCTCAGGATATTCTCATTTCTTCACATTTCCATATAAAATTTGAATCAGTTTGCTAATTTCTGCTTCAAAAAGTCTGCTGGGATTTCACATGGGATTGCACTCTATTGTTTTGGGAGAACTGACATTTTAACAGCATTGTGTCTTTCAATCCATGTTCTTAGTATTTCTATTTACCCCATCTTTATTCTAGGCATTGTAGTTTTCTGTGCACAGGTTCTGCATATGTTTTCAGATTCACTGTAAAGTTTTTTCTTTGATGTTATTGAAAATGGCATTAAAAAAAATTCTAATCTCCAACAGCACCTTGCTAATGTAAAGAAATCTTAATTCTAGTGGCATTTTTGGTAGGCTCCTTAGGCTTTTCCAAGTACATGTCACCTGCGAATATTTTTTTCTTCCTAAGTGCTATCTATGCCTTTTATTTTTCCTCCTTTATTGCCCAGTGCCCTATTGCAGTAGGAGGACCTACACATTGCTGGATAATAATGGTGATAGTGGATATTCTGGGTTTGTTCCTTAGAGAAAGTATTCCTTTACCATTATGAGGTCTGTCTCCTGATAGATGCTCCATATTGTTATGCAAATTCTTAAAGTTTTTGATCATGAAAGGACACTGAAATTTACAAAAACCCTTATCTTAGTGAATTAACACAATCCATTGACTTTAAACTACCTTTGTATTCCTGTGGAATACCCAACTTGATCTTGATATACTTCCTGTATATCATTGTATTCACGTAATTATTTTGTTCAGGACTGTGTCTATATTCTACATGTGTTACTCTGTAATTTCCTTTCCTTGTAGTGTTTTTTTCTGGTTCTGGCATGAGGTTAAAAAGTTGGTCTTGAAAATACGTGTTTCTTTCTTGTCAGTGCTTGTGTAAAATCAAGGCTTCTTCCTTAAATGTTTGATATAATTCACATTTAGGCCTGGAATTTTGAAGGAACATTTTCAATTATAATTCAATTTAATTTCTTAAGTTGATTTGCTAACTTCTATCTTTGAGGAATTTTTGTTTCATGTAAGCTGTTTTTTTTTTCTCNTAAGTTGATTTGCTAACTTCTATCTTTGAGGAATTTTTGTTTCATGTAAGCTGTGTTTTTTTTCTCTATATCCCTTTAAAAAATTGTTTGATATGTTATAATGTTACCTCTTCCATTTTAATGTTCAATCAGTCTATGTAGGAGTTAACCAGTTTTATTTTCCATGCAAAGAATCAGCTTTTTTGTTTATATTGATACTTCCCTTTTGTATGTCCATTTGATACTTCATAGATTTCACACTTTTCTTTCCATTTATTTTGGTTTTAAACTGCCTTCCTTTTAAAATCTTAAACCAATGATTTTGTACCTTTATTTAAAATTTCTATTTTAAAAACTGAGGTATAATTGACATTAGTTTCAAGGGTACAATATGATTCAAAATTTGCATATATTGCAAAATGATCACCACAGTAAGTAGTTAAAATCTGTACCTTGCTTTTTATTATAACCATTTAAAATGGTAAATTTCCCTCTAATAATGAGCTGCATCCCACAAATTTTAACATTATGTGGTTTCCTTTTCATTCACCCATTTTCTAATTTAACATAACTTTTTTGAGTCACGGATTGTTTACAAGTATGTTGATAATTTTCAAACACTTTGGAGTTTTTTCAGATATTTAATACCAGTTTCCAGTATAATTTCATTATTGTTAGAGAACATGTTATACATTTCAAATGAGTTGAGACCTATTTTATAGCCTAGTATGTAGTCCATCTCTTTTGAGTGTTCCATGTGTTTTAAAAAGGAAATTCATATTCTCATGTTGTTGGAGGGAATGTCCTCTCAATGTCAATTAGGTTGAGTATTCATTTTTGTTCCAGTGTTCTGTCCTGATATTCTGGCTACTTGTTGCATCAATTAGTGTTAAAGGAGGGCTGAAATCTTCAACTATAATTGCAGACTTCTCTATTTTATATTCAGTGATATTAATGATTAGTTCATCAAGTATTTTGATACTCTATTATAAGCCTATAAATACAATTTTAAATAGTAATTCTGTGTGTGTGTTTATGGACAAAAGTATGATAAAGACTTGTAAGTATAAAAGAAGACAACATTCATATTAGGAAGTAAAACAGAAAGGCAAAAAATAGAATAAAAACTGAAAATTTTCCAAATGTTAAGGAAGAGCTTGCTTGTGTACTTTTCAAACAGATGTTGGTGACTAACAAAACGGTATTGATTCTAACATTGATAAGAGGTTGATTTTAATTGCCCAATATTTACAAATTAGAAATCACACTCTGCAACTGTTTAAATTTATGATGAGCAATTTCAAATGGCAGACTCAAAGCCCCGCTGCCCACAGCAGTGTCCCCACTTGTGCTTATTTACTTGGGCTTTTTCCTCCCTCTTCCCTCCTTGTCTTTCTTCCTTACTCCAGACTTCCTTGGATGATCTAAGTACAAGTCCTTAGCTGACTAAGTACACTCTAATTTTGTCTCTGGATGTACTTTCAGGGTACCAGAAACGGATGAGAATGTTTCGAAATTCCTATGGAGAGGTCACAGTCAAAAAACATTCAAGAACAACTGTTTTAATTGAAGGTTTCCCAGGTGGCGCTGGTGGTAAAGCAGCCACCTGCCAATGCAGAAGCAGCAAGAGATGTGGGTTTGATCCCTAAACTGGGAAGATCCCTTGGAGTAGAAAATGGCAAACCCCTTCAATATTTTTGCCTGGAGAATTCTATGGACAAAGAAGCCTTACAGCCCATGGGGCTGTAGAGTCAAGACATGACTAAGTGACTGAGCACACACACCCTGTTTTAATCAACATAGATTCTATTTCCCCCAAACTTCTCCACCTACAAGTCTATTTATCTTTTCTTTTGCCTCCATGGTTCCTTGTACTCTCTGACATCACTTATCTTGTTGAAAAAATATTTTTTTAATGTTTCCATTAGGCTATATAGACTGTGATTCTATTAACATTAATTTCATGCCCAACCATATAACTTAATGGCTGGCAAACATGACATTCAATGTGTCTACCATATTTAACTTTCAACTTTACAATTTACTATATTAGCTTCATTAAACCCTCAAAAACCAGGTTCTAAGCTAGGTTATTATTCCTTTTAACACATAGGAAAACCAAAGCTCAGAGAGGTTATTGCTAGTAAATTGCCAAAGCAAAAAGTCCGAGAAGAGAATTACAAAGCTCCTTTCTGTTCCACCATAGGAAATATATTATCTACTGACATGGTCCCTCCATAGCTTGGTACAATGACACTGTTAAGACATCTCCAGTGATGGACTGCTTCTCTTAGGAAGAGAAATCAAAGCCTGAAGTACTATCTGCATTTGAAGAGACACAACAAACAAAGGAGAATTTTCCAGAAGAGGAAAATAATATGAAGGCAAGAGATGGAAGCCATCCATGGAAATCATGAGGCTAAATACTTAAATGAATTTGAGAACTAATTAGGCAAAGTACAAAAGATCAGGATTACACAGATCTAACTTGGTTTGAAATAGGGAGTCACTAAGGATTTCAGAAAAGAAATGACAAGAATATGTGAAACACACCTGCAAGGAGAACACAAGCTGGAACAAAACAAGGTTTGCATCTTGAACCTGACAAGTCTCTAAATGTTTCCAACCCTCAGCTTCCTGTCCTCCTCCTCCTCAGCTTGAAAATGATCCTGTTCCACCTCTCCACAAAAGAACTAAATCAGATGCTACAGGTAACACATACAATACCTGGCACAGAGCCATCACTCGGTATTAACCCCCTAGCCTGACAGTGATCATTTTAATGAATCAGAATGAAAATCAAAATTTCAGAAGCCCATATTATTACCATCATGATGTGATTTTATAAAAAATGGTGTCCTACTAAGTGGGATTCAGAAGGAAGATGACACCATCCACTTTGAGGAAGCAGCACAACCAGTGAAGGAATGAACTAGGGTGGAGGGGGCTATGAGTTTCCACTCAGGGCTCTTAGAAGCTGTGATAGCAGAGAGAATGAAGCCGGCAGGAGATCCTGTTGGCTGGAGGGGAAATGAGGTCCTTCCGTTCATCTTGAAAATACAGAATAAGAACATCTGAGAGGATCTAAGTCAGTGGAAATAAGGTGGATGTGGGAAAAAGGATTTCACCTTAAATAATGAGAATAATCAATTTCCTTTAAGGAAAGTGTATACTACTCTTAAGTTTGAAAGTCAGCAGAACCACACAATGAGTATGAAGAAGTACAAACTATACTTATCAGTAGCAGACTAAGAAGGATCTCTCCCTACATTGTCTGTCTACTCTATCTGGGTGGCAATGAAAAGTTACCTTTTCAAGAAACACCCTCCCTAGTTTACTGCTTGTATTTAGATATATATACTCACATTTTTTTAAAGTAGGACTAAGTGGAAAGAAAACCAACTCCTCTGAAACCTCTCACAATGGATTGACTTGTCAAAAACAAATTCACTCACCTAAATACGGAATGAGTCAGCAGCCTATAGTTGCTAAAAGGCTTCAACCAATTTTTGATACACTTTGTATTATTAATAAATGGAGATGTGAGTACAAGTAATTCAATACAGATTTACTTTAAAATATAAATCAAAAACTTCAGACTCCCAATTCATATGCATTAAAGCAGAGCAAGGATTCAATATTCTAATTATTAATGAAATCTCCAGTCACCTGGCTATCAAAGTGATCTAATTTTAAGATGTCCCAAGAGAAAATGCACATTAACTTAACTATGGTCATTAGGGGCTGAGAATATGAGTGTTACTAGGCACAAAAAGTCCCTCGAGCATGTGACAAGAATCGGCAACACCGTTGTTCACAGCCTGTTAAGAATGCTATTTGTTCCATTCTGAAAAACAGATAAATGTCTAGAATTTAACAACAGGGAAAAGATTAGGGTCATTATTTTAAAACACAAATGAAAAGATAAAGTATCAACCTTGAAAAACAGACATTAGAAAGTTTACTCCACACGTGAAATACAGGCACTCTCTTTTTTTACTTTAATATTCATATTTAATAACTACCTTGTATCTCCTCTACTAAAGCTTTTCATTTCTCAGTAAGATCTCTCACAATGTTAATGCATCATAAGTAAATACATAGGGCTGTATTTTATGTCTGTGATCTTTGGCACATGTGTCAAGTTGGAGAATCTCAAAAGGCAATAAAAATTTCTAATTACTGCTTTGCACATTCTTTTAATCATCTTTACATCAAAATATAAGGCCGCAAAAAGGCAAGCTGAAATTTTATGATATGTGGAATTGTTTTAATAAAGAGTTTTACATACAGTACCTTACATATAGAACAGTGTGTTTGCAGTTTTAAATAATATCTGAATGTACAGTGGCATGTATTCTTATCAAAGATAAATTCAAGTTGACTGTCTATCAGTTCTAAAATGCATTTATACAGATTGCTAGAACTGATAAACAGGATGAGGCATAAAATATTCAAGTGTTAACATGTCATCAAATAGCCTCCTCTTAACAGTCTTTTCTCCCCCCTTTTTAAAAAAGTTTCAAAACCTATACATAACATTTTTAATTTTTTAAAAACAGTCTGTTAAAAGGTAACATTTCATGTTAACCACCAACTCTTATAGACTATAGTAATAAAACTAGATATGTGTAAATATAAATATGTCGATTATGTACACATGTATGCTGAGTGTTTGTTTCAAACAAGCATACACACTGAACGCACACCTGCGCGAGCACGGGGGCGGCACATGGCTCGCAAGAGCACTGGCAGACGGAGGCCGGGCCGAGATCCAGCAAGAGCTAACGCAGCAACTTAGTTGCCTTTGGTTTCAGAAATCTGTCCATTTGTGATCAAAGCTACAAGTTTGAGTGCCTTATGTATTTTTTAAAAATAAAATTCATCTTCAGAAATGAAGCTTTTCCAGTATTCCACTACCAGCAGTTAAAAAAAAAAATCCACAGCCACAAATTATTTCGTTATTTTTGTCACTCCTCATCCCAGCTGAGGTTATTTACATTTTTTTTTTCTGAAGGCAAATATCAAGCACACTCAGGATCAAACTGTACGTTGAAACCTGTATGCTGAACTCTGACTATATATATTCTATATATAGTATACGGGATAGACACGTCTCTGATGGACTGATGGGATTATGTAAGACTTGGGTGAGAGAACTCCCACAGTATTTAAATCTCTCTTTCCAGCAGTATTGTTATTTGGCACACTGACAATTCTGCGAGCCATTCTGTTTTTACAATGAGCTTATAATGCCAGCAATGGATTCCAATTATTTCACTGTTTTTAAAATATATTCATAATGAAGTAAGGATGCCACAACTGTTCTCCTCAGAAGTGAGACTTCTACTGTCAGTTTTCTGGTTAAGGACATTCATCACCTAAGAAACAGTTCATGATCCCATAAAAGTTTAAATACTCTGGACTTCAGTGCAGCTGGATCAACTGCAGAGAAGACAGTTCTTACAACCACCTTACAGAACTCTCCACAATTTAAATCTCCTCTACAATTTTGGTTTTGGCCAAATGCTGGTTTATAAACACAGATCTTTCTACTAAGAACTATATGAATGCACCGTATTTCTTCCTACAGGTATCTCGTGTTTCATGTTAGCAACTGCTCAAAAATCCTGCCCATCTGATTCCCTCAACATAGATTCTAATCTACCTCCACTAACCCTGGGCATATGGCACATTATCATTTGTATCTAGCTCATGAATGTTTTTAAATATTAGCTTCCCTGATAAAGTTGTTCTTCACTTTCCTTTCCAAGGTGCCATCCTATTGATGTCACAAATCAGTAAATGACCAAACATCACTAAGCTTTTAAATTATCCACTTAGCAGCCATGTGGATAATAAAAGCGAGTCGACTGAACAGAGCCCCATTCTTTGCATCACGTGTTCACTGCCGTCATACAGAGCAGAGAGTGGCTATCTGCTGTACTTTGCCCATGTCAATTAGGAGTTGTTTGATGTGGCGTTTAAGCTGGGGCAGCCTTGCAAGAGGATCGGGTGGCTCCAACTCCCCTGTGAAATCAAGCCAGCTTTCCAGAACTAAAAGAGAGAAGAGAACACACACATTTACATGGCAACTGAAAACACAGTCAGAAAATGGTATAATGAGAAGGCTGAAAAAGTGATGCAGAAAGAGTTCACTTCCCTTTCTCTAGAAAGCCGCAAGCCACCTCTGAGCCATTAAGCATCCTCTGTCCCTCAGCCCATCTTGGTAACCTTTATCTGTTGTTTTACCTGTCATTATTTTAGGTAATTTTCCCCTTTATAGATATAAAGTAACTTCATTTTGAGTGTCTCCTTTTACTCGCTTCTAGAACAGAAAACAACCTCCCCTGTACCTGCTCAAGATTACTATTAATTTAGGCTTAAAGTCATTTCCATTTTAAATGAAACTCAGCTACCCTAACCTTTTTTAGTCCATAAGTTCTTTTTAACAAAGAAAAGGAGGTGGCAACTTCTTGGTGTCCTCTTGAACCAGTACTTAAAAAAAATGCAAACATACTAGAAATCTAGGCAGAATGCAATTAGTTACATTTTATCCTTTTTATTAATAATAATGGAAAATGGCATCAAGTTGCAATTTTTTCTTCTTTAAAACTCTACTTTAAACTAACTCTACAGTTAGCTTATAACCAAATGGAGGATGCTTCTGAAGTGGGTTTCCATTTCCTCTTTTCACAGGGAATAACAAAGCAATAGGAACACTAACTTAGTAGGGGGTGAAAGTAGTGCATGCTTTTGCAAATAAAAAGGGGGTGGGAAATACAATCTATGAGTTTAAAGATGGGAGTCAAAAAGCACAGGAGACACTAGATTTGCAATCGAGTAATCTCAATTACTCTTATTTTCTCAACTATAAAATGGGGATAATATTTTCCCCATCTACTCCTTAGGGTTCCTGTGTAATAAAATTAAAAATACAGAAGAAAAACAGCTGAAAATGTATATGTGAACTAAAAGTTTACCCACTTAACCTAGCAGGAGTTCTTTTTTGTTGTTAAGTTCACTTAACAAACACTGACCAAAGTGAAAACAAAATGTTTTCCCCAATATTTCAAATATGCTTAAAGTCCTTATGCTGACTTTCAAGGAAAACACCGTTCAATGAAACTAATAAATATCCCACATGTGGTATACACTGAGCCTGGCAGATGGACAGTATTTCATAAGTACCTATCTTAAAAAAGAAAAATCCCTAAAATAGCCATCAAATACCCTAAATGCCAGATATGCTAAATACAATGTAAAGGAAGCAATAAAGCTCCATCAGTGTGGTCACTGTCTGCAGTTTTTGTCCCATAATTTAAAAGACTTTGAGGAACATCATGTTATTCATAAGGACAAATAAAAAAACACTTTACAGACTACAGCAACTGTGTTTCAGATCCTTCTTAAATTACCATCAACTTCCTTTTCTATGAGGTCCATCCTGCTGGTGACTTCTTTCTGCACGTTCTCTATGTGCGTAAGGAGATTGAGCTGCCACTGAAGATGCGAGTCTCCCGGGTCTTCAGTGCTCTTTTTATCATTATAAACAAATACTGTATTCCTTTCAGCTGGATTCTTCTCCAAAGAACCAAAGGAAACAAAGAATTGGATGAAATGTAATGTCATGTCACACAGGGAAACCTCATTACCCAAGAGGCTAGGTTAAAATCCAATCTGACCCCCAGAATATTCTTAAAGGAAGTACAAGCACGTAACTAAATTACACCTGATGGCCCTAAAAAAGCAGACATGCCTACTGTATCTCTTCCCAATGCCTAGCCCAGTGCTACACAGGGTAGAAGGCCTTCAATCAAACCTGCTGAAGAAATAAAGGAGCCAGTTATACACGTAACTAGGAAGCCCAGATAATTTAGACTGACCCCTTCCTCAATTAATCTAAACTGTGTTTTAAGTAGAGTGAAGGCAAAAAGCAATATAAAAAAAATTACGGAAGCTGGCAGAAGCCAGTATAGTGTCCTTAACTGCACACTAGAACTTATTATTGCAGCTAAATCAATGAGATGAGGGAAAGATAAAAATCCTTCAAAAATTTAAAAAGTGCAGACTGCTTAACACACACACAAAATCTGAGCTCAGATTTACCAGCAATAACTCACTTTGTAAGATGAATATTAATTTGACGAATAATTTACCACAAAATTTCATGTAATACAAGCTATTTAAATTCAGTTAAGTATTTACTATAGAACTTACTTGACAAAAGAGGCCAGAAAAATAAAGAACTGATTTTAAAGCAGTATTGCTAATTGAAAATCAATAAAAAAAAAAAATGAAGGCATGACATCTCTAAGTCATGAATAGGAAATAAGTTTATAAATATTCAATGTATACAGAGCTATCGGAGAAGGCGATGGAACCCCACTTGAGTATTTTTGCCTGGAAAATCCCATGGACGGAGGAGCCTGGTAGGTTGCAGTCCATGGGGTCACTAAGAGTTGGACACGACTGAGTGACTTCACTTTCACTTTTCATTTTCATACATTGGAGAAGGAAATGGCAACCCACTCCAGTGTTCTTGCCTGGAGAATCCCAGGGACGGGGCAGCCTGGTGGGCTGCCGTCTATGGGGTTGCACAGAGTTGGACACGACTGAAGCGACTTAGCAGCAGCAGCAGCATACAGAGCTGTAAGAATTCAGCTTATTGCATAATGGGATTGATATACATATACAAATATGCTAAAGTTTAAAAAGACAACCAGACTGACATTTCTTATCTGAAACATGTACAAAAGAACAGAAGTTATATTAATATATACACACCCATATGCACTTTCATGTTTTTAACACATAGATGTTCTCTGGGAAAAAATGCGGTTCATGGTTTTTAGAGACATCTAAGTGTACTTATAAAATCAGAACTTTCGTTAAGGCAAAAAGTTTAATGAATTACTGTATTTCTGAATTAGGGGATAATTAAGTGTTCAAAAGGTCAGTGTGTTCTTGGAGAGACAGCAAAGAATGTCTTTACCCTAACAAGGTACTTATGAACTTGGAAATATAAGTAAAATCTGGGAATTCAGCATGCCTTATTTCACGAAATTTTCCTTTGTTCTATCGTATTTCTAAGCAAAGACAAATGAACTACTTATACCTTTCCAGGCCTTCCACCTTCTTTTACCGGATATCGTAAACGGTTTTTATCTCTCATGTGAAATTCTTGTTCTTCTTCAAAACTACTAACATCATCATCATCTGAGCTCCCAGGGTCTGCGAGAGATTTGCAGTCTGGACCAAAACTTTGTGGCTTTTGGTAGCTGTGCTCACTTGTTATATAAGTTCCTTCCATTTTTAAGGGTAAACGAGGTGGTTCTTTGTGGTTCTGTATGTGATACTTCTTTTCTTCCACATTAACTGTGTTTTGCACCATTATTTTTTTCTCCACCCCAGCAAACACTTGATCTTGATCTTTCTTCTTCCCTGAACAAGCCCAGAGATGAAGGTCGGGATGATGTTTATTCCTTAAAACAAATTGGGAGAAACAGTTCAGGGGGAAAAAAAATTGTAGTAACAAGTTCTTTGTTGTTGCTGTTTTTTTTAGTTTTTTTTTTTTTTAATGTGGACCTTTGCACCTGATGCAAAGAGCCAACTCACTGGAAAAGACCCTGATGTTGGGAAAGATTGAGGGCAAGAGGAGAAGGGGGCAAGAGAGGATAAGATGGATGGATGGCATCACTGAGTCAATGGACATGAGTCTGAGCAGACTCCGGGAGATAGTGAAGGACAGAGAAGTCTGGCATGCTGCAGTCCACAGGGTCACAAGAGTTGAATGCAACTTAGCGACTAAACAACAACAACCTTTGCACACAAGTGGGGATATCAGTTAGATCAATTTCTAGATATGGAATTGCTAGAAAATGTCTGCACATTTTAATTCTGACAAGTATTGCCAAAGTGGCCTCCAAAGAGGTTATACTAATTACGTGCTAACAGTCCAAGATAATGTGTCTTTACCACCATCCTCACTGAACACTCGAGCATGATACTACACAATTGATTCTGTAATAATTAAAATCCTGCAGTTAAGTAAAAGAGGAATCCTTTCCTCAAATTCTATAGTGAGTAAAAGAAGGACAATCTGGAGACATAAATCCAAATCTTGTTTCTGAAGCTATAAATTTTATCTTTTAGACCCCTCATTATTAATATCCAGAAAATACTATAATTCTTCAACAGGAGAAGGCGCAGGAGAAGGAGAGCTAGACTCGTAACTCAACAGTCCCATGGGTAGAGTCCTGCTCTGCCTTACAGGAGGAGCTTGGACAAGTTACAGAACCTCTGTCTTTGATCACCCAGCTATCACAGTAAGATCATTATTGTAAGGATTAAATGAAATATCATAAGAAACCAACAATTTCAGGGACCTAGTAGACTTTCAAAAAAATACTAGCTAGTGATAATAACTACTATTAGTAGAAACATTAACATAAACAGAACCTATAGGCATGAGGCAAAATTTGTCCAGCGGAAATCTTTACTGAAATTACGCATGTTCAGAAATTTATATTGATATCAAGGACAACCACATTTTTTTAAAAAGCCTAACTTTATAAGTTAGTTTCCCTCTTGAGTTTTAGCATTTGCATGACTTTTTTATGAAGAAATTGATCTTCAGGTTTATGACATCCAACAGAAGCAAATTTCATTTGTTACTGAGAATTTATCCCTCCACTAAGCTCTAGGAATAAAATGATGAGTAAGACAGGAACTCAAGGCTTAGTCAGGGAAGGCAGACATAAACAAGGTACACCACAGTGCCTGACACCAGGATGCATGGAGTCTACCAAAGACACGATCAGTTCCAGCTGGCCAGTAAGGCAACTACATTCCAGTAAAAATTAGTTAGAAACAAAGAACAACTGACTTAGCTTGAATTAAAACTTACACCTAACCAAGCCCCTCCCTTGGCCGCCCTTCACTTACTTGAGTATTCCGATCTTCAGCTGTAATCCATGCAGGACTTCTGTAACACCATAGACGTCAGCAAGCAGGTGGTGTGTGGAAACTATCTTTTTGGCATTGAGGTGAGAGTAATTTTCTTTTAAAAACGATAACCCACACATTCTCCCATTATTCAACCAATCCTTATCATAGCGATACTTTGCACTCCATCTCTGACCTGTCGATGAAATTGAGATTACAGTGACAAAGGAGTCCATTCACTCAAGACTTCCCTTTAACTGCTACCAGACCAATATCACTCAGTCAATGAGGCAAGCTCTAGGACTAAGAACAAATTCCAAAGACGAGCAAGGCTAGTGTTTCGAGGAGTTGGCACTGTTTAGAGTTCTTCCCACAGTCAGATTTCCTGCCCAGTAAGGAGGACAAACTTCATTAAGGATGTGGTCAGTGGCAGGTCACACCTGCAGAGGACTACCTTTTTATTTTTTATGTATCTGTCATCTGTTCTCTAAAAAGGTTGAAAGGGCTAGACAGAAACTAGGAGTTGAACTAGATGAAACATAGAATTCTAGTTAAGTAAATAGGGACCCCTCCTTCATGTCTAAGAGCTCTGTATCTATAGAATCTGATATAATCCTATATCTTCACTATCAAAAGACTATATCTAGTTACAATTAGCTGCTTCTATGTCAGTGTCCCCTACTATACAGTGAGCGAGTGGATGGCATGGTTATCTCATCTTACCTCTAACCACAAACACTGGCAAACAGAAGGAATCCCATAAACGCTGCTAGATGAACGAATGAACAAATGCCTACATTCATGAAGGTTTAAATAACTCTCCCGCTTCTTTGTGTTATTCATCTGATAGACACAAGAAAAGGCAGCAGCCTTTATCTGAGATGGCTGCATGGGCTCTGCCGGGGAACTGGAAGCGCACACCACATGCAGGACACTGCTGCTCAAAGAGCCCCTGCAGCGAGGAAGGCCCAGTGCAGGGGAGGCAGGTGCAGGAGCTCCTCCCGGCCCTGCCAGTCTAACCGTCTTGAGCACAAGGCCCGTGAGGCCCAGGGTCCTACTTGCCCCGTCAGTGAAACAAAGGGGTCGGACATGGTCCCTGGGCATCCCATCTGCTAATGCTGCAAGGCCATGCAGCACTCCCAGAAGCTTGTTCAGAACCCCATCAGGAGGAGCCTGAGTTCAGATTATGAACCCATTCAAATAACCATATATTAGCCTATTTAGAAATCGACAGACAGGAGTACATTAAAGAGCGAGTTCTTCTCCAGGAAAAAGCCACAACCCGGTCCTTCCCGTAAAGCGCTAATTATGCTGATGAATTTATGCTAATGTTTTAAGTAATTGATGTGGAAAATAAAACTGTAACAGTGAAAAACACTTTTAAGTTTTAACAAGGAAGCAGTGTCTAGCTGACACGGAAGGTGGGATGTCAGGCGGCGGACATGCAGTGGGACCTGTGAGCGCAGGAGGGATGGAGGCTTACCCGGGGGGTCCCGGCAGATGTAGCAGAGGTACTGCTCCGGGATGCTCTCCTCCAGCAGCCCCATGCACACGCTGTGCTGCCAGCACAGGCACTCTTCACACTGCCGGAAGACAACCATGGTTTACTTGCCGGGAACCGAGACAAGCCCCTTCTCTTCAGCTAGCTGGCTGAGTCCTCCTGCAGCTTCGGCCTGCTCACTTCTGAACCCACGTCACAAAAGCGAGTCATGACTTACCGAGAGCTTTACTTTACTTAAAGTAGACTATTTCAGGAACTTCCTCTTGCTGCACCCATTAACATGTGCTTTAGTAAACTGGTTTAATCACAAGTCAAAAACTCTCTCTCCTATTTCCCACATCCTTAAAACTTAAAAATTGCTTATTAAAGTAGAGAAATTAAAAAAAGAAAAAAGCAACTTTGAAGCAGTGTGTGAGGCAACAACCTCGTGAAGTACTACTT
Organism: Redunca redunca; assembly: GCA_006410935.1. NCBI lineage: Eukaryota > Metazoa > Chordata > Mammalia > Artiodactyla > Bovidae > Redunca > Redunca redunca. Next base: position 1,084,900 of record SJYQ01001839.1, on the reverse strand, counting down.
GTGTGGTGCACTCACAAACTTGTAGTTCCCTTATTTGAGAAAACCACTGCAAAGCGGGGAAAAGAAGAGTAAAAGGGAAGTTACTCTTTCTTTGTTTCTAGAACTAACACCTCCAGATCTTCCAAACGTCATCACAAAACATGGGTTACGCTTTCCTTTTGTCTCAAAGTTCCCTTTTGTACAGGACGAGGTGATGTGTAAGGGTAATCCTTGCAACAAAGCTTTCCTTTAATCTTCGATATTGTGGAAACTCTCCTGTTTCAGTATCTGCCCTTTAAAGGGTGACTAGATAACATAAATTACTAAACAGGATCCAGACCAGCAGGAGAACAGTTCTATGGTCTCCCCTTCAATGTGGAAGCTTAGCCATTTTAATGGCTCTTGAAAAGAATTTTAGCTTGAAAACCTCAAAATAAACACCCTGGAGACAGGTCCTTGGGTAAGAAAACTACACTTCATCTGAAGAAGAGACCTGCCAGTCATTAAAACTGGTACTTTAAACGTGATGACAAGCTAGAAACCTCCATCTTCCAAAGGACGGGAGGAAAAAAAGAACACAGGTACCCCCACGCACATGCCGAGCACCTGGACCGACTGATTCCGTGTGAAGGGAACACAGGTCACCTGAATCATGAAGCCATTCTCCTCGTCCAGCTCACAGATGCATCGCACAATTTCATTAAGGGCATCATCCTCATCCTGAGACTCTTCAAAATTCGTTGAATCAAAGTCCTGATTGTACTCATCCCCACTGAGGAGCAAACTCTCCGTGGAAGAATCATCCAGGAATTCCATGTCCGATAAGTCTAGAACATACATAAAAGTGCGCTCAGCACTGCTTTTTCCATTTTTATGTCATTTTCTAGAAAGAAAGGTGCTGTGGGAAGTGCATATAAGCTATTAAGTATTTAGACAGGGAGGACGGATGAATGGGAACAGAGTATTTGCTGCCAGTCAAAGAAACAAATGATTTTTGAAGCTTGCGTGACTGTGATTATTTTACATCTTATGTTACAACCATTACAAGTGACTCAGAAAGTATCCTCTAGTCCAGGTGCTTATAGAAGTGACGGCCAAAGTGGATATTAATAATTAAAATAAAAAAGTCTTCAAATGCTTTCACAAATATTATCTCTTCTGATCCTCACAGCAATGGGTCATAGGAAAGAGGTTTTATTATTTGCACCATACAGATAATAGCACTTCAGGGAAGTGAAAGAGCGTGCCTAGGAGCTAACAGCAATACGACTCTTTAACAGTCTCAGTAACAGTAACCATCACTGTACTTCAGGGACAGCAGGGACCACATGAAGCACTTTATATATAAGACACAACCTGCCAGGCAGTGCAGCCAGCGTGTGGTAAAGCCAACTGTGTGCCAGGGCAGCCTGATTCTAGAGCCCGTGCACTCACGCATCTCACCGGGATTTCTTAAACCGGGATTATGAGTTTAATAACATTCTAAATTTCATTTTGATAAAAATCCCCCCCAAAAAAAAGTACATCCCAGAAGTTAGATTATATGAATGACCACTACAAAGACTCTATTTAAGTGCTAGGTTTTAGGTTTGTTCTTGTAACAGGGTCAAATCAAAGACTACCATTTAGCTCAGGCTACTCAGGAAAAATAACTGAGGCAAATATAAGGAAATACTTGAGTGATGACAAAGGGAAAGAAATGACGGCAGGACACTAGAAGTGTGCCGGAGTGTGGGTAGAGAAATGCTAGGGAACCTCAGTCGTCCCACTGCCCGGAAGCTGCTAAACGGGGGCTATCCTCAGATCAGAGAGGGCTCCTTCCTCTCTACCTCACCTCCCTAACTTGCAGTCATGTGCTCAGACACTCCTCCACTGCTGTTTATTCACCTCCCCTTTCTAGAAGTCAAGCGTCCAGGAGAACAAGGGCTTTTGCACTGCTGACTGCTCCGCAGCCAGTGCTCAGAGTGAAGCCTGATATATACGACAGCCACTCCAGAATGTTTCTGGAAGTGGGGAGGAGGGAGTCGTGATATAGAGAAAGTTTCCTTTTCAGACTTAATCAGATCACATGTAAGCTGCCTGAACTCAAACCAAGTAATTCATGCTATTTGTATTCTAAATATTTCATATGCTTTAGTTTCCTTATCAGCTTCCAATCTTGGCTATTTTTTCCCTGACTCAATGTTCTTGACTGTTTTGTTTCTGATGTATAAAAAGCTAATGTTTTACAGAAAAACACAAGCTTTTTCTCCTTAGAATCTTGGGACATCTTGGAGAGTGAGGTCAGTAGAAATGAGGATAATGGTAAAGAAATACAAGAAAACATTCAAGCAACAAGAAGTAAATCAATTAGCTATTATAAAATATTTTAATATTAACAATCTGAGTAAGAAATTTCACTTATTCATACTCTTCCTAACTTAAATCCAAAATCTTTATTTTTCTCTTGGGCTTTCCTGAACACAAGTTCATGTTTCAAAATGACAGACTAGAACACAGGTGAACAGTTTCAAACACTGTTGCACACATACGTGGTATTAAACGGATGGCAATCATAACAGTAATGAATTTAATTCAAAAACTATTACCCTTAAAAGGAATTAGGGTATATCTTACATGGGCTTGTATAGCCAAAACAGCCAGGCTATATGGTGTTAGAAGGCAAATTTGATATATTGGCCAGAAAATCCAGTCTAACTCGCAAGCATTAAAGCAATATTCGGCTGAATTCTGGAGGCTAAGTAAATGGGTCACAGGGCTGGAAGTAAGAAAAGCAGGCACAGGTTCCCTCTCGCACTGGACCACCACCTGATGACAGCTCCAACCAAGCAGCCCCAACACACTGCTGCCCCCAAAACTATCACTCCTGTTTCCAGACATATTCCCCAAGTGCGCTGTCCAGGTCAGCACTGCCTGGGAACTGGCTGGAACCCAGAAATTCTCTGGGTAAGGCCCAGAGATCAGGTGTAAGAAGTTTTCTAGCTGGTTCTGATGCACCCTCACATTTGAGAACCTCCCCACTTTCCTTCTCAGGACTCAGCGCTTGAACACGTGAAGAGCAAGGGAAGCCAGCCAACCGGAGGGCACACACTTAGGACACTCCTTCCAGCCCCGCTCACCTGTTCTAGTTCTGGCCACACCATTCACCCATCCCCCACTCTCCATCACTCTGCATAAAAAGGCAATCTTCAGACCTTGATGACTCACAGGATGGGGGTTACCTGATTTTCAATACCAGCTACCAGGGCTATCTTGCCAGGATCTGCCCTCCCAAAACCCCCAGACCTCTACCCTGCTGCAGCACCTAGAATACCTGGTATTTTAGCCTCACACCAATGAATATAATGTGCACCTGAGGTTAAGAACCACTGGCCCAAAAGAGAAAAGGGGATGGACCTTTTCCCTAGTCCTCCCTCCCTTTTTTCTTAGATTTGAGATTTAAAAAATCTCACAAGTGCTAAGTGCTTATTTTAGGGTCAAGGGAAGAATATACTTTTCTCTATCATGAGCTAGAGGGGAGTTAGGCCTGGAAGAGAGCAGGCGGTAACAGTGCCAAAGAGAAAACATGACCTGGCATCTGCCATGCAGGGCACTTAAGAAGACAGGGGCACCCCCTGAACAGTCCTGGGATTTCACACAGGATGGAGCCCCGTCCTTTACCTTCCATTCCCTGACTGTGCTGGAGCTCTGGTCTCAAGCCACTGCTATCAATGTCTATAGTTAAGAGTCTCTCTCCCCTTTGCTTAGCACACTGGCAGGAGAGAGTCCTCACCCTCTCCACCACAGGGACTGGACCTGCAGGAAAACTAAGCCATTCCAACTCCAGGGCTCGTGCCATCACCTAACTGGCTTTCTGTCAACATGCCTAACACCTGAATGTGTTCCGATCACTGCCCGGACCACATTTCCAGACTTTGGGTTACAGAAATATCTGTGATCCAAAATTCAAAGTGTCTTTTTAAGACTAGGATAAAAATCTGGTAGAAAAAGCATTTTCTTAAGAGTTAAGATAGACCTTGGTTTGAATTTTAATTCTAATGCTAATTAGCCCTATAAGTTACTTAACCTATAAGCCTCTGCTTGTTTATGCAGTGTGGGTAATATCTATTTTATAAGCTGGTAGTGAAGAATATGAAAATACATGTAAAAACACTCACAGAAGACCAGTACACAGTGGACACTAATTGTTTCCTTACTGCCTGTCCTACAATTAAGTAGAAATGCTCATTTTACTTCATATAAATTTTAAAAGTAGCTAAATTTCTAACGTTGAGATTTTCATATTAGTTTATGGAGTAACTTTTTAAATTGTGGGCCCTGCTCAGACAGGACCTGATCAAGTATGCACTGTTCTCAGTTACACATTTAAGAATCGTAAGACTTTGTTTTAAGCATTACATGGTTACACATACTTTCACCACTAAGATCAACTGACAAGATTGCCCTTGGGTACTGATATGTTGTATTTTTCTCCGTAAACATGCTTCGTAGAGCCAGAGAACTCCCAGAAGATCGAGTTAGTGGAGAAGAGCACCTTTCCAAAAATTCTAGGGAACTGTCTTCATAGTCTGAATAGTCTGCAACATAAGATACATAGAGAAATATTAATAAAGTGTCAAGTAATCAAGAAGAGTCACTACAAAAATAATGAGAAGGTCATGTTTTAAGACACATAAACAAGCATGCCACCACTTTCTCTTCTCATCCACGAGCAGCTAGATCGTCATGCATCTGATGAACTGGCTTTGGCAAGAACATTGGGAGATATACCCCAGGCAGTGTCTACACAGCAGGGAGCACCAGGTTCTAACTTGTATCCACAAACTCTTATTAAGTAGTCCAGAAGTGAACAAGGATTATAGCTACATTTTCTCTTCATCATAATCACAGCTATGTCTGAAGTTAAGATGTGGAAGATGGAAATTAACTGTTTGGTTTTCTTTTTTTTGGTAAAGAGATCCTCATGATGTCTAGCATGTCAATTATCATAGAGATAATTCAACCAATAAATTCTTCAGCAGAAAACCTCTGAACTACATTAAATGGTCCAAAAAGAAATCAGTCAAAGTTCTGTCTTCCTCAGCTTAGACTGAGTGGTGCAGAAGGATTGGCTGAGTTGGGTGCAGTCAGGGGGCAAAGACAGGAGAGGGTGTGAGTCTAGGCACATGGGGCGGCCACCAAGCAGAACACTGGGCATATCTGAACGACGGGACAAGCCCGTGGCCAGAACACAGTGAGGGAGGGAGGGAGGTAAGAAATGAGGCCAGAGTGACAGGAACCAGATCACACGGAAGGTAAGATTTTATTTTTGGTTTTAAAGGAACAAAAGTCAAAATTTGTAAGGAGGAGCAGAATGTGACACCCATGTTTTATAGCTGTGGAATGGAGGGGGAGTCCGGGGAGCGTGAACAGAAGTGGGGACACAGTTCAGAGGCAGTGGTACAGACCAGACAAGAACTGCTGGCAGGCTGGGCTGGGAGGATGGCAGCTGAAGTGACATTTGAAACCAGACGCAGTGATCTGCAGACTGGAGACGGAGGGCTGTGAGCCGCCATCATGGGCAACTTCCAGGTTTCTGCTTGAACAACTTGGTGCTGAAACTGGGGTTCTGAGATGGAGCGGAAGCATAAATAGGAGGTGGAGAAATCAGAAACGAAATATGAGTTCAGCAGGGGGCTTTTGAAAGAAGGAAGATCCTACACATTGTCCATACAAATCTAACATGTGGTAGGGGTGGTGATGGGGGTCGGGGGGCACAGGAGACATGCCAGGATTCAAGAATAAAAAGACGCAGTTCTTTCATTTTGGCAGAGGTAAAGGAGAGGACATATTCAGGTAAGTACATAGATGTGGTGAAGAGATGAGCCAGTGTTCATCTGATGGCTTTCGTTTCCTCAACTGAGTGTGAGGCAAAGGATGTAAACTAATGCAGATGAAGGAATAAATGAGAGGTAGAAAAGGCTGAAGAATCATAGAGTGGAAAGCAGTGTTTACAAAAACAGTCCAATGCTGGTTCACACTGAGTCTCAGCCATTTGCAGTTGGTGGTTATGGGAGGAAGAATAACGGTCCCCTAAAATGTCCAAGGCCCAATCCCTAGAACCAGTGGATATGCTGGATCACATGGGAAATTAAGGCTGCTGATGGAATCAAGCTGGTCATCAGCTGACTTTAAAATAAGAGATTATCCTGAACTATCTGGGTTGGCCCAGCATAATCACAAGGGTCCCTAAAATTAAGAGGGAGGCAAAAGAGTCAGTGTCAGACGGATGTAAACTAAGACAAGACCTGAGCCGCCACCGCTGGCTTTGAAGATGGAGTGGAACATGAGCCAGGACATGCGGTGGCCTCTGGAATCTGGGAAAGGCAAGAAAACGGATTCTCCCCCAGAGCCTCCAGAGAGGAGTGCAGTCGTGACACCTTGATTTTAGCCCAGTAAGACCCATTCTGGACTTATGACTTCCAGAACCTTAAGATCATCAATGTGTGTTGTTTCTGACTCACTGTTAGGTAGTAGTGTGTGGCAGCAGCAGTGGTCATCCTAAACACCATGGCACGGGCCATGCCAAACATGACCCTAAGTGTATTATGGGTACCAACTACTCTTAATCCTCACAGCTCTTCAACAAAAAACTACTACTGTTAGTGCTGTTATACAAATGAAAAAACAGGCAGAAAAGGTTAAGTTGCCCAAGAAGACAGAGCTATCAATGGCAAAGCCAACATTCGAACCCAGACAGTCTGACTACAGAAGCCTTACTCTTAACTAAAAAAGCGTTATTAGTGGGTTTTGCATCTGATACACACTGGGAAGCTTGTTAAAACCACTTCTCCCAGGCCTCACGCCCATGTCATTCAGCAGTGGGATGCTCCCAGATGATGCTCACACATCCCTCAGAGCTTCCCTGGAACTGCAAAGCTGCCAGCATCGCCTTACTTGAGCACATGTGTGGAAATGTGAAGGGGATCTACTAAATGCTAGCCAGGTACTGAGTACTTCCTAACAATCACCTTATGACATCCTAACAATGAATCTACATAGCAGAAACTATCATCACCATTTTACACATAAGGAAACTGAAGTGTATAGAATTTAATAACTTAAGCTCTAAGTGTTGCAATCAGGATGTAAACTTGCACACTCAGCTCTCAAAAGCTGCCCTTTTACTGACTACATACTACAAGGCCCTCTCAGAGAAAGTGGAAGTATTTGTTCAGTATAAAAATAATGGTAGAAATCTCAATCTGGTATTAAAAATAAAACATGGAGGACATTTAATCTCTGTACAGTATATTAGCATTGAACAAAAATAAAATTTCCTAGCATTCTACATGCATGCATGTTAAGTCACTCGAGTTATATCTAACTCTTTGTGACCCTGTGCACTGTAGTCTACTGGGCTCCTCTGTCCATGGGATTCTTCAAGAATTCCAGAGCAGGCTGCCATGCCCTCCTCCAGGGTGATCTTTCCAACCCAGAGATCGGACCCAGGTCTCTTACGTCTCCTTAAGTCTCCGGCAGGTGGGTTCTTTACCACTAGTGCCACCTGGGAAGCCCTAGCATTCTACACCGAACCTGTATTCCCAAATCTCATGCCCTATGGGTATTACATATAGAAGTCTACTGCTATGTTTCAGGGTTAGAGCAAATGTCATCTTCTTCATAAAGCTTCACCAAGTAGAATTTATTTTGTATCACTTTTACCACACACCCAACCCATCACGGTAGATATTTATGCATACTCCTTACCACTCCCAACATACATGCCTCCTTACAAACACCTAGAAGGGAATCTTTGTTTTTACTATACAATACTTTGGATTCTCTTTGCATTTCTCATTCTAGTTCTCTTAAACCTCTGTATGTCTTCAGTTTCCCCATATTTACAGATACATAAAAGGCAAGGAGATGAAGGAATTTGCTTAAAATAACAAAGTTAAACACTGGCAAAGATGTCACTCTTAAATAAAATCCCAACATAGCCATTTCTCACACACACGGACTGAACACAATGTTAACTTTATATTATGTAAACTAATTCTGGTAATCAAAACATCTGTCAACCCACAGTTGTATGGAATAATTATAAAGGACTGTTTAACTACTATTTTCCATAGCTTCATTTAAACTAACACATAACTACTAAGGACTTAGTATGTTAACAGACACAAGAAAGGAAGAATGCATAGCCTAGCAAACAATATTTAAGGCAAGGAGGTCAAAATTAACAACACAGCATGAAAACTAAGACTCAGAAGCTAGACTGCCTGGGTTTCAATCTGCTTTTCTCCACTTACTAGCCATGTGAGCCTGGACTACTCTCTTTATCTTTCTGTTTTAGTTAACTGTTTATAAAATGGGGATAACAGGCCCCACCATGAAAGGTTAATATGGGGATTAAATGAACTAGTATACGTAAACTGCTTAGTATCTGGTACATAATAAGCATCACAGGATATGCAAAATTGCACTGAGTGGTAAAAGGAAAAGAATTTTTTAAACTCCTTGATGGTAGTAATTGCAGACTAAAATACATCTTCTATTAGGAACGCATGCAGTAATAACGTGAATTCTTTAAAATTTAAGATGTCCTTAAAATTTCAAAGTTATTTAAAACCCCCTATTTAAGTTTAAAGAACACTCTTCTAATTTAATCACCTGGGGGAAAGTATCATTTCCAAGATGAATTAAATAGCCCAGAATAAACTTTCCTCAAATGTAATAATTAATTGCAAGATGCTAGTGATTACCCGATCTAACACCTGCTATGTACAAAAAGCAATGCTCCTATGCATTGCTAGTCTTTACCAGGACTCTGTTTTCAAAGTTAAGATTTTCATTTATGGATCTGATTTTACAATGCAAAGATATAAGGTTCTTTTTAATTTAAAAACATGCAACTTTTTTTTTTTTAAGGTTTATTTCTTTAATATGTGCTTAGTTGCTCAGTCATGTCTGACTCTTTATGGGCTGTAGGTCACTAGACTCCTCTGTCCATGGGGATTCGCCAGGCAAGAATACTGGAGTGGGTTGCCATTTCCTCCTGTAGGGGATCTTTCCAACCCAGGGATCAAACCCATGTCTCCTGTGTCTCCTGCACAGCAGGCAAAATCTATACCTGCTGAACCATCAGGGAAACTCCATGGCTCTTTATAGTGTTGCCATAGGTCATGGTGGGCTACAAGTCTGAGGTGCAAATTTTCTCTGAACTTGTCCAAGACTTAAGTCATCCCTGGAGAAGGAAATGGCAACCCACTCCAATATTCTTGCCTGGAGAATTATATGGACAGGGTAGCCTGGAAGGCTGCAGTCCATGGAGTGGAAAAGTTGAACACAACTAAGCGACTTTCACTTACTCATCCTAATCATTCTCCTTTCTTTAAGTCATCGTTTCCTGCAATCTCACGGTCACTATCCCTCACTCTGTTACCAAGTATGGCCTGCTTCTTACTTTGTTCTTCATCAGCCGCTCCTCACTGTCTGTTCCCCACTGTCACAGATGCTTCAGTACAGGAGATTCTGCATCTGCTACAGCATACTGGAATAGCCCTGTTTGCTGATGCGACATTAAAGTGACTTAAAAAAAGCATGGCCCTTCCTGCCCTGACAGTTCGGTGTCTCCACTGGAATACCCAAGACAGCCAAATACCCTCAGCTAGTTCATCTGGCATCTGGCCTGCAGTGTGACACTTGTCATTTCTGCATTCTGATATATCATCACAGGAGAGAAGTCACTAAACAGGAATCTGTGGTTCCTGGTTTCTGTTTACCTAACTTTTGGTTCTCTCTGGTATGGCTTCCACAGAGCTGTCTATGAAAGGGGTGGAGTCAGAAAAGCTGAGGAGCAAGGCAGAGTGTCTGGGAAGTGGGTTCCAGTTTTTCAATGCAATTTTGATCCCATTATCTTCAAATTTACTTTAGAGTTAGAGAATACAGAAACTTTATATTCTGTGGGAAGATCAGATGCTATTTTTGACCTATAGCGATAATTAAAATCTGACAAATTTACCAACAATGATTACAAATTCTGAAAGTACCTCATTGGCATCATAGTTTCTGAAACTGTTTTTTGTTTAAGTGTTTGATACATATGGGGGGAAAATGGGTATGATATAAAGCTGGTAAATACTACAAAATGCTCAGATAGTCACCATGCACTCTGAGAGAGCATCACTATCACTTTTGGAAGGTTCCTTCGTGCCACCTTCCAATGTGAACTAAAAAGTCCTTTCTCTACCTCAGAGGCAACACTAATTCTGAATTTCTATTCATCATTCTTCCGCTTTCCTTTATGCTTTTGCTACATACATTGGAATCTCTAAAAAATATACTGCTTAGTTTTATAACCTTTAGATGTTTACATAAATGAAATTGTAAAACTGTACATGTTTTCCTCTGTGACTTGATTTTTAGCCTATCCGTTTTATTCATGAGATCCCAATGGGTATAATCCATTTATTTTACACAGTGACACAGATTCCACTGAAGGACAGGTGGGCCCAGGCCAATGCCAGTGCTGCCATGAACATTCTTGCACATGTCTCCTGATAGACTGTGTGAGTTTAGTTCAGAATCTCAGGTCAACTCCACTCTCATCAGAAAAACATCGCAGCTTTCCCATGGTGGTTGTACCACTGCTTCCACCTCCTTGCACATCTGATACCTTTCACCTTGTAATTTCTGCCAATGTGGCAGAGAGGAAATAGATCTCACTAGGTTCTGCAGGTTACATTAGGCAGCTTCGCCTAAGAGTGTGCACTGTCTTATATAACCACTTTCAGGTTTCCACTTCTGTGAAATACCTATTAGATTCTTTCGTCCATTTTCCTACTGGGTTTTCCTTCTCTTTTTGATCTGTAAGGGCTTGAAATACATTCTGAATACTAATACTCTGTCAGGTATTTATGTTAGGATTATTTTCTTATGGTTTGTGTTGTGTTTTCACTCTCTCTGTAAGGCTTTTGATGAACCAAAGTTCATTTCAGTCTAGTCACATTTTCAACCTTTTCTTTTGGGTTAGCAGTCTTCATTTAGAAATTTCTGCCCAAAGAGCACAAAGATGACTTTCTATACTTTCAAAGTTCTATAGTTTTGTCTTTCACATAGGAAGCCTCATTAATATCAGTCTGATTGTTGTACATGATGTAAGGCTGGAGTCCAGTTTTATTGTCACTATATGGATTATAAATTATTCTAATACCAATTAGTTACCTACCAAACTAAGACGTCAGCTTTGAATAAACTAAGTTTTGAAATATGTATGATCTGCTTTGGATTATTCTGTTCTTAACACATTCTATTCCTTCAAAATACCTCCCTGCTTTGATAACTAAATAGTAACTCTCCTTATTCTTCTTCAAGAGTGACTAATTCATTCTTGACTCTTTACTCTTCCATGTTAAGTTCAGAATCAGCAATGAATCTATAGATTTATTTCAAGTGGCATCTTTTCAACAGTAATCTACTACCCCATGAATATGAGTCATTTCCCAATTATTTAGGCTTTCTTTATGTTTCTAACTAAAGTTTTACAATCTGCTATTCAAAGTTTTTTTTTTAATGTAAGTATACACAGGTGAATCAAATGGTTTTTCTACATTTATTGAAACTATGTTACTGTGGTGAATTTCATTAATTCATTTTCTAATGTCAAACCACTTTGCATTCCAATCCTATATGGTCATATTTTTAAACATCCTGCTAGATTTAATTCCATGTGTTTTGCCTCTTTTGTCCACAAATAAGAACGGCCTGTGACTGCCCTTTCCCTTTACTGTTCCTTTGCCCTTTACTGTTCTCTTCTGATTTTGACAGCAAAGCTATTTAAATCAATTAAAATAAATTTTGGGGCTTCCCAGGTAGTTCAGTGGTAAAGAACCCACTTGCCAATGCAGAAGACCTGGGTTCAATCCCTGGATGGGGAAGACCCCCTGAAGGAGGAAATGGCAACCCACTCCAATATTCTTGCCTGGGAAATGCTATGAACAGAGGAGCTTGGTGAGCTACAGTCCATAGGGTCCCAAAAGAGTTGGATACAACTGTGCGCCTAAACAACAATAATAATAAACTGAATTTGGAGTCGTATGAGTTTCCCAGAGCTGCCCCCAACAAATTACCACAAAACTGGTGGACAGAAGTAACAGAAGTTTATTCTCTCAGTTCTAGGGGCCAGAAGTCTAAAATTAGGTGTCATCATTTAATTTTGGCATTTTTCATTTCTTCCTACCTTTTTTTTTAGTTCATTAATTTCTGTTCATATGTTTATTATTCATGTTCACTTCTACTTTTCCTGGGCTTAATCTTTTCTACCCTCTTAAGCTGGAGGCTTAGCTGACTTTGAGCCTTCTTTTCTAAGCATGTATGGCAATATTCTTCTCGCAAGTGCAATCTTAACTACATTTTCAAGTGTTGATACATGTATAATATTTTCATCACCTGCCAGGTTCTTAATATCTTATTTTCCCTTTGGCATTGTTCTTTCATCCATGAATTATTTAAAAATATTTTGCTTGATTTCTAAACATATAGGGCTTTTTGTCTTTTCAATAGTGATTTTAAGCTAACTCTCCAGGCAATAATACTGGAGTTGGTAGCCATTCCCTTCTCCAGGGGATCTTCCCAACCCAGGGATCAAATCTGGGTCTCCTGCATTACAGGCAGACTCTTCAGCGTCTGAGCCACCAGGAAAGCCCTTAAAATGTGTTGAGGCTTGCTTAAAGTTGCATCCCATGGTCCATTTTAATAAATGTCTAAGTCTATTTGAAAAAGCTGTCTACTCTGCAGCTGCTGAGTTCAGTGTCCTGGACAGGTCTGTTGGATCAACTACGCAGCTGCCATCTTTCTTATCCTTACAGACACTTCTGGGTTTTGTTAATTTATTAATTACTAAGAAAGATATGATGATGTTATTCAGTGATAAAACTCAGAAAGATGTAAAGTGAACTCAACCTTTATCACTATATGGTAACCTCCTATCTCTAAGAATGATTTTTACTTTAATGACTATTTAGTGACAAGCTATTGTTAGAAAAATCATTTGTTTTTTTTCTCCAAGCTTTTCTAAAAATATTTTCCCTCACTTCTGGAAAGCTAATTCAAAGGACTTTAAATTTGAGACTGAGAGAAATTCCTTCACAGTACACAGAGGGGTACTTGTTCAGGGTACCCAGTCCACCATAATGCTGGCAATGAAAGACTCTAGTCATTCCAAGAACTAATTTACAGATCACTAACTTAGTGACTGTAGCTAAACAGGCAAGACAAAGGAAGGCTACTAGACGAACTGCTCAGCTCTTAAGAACATGGGAATCCTGTCCTACCTCCACTTTGTAAAAGAGGAAAGCTAAAAGAACCTTAGAATATTAAAAAATGGGAATCACCATTTTAGCGTACAGTCAGCCTTCTGTATCCATAGGTTTTGCAACTGTGGATTTAGCCAACTACAGATCAGTTTTTATTTCCACAGATATATGTAGAGCCTACAAGTATGAAAGGCTGACTACACCATGCCATTTGATACAAGAAACTGAAGCATCTGTGGATTTTGGTAACTGCTGGGAAGGACTGTACTTACCATGCTGCTTAGATTTCTTTTTCTTTTTCTTCTTCTTCTTCTGCTTTGGTTTGTAGTGATCTTTGTCCCTCTTCTCTTTTCTTTCTTTATCCTTTTCTTTTCTCTTACCTAAACGACAAAAAGTGAGTCAGTTAGTAATCATGACTGATCCCGAGTTGTTCCTTTGTGGTTAACCTAAAAGCAGCATTTATGGTTTAATCAGCTATTCCAGTCACCTGCCCAGAGTGGATGGATTCAATTAAACTGTTCCTGTCATGAGTCTGGAACTCCTGATTAGCTTACTGGGCTATAAGAGGGAATCTTCATTAGCAGTGTTGAGAAATCCCAACTCCTGACACCTTAAAGTTAACACAGACAGTAGTTAAAATTCTTAAATGAGTAATGTAACTCAGTTTCCTGATGTGGCAAGAAATATACTCCACAATTTAAGAAAAACTTGACCGAGGAGACTCAGCATTTCCACACAAAATTTAACAAGAAAATGCATTAGAAGATTAAAAAAACTTGAACTTTTTTATTTTGGAAAAATATTTAAAAAAACTAAGTCAAATCCACCAATAATTCCTTCAGTCTTTCAATATTTTTCACGTATATAAGAATGAAAATAAAAAGCACAAAGAAGTAAAAACCCATTAAACTAAATTTTGTCTTAAAATTTTAAAATATTTCTTTTTTCTCAATCATATGCACTCTAAAGAAAATGAACAGATGTTAAAACAGTATCCTAGAATACTTTACTTAAAATTAACTCATCACATATATTCAACTATTGTCCAACTCAGAAAGGTTTAGCCCACAGCTTATCAACCACATTGAACCAACTTTGAGTAACTCAAGCTCCAGGGAGCTAATTTGTAGAATATTTAAGACTATTATCCATTATTCCAAAACTTACAGTCATGATAGCACAGAAGACAGAAAAGACAGCAGAAAATTTAGTATCTTTTTATAAAGAAAGTACAAAAAAAAAAAATGGCTGGGAAAAAAAAGCTATTTTAATTTACCATCCATTCTCTAAGGATCAACAATATTAAATGGCACCATATTTTTAAACAGTCATAATTTCAAAGATGTTCAAAAACATCAAGTTCTCAGAGAAAGCCTTAGGGTTCCTTGACAAAAAATACACATACTACTATAAGACATGTATTAAGAAACAACATATTTGGAGGTGAATAAACTAATAAACACTAAAACAGAGGATCACTTACACCTACAGGAGCACTAACAGGTAAAAAGTAAGGGACAGACTACGTCCTCCCACTGCCAAGCCATCTACAGTCTTTTGCTTAAAGATTACTTTCTGTTCATACCAAATGCAGTTGAGCTTTTTTCTTCCAATTTCACTTTTTTTTCCATTTTCGATATTCCTGCAGGTTTAGGGGAAAAATACGTAAGTTTAGTCAGAAAAGGTTAAGAGTATGGGACAGTGTTTTAAATTACAATTGCTCACAAAACTCTACCCAAGACTCTTTTCCCCTAAAGGTCTACATTATTGCCTGAACTAGTAACAAAGAAGTGGTATTTCTTTCTTCAAAGAAATAAGGATGATGTTTGGTTCTTCAGACTATTCAGATTAGATTCCTAGTTCCACCATCTATTAGCTGCACAGTCTCGAGGAAATCATTTACTCTCTCTGTGCTTCAGTTTCCTTGTCTGCCAAATAGGAATAAGAGTATCTACCTACTACTGTTATCAGCACTACGTGAGTCAAAATATGTAAAATGATTAGTGTCTGATAAACAATGAGCGCTTTTTTTCACTTTTCTCCTTTATGGTGGAGTAATTTGAGACTGCATCATTTCTAGCAATAGCACAAATGTGGGTCTAAACATTAAAAAAAAATGTTAGGGTGAATGCACTGGGCAATCACTTAAGATCAACTCTGGCACCACAGCCTTTGGCAACCCAGGAGATGTTGGAATGCACTCCAGCAGTAGGTCCATGTAACATTTCTGCTCCTGTGACAATTATGACAAAATGCTATTCCCATCACCCAAATGAAATATCAAATTTCATATTAAATGATACTGGTTTTCAATAATCTGCACAAATTTTTTAAACTAATATTTAACCTCTGTTGCCTAGAACAAATGAATACCTCTGAACTCCATCGAATGTGTTGTTAGGTAACGAGAAAAGCCAAAACAGAATTATTCTATAAATCACTTTTGGTCTTTATCCAAATGTAAGATATAAAGGCTTATTAACACATAAAAAATATTCAATTTAATGGCACTTAGGTATTATTATCTAATAGTCCAAAATACATTCTTAAACCAATAGTACACTTCAATAATTGTGTTGCTGACAAAACACACACTAAACCAAGCTTCTGAACTCATATTCAGCTCTTCCCAATGCTAATATCTTATCTGTGTCTAGGGTTAATCTAAGAAAAAGACCCTAGTACACTTAAATACAATTTCAGTCTATTAAATTATGCTCTAATATCACCATTTATGAGTTCTTTGACTTTTAAATCACTCTAATAAGGTACCAAAAAAACTAGCATTTGATTCACCTTACTGCAAATAATTTACGTAAATTAAATAAAACACAACAAAAATATAAAAATACCACTCAACTTGAACTAAATGTTAATGAGGTGCTAATAATTGTTTCAAATTCAGTAAAAATATTGGTAATCTCCCTGATAAAAAGATTTCTTATGACCAAAAAGTGAAAAGAACATCAGAGAGAAATGAGATTAAACTTCCTTATTATCAACTGTTGAACAAATGCCTCATTTCCTTTCACTAATCACTGCTTACTAACAATGACTGCACCACACCATGAAATTTTCAAAAATTTAATGCAGTATTCTTGACAATGACAAGGCATTTACGACAGAAATAATAAGAGATTTGCATTCTAAATCTTAAGTGATGGTAGAGATACACCAGAAGCAACCCTTGACTATGGTTTTTGCCCCTGTAGGGCCCTAATCTCTGGGAGCACTGAGTCTCCAGTGTGAAAAGTGGACAGGTCCAGAATCCCCTGCGTGCAGGCTAAGCCACTTCAGGCATGTCCGACCCCACAGACAGGAGCACACCAGGCTCCTCTGTCCATGGAATTCTCCAGAGGGGAATACTGGAGTGGGCTGGCGTTTCCTACTCCAGGGGATCTTCCTGACCCAGTACCAACCCTGCGTCTCTTATGTCTCCTGCACGACAGACGGGTTCTTTGCACTGGCGCCACCTGCATGTTGTGCCTGTGTGTTCAGCCGCTGGTCGTGTCAACTCTCTGCAGCCCTATGGACAAAGACCCTAAAGACACAGGTGCCTTTCTGTCCACAGGACTCTCCAGGTAAGAATACTGGAGTGGATTGCCATGCCCTTCTCCAAGGGTTCTTCCAGACCCAGGGATCAAACCTGCGACTCCTGCGTCTCCTGCGTAGCAGTCAGGTTCTTTACCCACTGAGTCACGTGAGAAGCACCTGGGGTGATTCGAATGAAAGGAACTGCCTTTCAGGGATGCCTTTTCTGGCTGGAATGTATGGGATCCCTCAGGCACTTGGAAGACAAATAACACTGTCCTGACCCTCAGCTCTGGAACACAGGTCAGCACAGTAGAGCAGATACAGAAATTATAATATCAGAGTGCTTTCAGGAGGATCCGTTCTAGACTGTTTTCACATGTTCTGGGGGGTCCCAAACCTTCATATTTCTTTTTTTTTTAATTGGAGGAAAACTGCTTTTCAATATTGTGTTGGTTTCTATATTTCTTAACTATAAAATTTCAAAAGTAAAACTAGGGAACTGAGAAAAGCTTGTCAACATTTAAACAAGGATATTAAAGTAAATATTCCTATAGGCAATAATGACAGGACTTTTAAAAACACTCATGCACAAATAGATTTAAAAATAGATCTATTTAAGAATTCCATAGAAGAACAAATGTCATTTTACGAGACGTTCTCTACATTGTCTTTATTTCACCATGCGCCAGAATTTGGGAACCAAAGTACTAGGTTATTAGTTAACAGAATAGTGATTTGTAAACTAAATTTTATCAACAGAACTTTTTCAAACAAATACTATATAATGGCCAATATATATTACAACCCCACCCCTACGCGTGGCCAAACAAAAAACATGATAAAAAACAAATGGAGCTATTCAGATTAAAGCAAGAGAGACAGATCTCTGAGGCATATCTGCTTTCATGTCACAGAAAGCCCCATAATGCAGAGTGGTTTCTTCAGTGTGCTAAATATCTGATTTTTCTGGCAAAAAAAAAAAAAAAAGAGGCTATCCCTGAGACTCTCCATGGAAACCCCAGGCTTTGAATAAACCATGAACATTTGGTGTGGGGGTGGAAGTAGATTAAGGAGCCTCTGGTTGTGGTTTGGTTTGGTTTTGTACAATTCTGGAAAAAAAAAAAATTTGAAAGCCACCCTAAAACAAAAAGGCTTTCAGAAAATAAATGTGAAGTTGGTGTAAGATGATGGACTAACCACAAAACATTTAAGATGTGATGCCTGCACAGCACCGGGCACAGGTGACTCAGCGACTCAGTTTGATTGTTGGCCCATCCTTTCATACATTGAGCTTCCAGATTTAAACTCCTTAAAGAGGTTAGAGTAATTCAGTAATTGTCATACAGACATCCAGGAGATAAATAAGAAAACCAGCCAACATTCCCAGTTAGCAACAGAACTAATAATAATAGAACTAAGACTCTATCCTTACCTAAAATTGATGGACTCTGTTAGACAAAGCATTCTGAAAATAAAATAAAAACAATGGCACCAAGTTTTACAAGGGCACCAATGACTGGTATTGTTGTAATGTGGGCAGCAATGTATTTTTAATCTTGTTTAGTCATACTGCAGCATGCTTCCCAGTAGAAGAATGTAGAGGATTAGTGTAAGTTCATTATCTCTGCTAGAAAAGTAACTAAAAGCAAGTGTTAACCTATTGAGAATAGGTGTATATAATAACTGCATAATCTGCATAGTATCATCAGTTCTTTATCTTGACTGCTAAACTCAGCAGTGAGAACATAATCTCCCACAAGAAAAAGTAAAACCCTGTTAAACTATTCCACAGTTAAGGACTAATATCCTCAGCCATTCTAAATACTCCAAGAATTTCAATTTGGAAAAAACACCCCAAAAAATGTCTTTGATACAAGCCCTGGGAAATAATGTTTTTTACAGAAGTTTTAAAACTCAACAGTAACAAAGCTTACTTTTATAATTAAGATGGAAATGAACCAAGTAAACGTAAAAAAAAAAGATCAAACAAAACAAAAACTCTTGGTACTTTGACTTCAGATGGAAGAAAACTTGGGGTGCAGAGAGAAGGCCTACAAACACTGCAAACCATTTTCGAGAGCAGCTAACAAAAATGTTAAGAGAAAAAAAGCACGCAGACCACCGAGAATTTCCATGCAAGTCAGACAGGTTCACAAGGTTTTAATCAAAAGGTGTCCAATTAGAACACAACTTGAATTCTATTATTTCCCTCAAAAAATAAAAAATTAAAAGAGGTTAAGAGAAACAATCCCTCCCAACCCCACATTCAAATACATTCAAATATGTTGTGACTGTGTTCAACCCTAATAAACAAGACTTTCAGTTAATTTGCATTTAAAACCATGCATTTCCTTGATTTAAGCAATTAAAGTTGCCAGTCATCACCATACTTAAAATGGTCGTCACTCTTCAACAAATTTACAAACTCATCACATTATAAAACCAACTCCTCTCTATCTTTCACATTCCCAAAAAACTGCCTTGCTACTTGGACTTTCTCAAATAGTTATTTCTAATACTCAAATGGGGGGAAAAAAATCATGCCTTCCCTCTACCCCAGTACATCTTAACCATTACGAGAAACAAGAACCACACCTCAGTGAAAATTACCTGTCTCTCCACAAATATGCTAGAAATTCTGGAAACACCACCACTAGGCTAGTACTCTGATTAGACACAAAATCACTGGAATCATGGATTTCCAGACACAATCACTACTTTGATGTTTTAGGATACATCATCCAGCTAGTGTAACTTAGTTATACTATACACCTATTTACACTGGTCTATCTTTCAGTCTTATTACTATTAGAAAAAATTACATATATAAACCAAAATACAAATATTTTCAAATGTACAACTATAAATAATCTCCCCAATGAATATATAGTTTAACTTGAACATATTTTTATATATTCAGTACAGCAACAAATTCCATATTGTCAAGGCACTCTTAAGAACTTCACTTCTTGAGGAAAAGTATCTCAAAGGTTAAGGGTAATTCAGAAATCTTGTGAAAACAGGGGAAAGAAAAATCAATTATCCACAGATAGAAGGGGCTTTTAGAAAGTGTCCAAAGACAATGGATAAGATTTGGGAAATGACAAGAAATGCTTCAAAGCCTACATATCTCCAAGTTTGGGCATTGGTTTTTTTAAAAAATCAAGATATGGAAACACTATTGCATATAAAATAACTTCAATCTTTTTTGATTAATAGACTTGTAGAACACTGTATACTTACTATTAGTTACATTTTTACTTTCAAAGAAGGAATAAGAAGGTAATGGCAGTAATGTAAAAAGCATGTTTCTTTAAGTTACTTTATTTTAATATCCACCAAAGGCCACCAGAAAAGAGCAAGCTCTATTTCATACTTCACCCAAGGATTTGATAAAATGACTTCAGAGAAGACGCTATTAAAATCAATTATCCCCAATGCTCTTTGGCTGCAAATCAAAAACAGTTTTATGTTTTTTCCCATTTCAGAACTGACTTAGTTCAGATCGCCTTCATCCATCTAATTCTAAATTAGTAACTTACTGGAAAAGTACTAGCATTTGCCTTTATTTTTGAATTGCACATACTCTATGCTTGAGATTAAAATCCTATAAAATTCCAAATAAAAGGCTGTAAACATATAATGGAAATACAAATTAATATTGTTACATTAAAATACCAACTTGATAAAACACCTCAGAAAGGTTTCAAATAATTACAAGTATCATAAAATAATCAAAAAATGTCTTATAGAGTATGGTTGGTTTTACACTTGAAACTCTCAAAATAATGTTATAATCAATTATGGTTAAATTTGGGAGATTCTGCTCCAAAATATGGGACTATATTTAAGATAAATGTATATCGTTAACTTAAGCTAAGTGTTTCTTAAACATTAAGTTCTATTACAAACACTGGAAAAGACCCCAATGCTGAGAAAGATTGAAGGTAAGAGGAGAAGGAGGCGACAGAGGATGAGACAGTTGGATGGTATCACCGACTCAATGGACAGGAGTTTCAACAAACTCCAGGAGATGGTGAAGGACAGGGAAGACTGGAGTGCTGCAGTCCATGGGGTCATAAAGAGTTGGACACGACTTAGAGACTTAACAATGTTCAGTTAACTTATGCCAAGTGTTTCTTAAATTCTATTAAAATTTTTAAATAAAGTACTGATTTTTAATAAAGTACTGATCCTGTTAAGTATTTTCTGGCTTCAAAACCAAGAACTTCTGTGATTATATTTAACTCTAGTAATTCCTACTTAGTAGAAACGGGATATAAGAAAAAAGTAGGGAGAAGCAAGTCAAGTGACAAAATAACAATTATGTCCAGGAAAAATGGTAGAAAATGGTCACACAAAATGACTTTAAACCCCATCTTCCACAGCTGTTACATAAAAGTTATTTATGAGGAGGAACAACATATTAAAAAATGTAATTTATACATCAAATTTGTTTTACCATATAAATGCAAGCCTAGCTAAGTTTGTAAAAATGAATCTTTTACCTGAGGCTGCTGGAGCTCCTCTTGCATCAGTCACTGCTTTGGAAGAAAGATTTGTAAGCATCTGTGTATCTTCCTTTTCTGCTCTGAGGCATTCATTATGATAAGAGGGATCTGGGGCTAGTGGTGTTGTGACTTCCGAACCACGACTTAAGTCAAGAGGGAGACAGGGTCCCAGTGACAAATGTGCAACGTCAGGTACTACACAGAATAAAGAACGCAATATGTTAACAGAGGTACACTGTCTCAGTTAATATCAATGTGGATTAAAATGCTACATAAGTTAAACAGTGCCTGGCAATCAACAAAGAAGGCACTGAACGAACATTTGTAGAATCAAATGAAGTGCTTATCTACAAAGTCCAGAGATCTTAAGAAGGAAAAAAGCAGAAATCTCTTAATATTTTAATAATCTTTATCTCTTTAAGTGTTTTCTTTGTCTTCTTTTACGTTTGGATCTATAGGAAATCAATATACATTACCCTCTGGTCCTGAAGACTCTTGCTGATTTTGAGAACTGATGGAGAATACTTTCCCATCAGTGGCTGGAGAGGGAGGAGAAACCTTTTCTACAGAATCATCAGGCATGGGCAAGGTGGCTAAACGCTGCGATCTTCTTCTCCGCTCACTATGCTTGAAAGGTCTAGGGGGGTTCACAGGCTGTGGAGGACCTAGAAAAAGATCTTCAATGTTCACGAAGCAGATACATGCCGGGATCATCTTATCATATTTAAGGAGAAAAAATGGGAAAAATGATTCAAATTCTGCCCTCTGATGTTGTTAAGGTATCCACAAGGAACAGCACATGTTCCAAAAGGAATCAAAGGCAAAAGCTGCCCTCATTCACAAGGGTTAATCAAAACTTTTAAAATCTAAAGCCTACTAGAACCAAAAGAAAATAACATGGAACATTCATTTCAGGTAGTTTCCCATGGAAAAAGACTACAGCTTATTCTCTAATTGCAGATTGTTGTTAGTTGCCATTCTTCCTTTGGGAAAATTATCTCTGTATAGCCAAAGATTTCTTAAAAAAAAAAAAAAAAAAATATATATATATATATATATTCCTTTTGCTATATTACAAATCTAGAATCTCTAAGGAAAAAAAAGACAGGGGCATAGGTAAGAAAATTCTGACATGCATTGTAGAGTTAGTGCTTTACTTGCTAAAGTAAAACTAACGTAAATAATTTTATCCCACCCTCATTCCCCCAAATGGATTTTTGTAAACATATGTTTGGGCCTGATTCATTAAAAAAAAAAATAAATTGAGCACAAATAACTTTAAGTACTCACTATGGGCAAAAAATAAGAATTTTTTAAAAATATGACAGTTCTTGCCCTCAAATGTTTTTTGTTTTGCTTGGAAAAACTCACTGAATCACTTGAGCATCTTCTAGCTATATATTACACAAAAGCTTAGAAATTCTTTTTAACCTTTCATATTCTTTCTACATAGCACATAAACACTTTGATTATTTAGAACAGGCAGGACCACATAAGCCAATATATTTATGTTAATTTAGAAGGATAAAATAAGCAAGGTCTAAAAAAGTTGATGCTTTGGGTATTTAAAAGTACTTTTACAAAAATCAAAATGAAAAAGACATGGTGATAACTGAAAGAAAAGGATAAAATTCATTGTGGTTATAATACTAAAATATAAAACAATTCAAAATAAAATATATATCAATGTCATCTGACATTTTAGTGACTACTAATGACATTATTTAATGATAAATGCCATAAAGAAGTGAAGCTTAGGACAAAACAACTGAGTTTTTCTGTTCCCATCCTTTCATTTATTAAACAGAACCAAATCAAAACAAAAAAGTACCAAAACCTAATCGAAAAATGAAAAATACAGTTGAGCAAAAAAATACAGCAACTGAATAGAAGAGAAATTTAATATATTTGACTGATAGAAGTCTTCTCAATGCCACCATTTTTAATTGCTATAGAAGATATGATATGGAGGAGTTCATAAGGAAAACTGTCATATTCATTTAATAATCAAATTACTAATTCATTTGCTGTTATAAATAGCAAAATTATCTTTTACCCAGTGAATTTAGGTAATTATTTTTCTATGTCTCTAACTTAAATACTAAAATATGAGAAACATAGGGTCAACACAAATCTTGTCTTAAATATATCCAAACCCATATTGAAAGGTTATATTAAAAAGACTAAATGCTTCAAAGATTAGTGGTATTGAAACAGTAAAATCTTTAAAAATAAGATCAAGGAAGCAGTTTTCTTCTTTCATTAGTAAAATTAATCTGAATTCTGTGCTCTAAATCCTAGAAGAACTGAATAAAATGTATTGGGTGTGGGGTATAGACAAGTCGGGACAATGACTAAATCGATCCATAGGAATAGGCTTAGGAGTTAAGGACAATATCCACATATCCACCATGGGTCTTTCTGTATCCCATAATGGTTTTTTTTTGTAATGAATCAGGCCTCTAACTGTGCTTGGATCATTAGTTGAGGAAAGTCAAACTATAGTGGAATTATGGTTACTAAATGCTGAAGTTTCTTAACCAGCAGTATAGTCACTGTCCCTCTATACAATACATCAGTCAGAAATGTATATGGATTTTGCCCCTGAGTTTCAAGCCTTCCCTGTCATATCCACTTAAGTTTGAATTTTTAAAATGCAACTTCATAAAAATACAATATAACTACAACCAAACTGTTTTTAATGTATCTTATAGGATAAGTAACTATTTTTTAAAAATCTGTGCTCACTAGTTTTATTTATCATTGAAGAAGAAAGCTGAGATACAAGCGTCAAATCCTCGACTTGTATTAATTCTGGGGAAAGTGGTGATTTAGGGGGTTTTATACACCCAGAAGAATCTCCAGATTCATGTTTGCATTTCTTGCTGCGAGCCTTCCCTGAAGACAAAGTTGAGGATAACAGTGCAGGTTTCTGAGTGTTGGCAGAACTGCTAATGTCAGCTTCATTTTTTTTCTGACTTTGAGGTTTAGGTGAAATCGCCTGAATAAATAATAAAAAATTGATATTTTTATTTTGGTTTCTTCATTTTTGTTCTTGTTTTCTACTTTTGATTGTTAAGCAACTTTAGTATCCAAAAACATTGTTAAGCAACATATAACATTTCTATTACAAATGAAAAACCAAAAAGAACCCCACAAATTATTAACTAAAAGTTGAATAGGCTGTCTTTAAAGGGATGCTGTCGACCTGTCTAAACCGTGGTTTTTAAAAAATGTATTATTTATAATATTCTCAGAATATAAAATGTTACCTTACTGGACAAATATGTTTGGTGTTAAAACATACCTCTTTGGAAATCATAATTACCAATGACAATAATTACCAATAATTACCAATGACAAATCTGTGTTTTAGAGCATTAAAGAAATACATAATAGCTTCTGATTTTCATATTTAAAAAAATAATAATGTCTTTGAGTTCAATGCAGAGGTTTAAGTAGACAATTTCCCTTTAAAGAAAGATCTCAACAGGAAAACAATGACCAAATTAACGAAACATTATCTTTAACTCATTTTAGTGCTGAAAGCTAGTTTCATAAGCATAATGCATCATGAAATTGAAGCCACCAGCAATACAGAGTTAAAAGACTAAAAAACAATACAAAACAAGCAACAACAGAAAAAAAAAAAAAAAAAANNAAAAAAAAAAAAAAAAACAAGGAGTAAAACCAAGTGTAAGTTAAAAACATTGGATTTAAAAACAAAATACGTCGCATTCTTAGATGAGAGTTTTTACCTTCTTCCTGCCAACTGATACTTTTAAAAAAAAATTAGAACTTTGTCAGTTCTTTCATAAAGAATACCTTAATTCATTTGGTAGTAAAATGTCCTACATTTGTAAAAGTATACGTGAATGTGTCCAAAGACTACAGAGAACAGCCACATCAGATGGACTTGCACTCTACAGTGTTGGAATGCCTATACTGTATCTCTTTTTGACATATGTATCTGAGAGCAAAGTATGAGATACACTTAAAAAAAAAAAAACCTACACTAAGATAGGTCTCTATAAAGAATCAAACTGCTAGCTCTATGAACAACATGCTGGTCCCCAAGAAACCTTTTTTACTTCCCTATCTTTTGTGAGGGATGACCAATAGGTCTGCAGGCTGCAGTTCTCTGGAATATGAAAGGTCACTGTCTGGGAACCAAACAGCTTTCTGTTCCCTGAAAATCGAAGGCGTTCATTTTTGGTAGAAAAACACTGAATATCTGGTATTAACCAGGGCACCTTTGACTGTGCTACAGATGGCATGTTAGGCATACCACATTAAAGGGTGGGTGTCAAGCGTTTCATTTACTCAACTGTCATCATTTCTATTCTTGAATTTACTCATTACACACGTGTATAAGTGCAGATTCATCACTTGAAAAAAAATACTCCACATATAAAAAGGATTCCTAAGCTTATTATAAAAAGTGTTGCCAGAAAAGTAATTAGAGCCATTACTTGTAAATAAACAATTTTATTGTTCATCTTCACATATGTGAGACATCACTACAGCATCCATTACTCTCAAGTTACAAAGTTATGAAACAAGATTTTAATACTTAAATTAATTTCTTGATAAGGTGCTTAACTTCTAAACAAGGACAAATTAACATTCTTTAAAACTTACTGAATTATGCATCTAATGCAGGTCTTATCTTATCCAAAAGTAAAATATAACATAACAATTCCCTAATACAATTAAGTAATCTATAATTAATAATCTGAGAACTGGGGTTCAAGACCACAGAGTTTGAACTTTCTTAAAGTAAATAAATAAATTCCTTAGCACAGTAAGTTTGGGCCTTAGGCCTGTTATAAATCTACGTCATGAGTGAAATTATTTTACTCATTAGGGCAACATAGGTTAGTGACAATACCTCTTCTTCAAGTCATACCAACTGAGATGTAATTAAGAATTTTATAACTCGGCTTTTTAACTCTGAAGCAGGGCAAACAGTATAAGAATTAAGAGTTTGGTTACAAAACAGTTCACATTGAAATCATCCTGAATGACAAAAAAGGGGGCAACAGTATTATGTTCCTTAAAAATCTAAAATAATTTACAAACTTTTCATTATTAATCACTGGTCTCTTTGTTACAAAACTGGCAAGGACTCTCAAATTTTTTTTAATTATGTGAATAAAAACAGCCGAGTTACTCAATTTTTCTCCTTTTTAAGCTCAGTTTCAAAATGTTGTTTTCTATACTCGTCTCTGAAAAGGGCACTGCCCTCTACACTAACTTCCACACACAGTAATTTTCACAATCACATTCTTCTCAGTGGGATTGTGCATAATGAAAGATTGACATTGTAATGAATTTTCCAGAAACATTTTATTACCCAAGTCCCTGACTTATTGCATTCTGAGAATACCATAAACAGTGGTGAAAATACAAAATATTGTTATATCTGGGACGTTGAATATAATACACAGTAAAAATAAGTCATTTAAAATTTGGTTGATATACTGACAATAACGGCAAAGACTTAACCGTTTGATGACCACAGAAAATCAGAAGGCATGATTCACTGACATATTAATCAATTTAAAAGATCACTGATTTAATACAACATTAATGGAGGCACCGAAACAATGCACTATTATCAAATCAGGCCTAAAATAACCCTGAAAAACTCAATACAATATCAATTAAATTTGGACTGTTTTTTAAAACGCATATAGAGAAGAGCAAAAGGTACTCGTTTTAAAGTCTTCTTTATTAGGCTACTAATAAAGAAATAATACAAAAAAGATATAGTAAAACTACATTAAGGCTCAGATTTTAAAACAGAAGAACCAAGGAAATCCAGTTATGGCTATTACTGTGTTCTTATAGTCTTACAGTGCCCCAAAAGGTAAGCCCTTAAAGAATGGAAAAGCATGCACAGTCCATTATATACAGGTATTGTGGGAATCTGAAGGTAGCCAAGGCAAAATCTAGCAACTGCAACCTTCATTTTCAAATTCCTCTATTAGGTGGTTTAAAGACAGACCCTTAATAGCTTTTTAAATTATTTTTGTAGTTATTAAAATATACATCCTAGCAAAAATGTATGGCTCATTGATCAATTCATAAAACACATAGTCAGTCTAATAACACCAATTGTTACAATATAAAAGAAACTTCTTACAAAAGAAGCTTTATAAGATGTCAAAAAACCCTGTTTTAACTCACAAATGAAAAGTATTTGTGTAAGGGTCTTTTAGTAAGCTAGTCAAAGGTGATCCAGCTGGAAGCCTGTATGCACCCTGGGAGGCCCGTCTCCTGGCTTTTCACCATTAGGAGACAAAGACTTTAATGCTAGCCTACTGAAAACAAACACTAATTAAGTATGTAGTTTATCTGCATACCTTGGAGAAGGCAGAGTTAAAAATGTATCACCCATTATTTTCCTATCCCCATATCAAAAGGGTGATTTCAATTGTGTGGATACTATAGCTCCGTGATAATTCCAGCGGGGAACCTTGAAAACAATCAAATGCTACCATTTCATACCTGCTCCAGCATTGGAGCCGTTTCATTGTAGTCTTCCTTTTTTTCAGCACCATCCACCCCAACAGCTTTGGATGCCAACAAACCTTGAGAAAAATCGTACAGAAATTGCTTATTAGAAAAGATACTGGCTTTCACACGAATTCTCCAAAATTTTAGCAGCTGAATCCCCTATACTTTTTTTTATAGGAAGTATACTCTCAGACAGTTATTTGTCAAATATACAAACACCCTTAATAATGACTCAAAGGGCTAAACTAGAACTTGAGAGTAGCTAACATAATAGTCTTTAAAATAAAAAGTTACCTTAAAATATCCTTTAAAAAAATCACACACACACACATTTATTCTGCACAAATTTAAATTTCTATGGATTAATATCCAAAAACCTAAGACTGCTTAAATCATTAATATCTTAGGCTTTGTCCATACAACTGAATTAAGATATGGAATTAATATTAAGATATAAGAAATCCTTTCAAAAATCTAGAATATAAAATGATTGTTGTTGTTATATTATTAGCTAAAAAAATACTCTCAAATTTTTTTATTTCACTTGGATTCTTTAACCTAAGCTTCACAAGTGTTTCTATACCCAGTTGTACCTGATCACTTACAAAAGTGGTGAGAACATGATGGATTCCTTTCATGTTAACGGAAAGAGAGTATAGATCCTTCCTACATTTGGACTTCATATGATAGCCTCATTATACAATTGATGAAATAAACTGGGAGTTCCAGTTTTTTCCCACGTATACCTTTAATTTTCAGTTTTAGAAGACAGAATATTTTATCCAGAGTATAAAATGTCTCTTAACGTTAGAGACATTAAAACCTGGCTTTAATTTAGAAATTAAAGGCATTTACTCAGTCAGAGTCTTTGGTAAGCACCAGATAGGTACCCTCAATGGAGGCAAATTTATTAACATAACCCTTGTACATGTTTATTTCTTATGGCCACCACACACATAAAAGGTCACCCAAAACCATTTCTGTGTCACTTCAAAAGTCAGGCACACAAAACTCTGGCTTCAAAGGAAGTATGTTAAACAATCATCAACTTAATAGTAAATTTACTTCAGCAATTATACTACTTGTAGTATTAAAGCTATCTATCCCAGGGACAGGGGAGCCTGGTGGGCTGTTGTCTATGGGGTCCCACAGAGTTGGACACGACTGAAGTGACTTAGCAGCAGCAGCAGCATACCATTTTTAACATGAGAAAAAAAGGGCCCCCAAATGCCACATAACTTTGAGTTATCCCTGTGCCAACGCCCCTTGACTCTTTCAGGTAACAATCTCTAAGATGTTAAGTAATGTAGGTAGAAATTCAAATATTAAAATTGCATTCTCAAGTTAATACTAGAACCAAGTGTTCAATCAGGCAAAAAGCACCTTTCTATTGTTAGATAATGAAGCTGAATATCTATCACTCAGAATTGTAATTCAAAATAGGAAACGCTGAGTATAAAACAATGATTTTGATATAGCAATGACTGGTATTAAAACTGCTATTGGTACAGTCTGACATAATCCATATTGCTCAAGTCCCATAGAGTTTTAAGTGTATATTCAAATGAAGGGAAAGAGACTCAATGAATAAGTAGTTTCATAAAAATAGCTTATATATCATAAATTCAATTCTAGCTATATTAAAGTAACTGCTGAATACATTTTTAGATGACTAAAAAAGATGTAAGCACAGAATTTATTTAACAAAACAGCATTCACTAGGTATTTCTTCTCTAGCTAGTATTTTTTACATTAAATACTACTAAAAGTAAAATGAAAAGTAATTAGGAGAATTAGCTTCTTCTTTTGTAGGGAATTGAGTAGAGGCCCTACTTCTATGGTATTCAAAGAGAACAAATATTTGCTATTCAATCTACTAACTACACTTTTTTTTGTTTCCCTTCATAAAGGTGGTGAAATACTTACAAATCACATAATAGATAAAATAGACCACAAACTAAAATTAAAACTAAAGTACTAGAAGTTTAAAAGAAACAAAATAATTTAGCCTTACTAAGTGAATTTACATTTGGATATTACAGACCCAAATAATTCAAAGCAATTCTCACTTAATGGTTTGTGAAAGGAAGATAAAGCTTTGCAATGTTCTTATAAAAGCAATGGGGCATTTAATTAAAACTACTTAAAATTAGATTAGAAGATGTAATACTTGGTAGCCAGTTAATTCAAAAGCTTCAAATATGAGCGATAAAAAGGCTTTCATAGTTTACATGCAAACCATCTTATACAAGAGTTATCAAATATAAACAAGGGACAAAAAACTTTTAAATGCCCTTGAGGAGGACGCTGACTACTGCTGCCTTAAGAAGCAGTCTAAAATCCGTCATCATGACCAACTAACATTCTGGGGAGAAATGCAATAACCTTCCAAAATGACAAGAATTGGAGGGAAATAAAAAACAGAATTGATTTTTAGTAATTTGCAAATATATATTAATTATCAATATGTTACTAACAAGTCGTCATCCAAATAAGGTATCTTAGAGTAAATAACAGAATGCATTATGCAGTTTCAAGAAATTATTTATGATCAAGTAGAAGTAGAATCCAGGTTTTTATGAGTCCCATCTACAAAGTGATACTTTCTCAATATTCTACTTCAGCTATAAAATATACAGTGGTCTCTCACTGCCAATAGGAACAAATAGAACAGAGACCAAAGCATCTTAGAATGGTAACGGGGAGGAAGGAAAGAACAAAGCAGTTAAATTCATGCTCTGCTTTTCTGTCAGGGATTCCAAAATACAATATTCTTGTTGAGATTAAAAACCAAACATCCTGAATATTATTAACAATAACATTACTGGCCAATTCAAACCTCTGGATTTTAAAATTATTTTTTATATTCCTTAAGCTGTACAAATGTATCTAAACTGGCTTAAGGTCTAGAAACTCCTAGATTTATTACACACATGCCATGCACCAACTGCTAATGTTTCTTCGTTTACTCTCTACCAATATGTATTTTAAAATCTACTCAAATTTGCCTGCAGTTCGCTTGCAACTCTGTCCCAAAGTATAAACTCCTGAGCATCTTTGTAACATTGTTTTTTCTAAATCAGCATGCACAAAGTATATAATTATCAATAAGTTTATGACATAATAAAACCTAAGATTCTGGAAGAATATATATATACACACAAACACACACACATACTCTGCAACAATAATTTCTATGTCTACTTATTTAAAAATTTTGAAGCCATCCTATGCCATTCCCTATATAGAAATCAGATTTGGAATCTCTGTAGGGTGTATATATGGTTAAGAAACAGAAAGAGAGTGAATAAATATATGAACTAAATTTATCCATCAGCTGGTTCACTTATTTCCTGTAAGAACTACTTAAAAAACAAATTAAAAAGTGTGGTAGGAAATACTCAGAGCAGGCTGAGATGCTGTCGTGTTACTAGGCTATTTCTCTCAGCAGTAAAGGGACAAAAAGACATACATTAAGTGAGCTTGATAAATTTAAAATATACCATAATTCCATAACAAAACTGCTACTTCCTATTAGTTCTCATCTCTCTTTTATGGTCTACAAACAAAATTTACTGTACAGAGGCAAGCTGGCATCTCAAACATCAGAAACAATCTTAAAACATCTATTATCTTTTTGCATGATACAGTTGTAACATGAAATCAGAAACAGAGATGAAAAACTATTAAAAAATTAACACATAACTTGAGTAAATAAAGGGAAAAGATCAGAACAGCTTCACACTTGTAAAACTTATGCCTTTCTACTGCTGCCAGAAAAATTACTTGTTGATTTAAGATTCCCAAGAGGAAGTAAAGAAAAAGTCCCCCAAGTCCCCCTTTTCAAGGCCATCGCAGATACTGCATCACTGTGAATTAAGCTGCTTTCTTACTTTACTTCTTTAAATAGTGAGCTTGAATTTCTTAGTAAGACACATGTTAAGTGTATATTGACTGAAACTAGAAGTATCCAGATTTCAGGGAAAAACATGATGCTGGTAAGCTGGCAGTTGCGCCACCAGTGTCACTTCCATCTTCCTTGATCCTGGCTCTCCCAATAAGGCGATTCAACCTGGGTATCACAGCAGTGAGAAGCACTATCCACAGAACAGAGCTCCAGGTCCCACTATTCTAAGACAAAACTGAGGTCTCAAGCTGCCAGCATAATAAGCACTAGAATAACATTCACTGGCTTTCTCCAACATTAATAGTTTCTAAGGAAAAGGTGGAATGGGAATGGGTAGATTGATGTGAAATATTTCCTGTCCTGGGGCCAAATATATCCTTTATCAGAGAAAGGCACAAAAACGATATTAACAAATGGAAAGATTAAATACTCTCACCTGTTGAAACCAATTATAATTACTTAGATGAGTGGGCTTACACTCTAGATAATGGTCAAAATGTTCAATTTACATTTATTCTTGGATATGATGATGAAACCAACTTTTTCAAATTATTTAAAAGAATGTCAACAAAGATTTACATAGTTTTATTAGGCCAAAGGCACTAAAATCCATTATCCTTAAAATTAAGAGCATGTGACTGATTATTAATTAAAATATTTTAGCACCCCCTTTATAATATATGTGCTTCCCTAGTGCCTCTGGAAGTAAAGAATCTGCCTACAACGTGGGAGACCCCAGTTTGACCCCCTGGATTGGGAAGATCTCCTGGAGAAGGGAATGGCTACCCACTCCAGTGTTCTTGCCTGGAGGATTTCACAGACAGACGAGCCTGGTGAACTACAGTCCATGGGGTCACAAAGAATCAGACATGACTGAGCCACTAACATTTTACAGTAGAACACTCAAAAAATTAAATATATTAACAATCTCTTTTAAAGATTAGAATCATTAGGCCTTAGAAGTGTGGGGCTTAAATGTGACTGGTCCCTTCTTCTGTGAACACTAACCAGGCTGGAATTTCCTGTGTTTTTCATCATTCTAGTATTCTACTTCCTAAACTACAACATGGCAGAGAGAAATAAACCCAAATTCTAGAGACCAACCTGAAGATCAGGATAGAAATTTTAAAAAGTTATAGAAGTATTTTTATATTGGGAATTAACAGATTCAGGAGCTGAATTTAAGTCAGTACTCATCTTTCCAACGATCCCTAATGAGACTAGTCAATAATAAGTTTGTTTGTATAATATTTAGAACCTTGGACAGTATGTTGACAAAAGCAGATGATCCAATTTTTAGAGAACTACTCCTGCCATCAAAGCGATTTTAAAACTATGGAATTGACCCTGTGCATCCTCACAACATCCCTGTGAGGTAGGCAGAAGACAGGTGATACTGTTTCCATTTCACAACAGAAAAAACCCATGGTGTCGAAAGGTGATGACCTTAAAGGAACAAAGCAACTGTTTTTCTTATTAATCAGTTAGCTACACTAAACCAAAAGATATATTTTCCTTTATTAAAAACAAACTACTATAAAATCAAACCCTCCATTCCGCCCCACAAAAAGAATCATTGTAGTTTACCAGTAATCTTGTTAAGCCGCGCTCTCTTTGCCTGAAATGAGTTGCCTTGATTATTTTTCCTCTTGTTTGTTAATGTGCTCTCTGGCTGTGGAAAGACCATCTTTGGAACGTTCTCTACATGAAGTCCTACTTTTAATAGAATACATATATGAGAGTTTATCTAGAATCCAAAGTTAAAACACATGAATTATTTTAAGTAGCAAAACACTAAGATAAGATTTGCATTTAAGTTTTTTTAATCTAGTGCTTAGACACAGAACTTTAAAAGACACAAATTTCTCCGGACAAATGTATTAGGAAAAAAAAATAACTATTAAAAGCAGTTGTACTGCTTTTTCTGTATTATATATTGCAATACATGCAAAAGCATTTTAAAAGAAAACAAAACAAAACAAAAAATCCCACACAAAAAGAATCTCAATTCCCACTACCAAGAAGTTACAAATCAAAATCACAACTCATTTCTTATTCCAGAATACTGAGGGTATCCATTGTCAAGTACCCGTATTAGACCATTAACCTTCAGAGCTGTTAAAAAAGTTAAACGTCATTATGATGCTAGGGAAAAAAGCCCAATAATTCAACTGTATGTTCAAACTACAGGTAGCCAAAAGATCTGACAATTCACCAAGTGAGTTTACCACTGTCATGGGGAGTGAACATAAAAACATATCTTGTACCAAAAGTTTCACTAGATGTAGGCAGATCTTCCTTCTTCTCAACTTCTGGTGTGGTTATAGAAGTTGAAGTTTCTTCCTTTTTTGAAGGTACTTTAAACCATTTTCTCTCATCTTTCTCTTTATCTTTATTGCTGTTAGCACTGGTTCGAGGTTTGTTCCCTGTTTTATTCTTGGCTGCAGCTGCAGCAGCTGCTTTGACTAAAGCTATCCAATCCTCCAAAGGAAAAACACAAAACATGTGAAGCATTAAAAACTTAATTAAAATTACACTAATGAATAAAAACATGTATCACATTTTCAAAGCTACTTTTACAGGCACACAAATATGAAAATCAGATTAACTACAAGGTAGATCATCAGTGTGTTAGATTATCAAATTTAATAATCTAATCAGTTATATGACCTCACATAAAATGGGAAAATACTCAATTTTATATTGATATTCAATAACAAATATCTTTTGATGGAATAAAATTTAAAATACA
This sequence comes from Redunca redunca, assembly GCA_006410935.1. Taxonomy (NCBI): domain Eukaryota; kingdom Metazoa; phylum Chordata; class Mammalia; order Artiodactyla; family Bovidae; genus Redunca; species Redunca redunca. Next base: position 1,050,394 of record SJYQ01001839.1, on the reverse strand, counting down.
AGAAAACCTATGATAAATGTGGAAATATCTCATGACATTCTACCTTAGTACTTTAGAGTTTAAATGCCTAATTATGTTTCTTTTCTGTGATGTGACGTACGTACTACAAAAATAATATGAAAAAAATGCTTATGTTTCAATTCTGCAAATATTAAAAGAAATGTATGGTCAGCCAGCACTATCTTTGGGTTCTGCATCCAGGGATTCAACCAAATGCAGAACAAAAATACTTGAGGGAAAAAAATTTCCAAAGTTCCAAAGTGCAAAACTTGAATTTGCCATGCTCCAGCCACTATTTACATAGCTTTTATATTGTGGTAGGCGCTATAAGTAACCCAGAGATGATTTGGGAGGATGTGAGCAGGTTATATGCAATACGATGCCATTTTATGTAAGAGACTTGAGCATCTACAGATTTTGGCATTCATGAGAGTCCTGGAAACAATTCTCTGCAGAAAATGAGAAATGAATATGTTCCCACAGAGTAAATGACTACTCTTCATTAGAAAGAATGTATCACTCAAAGTAAGGTCAATTTCACAAAGGTCAAAGTATGATTTTATTATTTTTCAAAGTTTTTAAAGTTTGCATAACAATTAATCACAAGAGCTTACCATACTACCAGTAAAGGAAAAAAATAGCTATTGACCAAGGTGAAGTACACACTGTCAGGCTCTAGTTTAATTTCCCTCCCTTTACAACTTTCTGAATCTGTATTAGCTGCCATTCTTTTGAGATGCGAATATTTATATTCCTGTGTTGATTTTTTTTTTTTTAGTTTGTGACTAAATAATTTCTACTCTTTTACTTTGAACTAAAAACACTTATTCTTAGTCCAAGCAACTAAAAACAATTTCACAACACCAACTATATGTTAATTCACGGATTGAATTAACAAACACAGGCCATTAAGCAAATCAAGTTGATGGCTGTTCAGTACTGAGAATATACGGTAAAGACAACAAGCCATTAAAGGGAAGCAAATAAAAGCCTCTCTCTCCCCCATGACTGAAATGAACTGAAAACATCATGCACCTAACACATTCCCACTGACCAATTTCCTATTGAATACCCTATTGGTGTGCCAGGAAACATACTAAGTTGATAGAAGATGCTAGCTGAAAACTTCAGGAACTCACTGGCCTGGAGTGACCACATTTTTGCTCCTGCCTGGAAGACACCCAATATGTAACTTCGCCATATTTTAAACAATGTCCCCAAAGCATGTCTTATTAGAAAGTGAATTATGACAAAGTTGTGAAATAAAATTTTATATCTCTGGTTTGTAAAAACAAACTAACAAAGAAAACCAGATACACCAGTACTATCCACCCTAAGTTTTACTCAGAACCACCTCTTTAGTCCTTCCCATAAGGAATTGACAGGCATATAAAATTAACTATAAGACAATGTAACAGGACAGATAGTAGAGAATAAACAAAACACTATGGGAGAACAACAAAATTATGCCTGAACAGAAAGACTAATGGAAGATTTCAGGGGAAATGATAGATGATTTGAACCCTGAAAGAGGAATCTGCTGGGAAAAAAGGCAAAGAAAGAGAAATGGACACTCCAAGCAAAAGAAAAACCATTAAACAAAGGTGTGGCAAAGTGTATACTAATAGAAAAGAGGGGTTTAAGGTCAAGGAGCAATCTGGGTGACTTAAGTATTATGGCTAAGTTGAGCCTTGAGACTAACATTTAAGTAGAAGGAAAAAAACACGACCAACGCAAATGACTTATAGAGCTCTGTCAACAAAGCAGAAAGAAAAAACAAGATTACATAAAACAGACAAGCAAAGTGCAGTACTAAATTCAGTCTTACTAAGAACAGGGCATTTAGTTCTAGGTTTTGCATTGTAGGGAAAACTTTAAGTTGTTAAGAGAAATGCCAAAAGATGCTAAGGGTAAAAATTCCACGCCCAAATGTTTTCTCTCTCCAATAAAAAGAAAAATAGAAGAGATTAATGTTGTACTCTTCAAAAGTGAAATCAGATAAAACAGTTCTTGATCATAGGACATGTTAATCATGGGAATCACTGTAGTTGTGTGAGTAAAGAATTCTTCAATTATTTCACGCTTCCATTTTTTAACTGGAAAGATTCAATATCAAAAATAACTGGTGTGCTCCTTCCATGAATGAGAACTAAAGATGAGAACACAGAGCACTGTACTAGAATGAACACTGTCTGAAATCAGGTGAGTTCAGAGCTACTCTGTACACTATGGTTGAGTGAAATTTTAGGTGAGTCGCTGAATTCTCTAAGTTCTAAATTCCTCAACAGTGAAATAGAAATATCAGCTATACCTAAGTCAAATGATTTGCTATGAGAATCCAATAAAGCAATGTATTAAAAAATGTTCTAACTATAGTAAAGGACCTTATGAACATGCCAAGTTGCTCAGTCATGTTCGACTATTTGTGACCCCATGGACTGTAGCCCACCAGGCTCCTCAGTCCATGGGATTCTCCAGGCAAGAATACTGCAGTGGTTGCCTTTCCTTCTCCAGGGGATCTTCCTGACCAAGTATCAAACCCTCATCCTTAAGTCTCCTGCATTGCAGGTGGGGTCTTTACTACTAGCGCCATCTGGCCACTCTCTAACACTAGTGAGTTACAGTGTAAAGTTGTTATCAACACACCCTCAAAAAGAAAAAGAATAGGTGAGAAAAAGCTACACAAAGTTCAGAGAAAAACATTCCGATAGTGCATTTATTTGATTCCTTATCCTTTGCTGGTTAAGCAAAAGAAATTTTACTGTATATCTTTACAAAGAAATTCTCAAAGGACTCAAAATTTAGAAGATAGTTTGCAAAGCTGGATTCTCTTACTACTGTTCAAACAACATCTGATTTATTATATGACCTAGGTGAAAACAAATCAAAAACTTGTTGGGGAAAAAGATACTCAAAATATAAGAATATTTTATAAAAAATAATTCTATATATGTCTTTAATGTGCTTGTAATTAAAAACTATGAAAAAAAACAAACAAAAAGAAATATACTAATATTTTATTTTAGGAGTTTGTATTTTAATATTGATTTTAATGTTACCACACATCACGGTGTGACTAAAATACTCATTAAAAATAAACATGCACTATGTCCAAAAAGTTAGTTTTTATAACTTATTTTACCACAAACCAAACTGGTTCAGTGTCACTTCGGAAAAAATAGTGTTTTAAAGTTAGTGCCATCACATAAATATTTGAATGAACAAAATAACACTTTTAAAGCAAAAAAAATAAAAATTGAGAGTTTTAAACAGTATATATTAAACTAAGTTGCCAATGTCTCAATCAATCTTTCTGCGTAGTATCCAAGGAATCACACCATTGAATGCTTGAGAACATTTTATTTATATATACAAGTAGAAAGACAAAAAGCAATTTCCTGATCAAAAGTATTTCCATTTTAAATTGCATTTTCCATATTAATTGAAGAAAAAAACTCTGCTACTTGATTTCAAAACTACATTTTTGAAAACCAGGTAATTTAAAACATTCCAACTTCTCAGAAAACAAAAATAATGTTTCAACTGTGGTAGTCTACATCCCAAATATAGCAGTAGTCTGCTAAATGTATACACTTGACTGGAACTGACCACATGATTTCAACACAATTTAGGATGACATTTTTCACCACATGGTATGCAACAAATATGTAGCATATTTCCATATTAGACATTTTTACAGATCACTTTCAATTTCTTAAAATTAATTGTAGGTCCAGGTGCTGAAAATCCCAAATAACAGCAAAACATAAAAGAAAACATTTTAAATTTCTACTGGCACCTTTTCTTTCCAGTATTTCAGGAAACATATTCAATCAATAGAATTGTGGTTTTTACTTCATCCCAGATTCTCTTTCAAATGCTTACCGTTCATTCTTGCTTTGAGCAGTGACAGAGCATGTAATACACTGCTTACATCATATAACTCAGAAAGCCCTACCTGAAACAGCCTACAGAGTGTCAGGTAAGCGCCTTTTGAAAGAAAATTAATGACTATGATTTACAGAAGAAAAGAAGAAGATAAGAAACTCAATATAAAATTTTATATTAAAAATTAACTTTCTAAATGATAACCATATACCAGGAAAAACGAAATAGAATTAACAAAAAAGGCACTCACCTCACTTCCCATAGACTGGTTACACGATCCAGCTGGGTCGCTAGGACAACACCAGCTTAGTGGATGCTGGGCTTTCACCTGGAACAGAAACTAGTGACCTGTAACTTGGGCAGGTCTAAAACCAAAGAAGCAAAAATCAAGTGTATAACTGACTTTACATTCTAAGCTTCTCTTTCTTGCTGCTATTTGGGGCTATCAGCACATAATCCTACAATTAGTCCACTTTAAAATATATATATATGTGAAAATATATATATATTTTATCAGTCACCATTCAAGAAGACGTCCCTTTGGGAAGCTAGGAATGCTGAACACTCTTACCTGCCCCTTAGCATCTTCGGGCATGGCTTTAATGTGCATTCGTTTTAAACAACGAATTACTCCATCATAAAATTGAACTGTGAATGTTCCTGAAATAGGAGCGAGTCAGGATCATTAGAAAATATAATTCAGTCTTACAGCAACATCTGATATCAAATAAGTAATGCCCTGACACAAATAAACACCCTATGACTGCAGTAACTGCAAACATCAAGTGTATGGAGTTCACGGTCTATTTCACTGTAAAAATAACTCTGATTTCCCTTAAGGAGTGCACAAATTCCATCTTGATAAGTTAGCTGCACATAACTCTGATTTTTACTGGAGGATTTAAAAATTTGTAACAAATATATATGTTTAAATAACATATCAGTTATAATATACAAAAGTGAATAATATTTCTAAGAATCATCATTTGCTGTCTTTGAAAGTTTCTTTCTAAATAACAGAGAGAAAAATCTGGGAGAAACATCTCAGGAAAGGATTATTCCTTTTCTCAGGGAAGGATTATTTCTTTGCAATATCAGTTAACTGGCAAACAAGAATTACAGATTCCTGGGCTTTTAAGCTACACACCATTTTATGTATCATTGGCATGACAATCTCCCTGTGCAGATAAAAACACTGACCTCCAGTGAAATGAAATGCTGCATCCAATGACAGTTTATCAGCAGCACAGCCATTCCCTAAAACCCTGATTCCCAGGTCTTTCCCACTAAACCATCCTGCTATTGGGATTCACGATTCTATTTGCATGACTATTTCAAAGGACACTCACTTTCTGTTACAGACTCCATGCTTTCATGCTTGTCAGTACTATCAGAAAACATATAAATTATACAGATTTTATATTTATGGAAATCCCAGTGTTCTTCTATCATTTCCTGTACCAAACCAATGTGGGCTGAGTGACACTTGATGTAAACAGATATTTGATCTTTACAAAAGAGGTATAAACAACTGGCATCAAAGCCAATAAAAAATGTACAAAGATCTTTTCTTTGTAATTTGAATAATACCATTGATTTCATATCTTTCTATAATTAGCATTACATACAAATCATGGACATAAAGAACTAAACCCAAATTACTAAAGAAATGGAGCAGGTGAAGAGCAAGAATGTGAAGAATTCGGGAAGACTGTGAGACTGAAAAACCACTTGTGCCCCTTACACTACCACCATTCATGCCCCTCCCTCTTCCTTCCTCATGTGGCACCGCAGATGAGCAAACTCTGCACCAGGCTGACCATGCACTCACCCACTGCCTCTGAGAACAGTCTCCCCTGCTGTGACACCTTTTCCTTTCCCAACTCCAACCCACTCTTCAAGGATCAGCTCTTCAAATCCCACCCATCATATGAAAACCTCCCTGATCACTCCAGTCTAAAGTGATTTGCCCCTTCTCTTCAACTCCTCCAAGACATATTATGTGTACCTAAATGCCCACATTTGTTAGTTTTGTTTAGCTTTTGCACTGAACAAAGTGCTCTGAGGGCTTCCTTTTTTAAGAGGGGAGGGGAAGGATGGTGGCAGGAGACCAAGGGAGGCTCATTCAGCTTGTGGGACACACAGAAAAATCACCAAATTAATACCTCCCACAGAAAATGTTTAAAAAACAAGTTATATCTGCCAATATTTCACTAAGGGCTTCCTCAAACTGCTCTTGAAATGGCAGAGGTTGCAATGAGTAACATCATTCTTCCACTGATGTAAGCTTAAATTTCTGTATTACATGCCTATGGACAAATGGGATAGGATAAAAAATGAGGGTGGCTTGTTTCTGAGTATGTCCTGCGTGCGCATATGCACATGCTTTGTAAAAGAAGCTTCACACTTGAAAGAAAGGTCTCAAAGCTCTGCACATTTAAAGAAATTTCTCATAATGAAAACAGAGAGCACTGTTTAATTTTGTTCTGTTTGGGTTGTTGTCGTTCAGTCGCCAAGATCAAGTCTGACTCTTTGCAACCCCATGGACTGCAGCACGCCAGGCTTCCCAGTCCTTCATGATCTCCCAGTGCTTGCTCAAGCTCATGTCCATTGAGTAGATGATGCAATCCAACCATCGCAGCCTCTGTCGCCCCATTCTCTTTATGCCTTCAATCCTTCCCAGCAACAGGGTCTTAACCAGTGAGTCAGCTCTTCGCATCAGGTGGCCAAAGAATTGCAGCTTTAGCTTCAGCATCCATCCTTCTAATGAACATTCAGGGCTGATTTCCTTTAGGACTGACTGGTTTGATCTCCTTGCAGTCCAAGGGACTCTCAAGAGTCTTCTCCAACACCACAATTTGAAAGTATCAATTCTTCAGCACTCAGCTTTCTTTACAACTGAACTCTTACATCCATACATGACTACTGGAAAACCATAGCTTTGACTAGATGCAGCTTTTGTCAGCAAAATGATGTCTCCACATTTTAATACGCTGTCTAGGTCTATCATAGCTTTTCTTCCAAGGAGCAGGGAATTAGTCATGGTTTTTCTTCTGTTTGGGGAAGATCCTATTGTCTAACGAAATGGATTCATTACTTCTTTTCCTTCCAAAAATTGTTACTGATTCCCTAACTCTGTGCTAGGTGCTGAACTAGACCCCTGGGGAGCCAATATAAGAGACATGGGAATGTGAACTCTGAAATACAGCTTTCCAGAAGTTTAAGTAAACAATGATTTAAAGGCCCCACTAGGAAAGAAGTAAACCTGAAAACTTAACAACTGAGATGTCCCTCAGGTGACTAGTAATAAGCTCACAGCCATATCTGTTATTTCAATTAATCAAACCAATAAATTAGACTAAGGCTTTTGTAAAGTTACATCATCAATTCTAGCCAGACAACTGTAACTTACTTCTTCACACTTAACATTTTTTACTGTATTTCTTTTTAAATGTTTTCTTCTATCTTCTCTTACCTCTTAATTTTTCTCAATATTTTTTGTTAAATTTTCAGCTTAAATCCTTAGCTAAATTCTTTAGCAAGACTACAAGACACTTCATATACCAATTCTTGTTTCTTTCCTTCACCTCTTTTGTTATTCTACAAACCTGAAAGGAATCCTTCACTCCAGTCACATCAAAGACTCACAGTTCCTTAAAAACGGCATGTCTCTCTTCTATTATTTTGCATATACCATTTCTTCTGCCAGAAAACCTCTTCAACCCTCCTTTTCTAGCTAGTCTGTCTTTCAAGATACAACGTAAAGTCAGTATCTCCTTACTTAAGTTAAATGCTCTTCTTGCAAAAAACATATCAATGTGGGTTTGTTTTTTGGTTTTGGTCCTGCTGCATGGCATATGGGATCTTAAAATTCCCCACCAGGTATTGAACCCAGGCCCTCAGCAGTGAAAGTGACAAGTCCTCACCACTGGACTGCCAGGGAATTCTCTCAATGTGTTTCTTTGGTAAAAAGAATGAATGAGTGGTAGAGTTTGAGAAATCTCTGTAATAGAAAAACAACATACTACTGATTTGGAAAATATAAGTATTTCACAATTATTATTTAAATGAGATTTAAAGTCAGAAATTTGAAATATTTAAG